>ML783716.1:622073-635888 GCA_009831015.1 Picea engelmannii
GGTCTCTTTCCTATGCTTCTTGCGCATATAAGACTGCTATTCCTCCTGAGCTTAATTTCCTTTGTCTTCTGTTTGCCTGTCATCTTCACTGTTGTACTTGCCATCAATGACAAGCATATTCCGAGTGAGATCCGACGGTTCTCAGTCTCTTTCCTATGCTTCTTGCGCATATAACACTGCTATTCCTCATGAGCTTAATTTCCTTTGTCTTCTGTTTGCCTATCATCTTCACTGTTGTACTTTCCATCAATGACAAGCATATGCTAACTGTTACACATTTCCAACAGAATCTTGGTTGCTCTATAATGGATAGACACAATGGAGTTTACTTGTTGATTTATAGACCTTGTATGCATGTTTGTATGGTATTATTCCCTAGATATATGGAAACCTATGGAGCTTTATGATTTCTTCATGATGGTCGCACAAAGGTTTCTTTCTTTCTTGGAGGATGCCTTTCTTTGGAAGATGAAAATTGGTCATTTTAGAGGAGGAATTTGAGCCCTAGATGGCATGGGCACACTTGGTTGATTTTATGGAGGTTTGTACATGACTTGAGGATGCTTGGGTTGAGGGACTAGTCATGTAGGTGTGGTGCACTTGAAGGAGCACATGGTCAAGGAGGAGAATTGGATATTTAAAAGATTACGAAGGAGGAGTGTTGGACACATCTCATGGAATGCTCATTCCTTGGAGCCTTGCTTATGGAGGAGAACATGGCTTGTGGAGCACATGTGTTACTTGGAGAGAGAGTGATCCACTTGTGTAGAGTTAGGTTTCTTGTAGAGGAATAGGAAAACTTTGTATTATTGGTTTCCATTATCTCTCATATAAATAGAGGAAGGAGAAAGTCCTTCAATTTATACATTCATTCATCATAATTTCTGCACTCTATTCTTTGTACTTTTCTTGCAGGGAGAAATATGTTGTGGTTCATGAGGAAAACCCGAGAGAAGATGTGAAGAAGAATGAGACATCTTGATTGTTCTTGGAGAGATTTCTCTTGTGAATACCATGGCATTGGAGATGATGATCACACATTTACACATTCATCATCTTGTGTAAGAGATGTGAGGAGTGTAGTGCACTGGCCTTTCTCTTTCTTTGTACTCTTCATTGCATATTTATCAATCTTTTTCCTAGGGCACTAGGGTTCTTAGAGAAGTTCAAGAGTTTTCTATGGTTATGGTTTCACCCTAAAGGAGGAAAATAAACTAGGGTTTGTGATAAACCATAGAGCATAAATAATCATTGCTCTTGTATCTCTTTTGAGAGAAGAATATTAGGGTTTTAGAAACCTTGGTGCTACTTGGTATGCTTGATTGAGGATTAGAAGAGAAGGAAACATATTTAAAACTTGTGGTAGACAAATGTTGGAGCCAAAGAGGAATTTTCAGTGTTGATGTTAGCTCGCAATGGATATTTGGTGGTGGGTAGGGTTTTCATGGTTTTTCCAAGCAAGGGTTTGGAGAACTGGAGATTGTACTAGCATTATGATAAAGTGTTAGAGCAAGATTTGCCTCACCCTATGCAATCTTGCAGAGAAGGCCTTACCCCATTTCCTTATGTAGACTTACTTTCCCTGATTGATGAATCCAGAGACAAAAATAAATATTTTTCCACTTATATGCACCTTGCAAGCTATACAACAAGCGTATATACTGGCTGCTCCATTATAGCCTACGTACATCGGGATTTGTGCTAGAAAATCAAAATTAAATGTCGGGTTTCCATGTCACGATAGGAGATCTCTAATCCTTGGCCTTCCATATATTGGAAACATTCCGACTCGAACCTTAAGTTGGATTTTGAAGGCTATAAAGAAGCCAATTCCGAGCTATGGAAAAGAAGAGAGAATTCAACTTTGAGAGCAAAGCTACTTTGGAGAAATTATTACTTAATTATCGAGTCTACATCCGTTTAAGTCTAAACACAATGTTCAACCTCCAAGCTCTCCCCTTATTGATGGAGAAACTCTTTGTCTCCCTTATATGAGCTTGCCTTTGGTGGAGGATTGAAGTGGTGGAGGCCCAGTTGGAAAGAACTCGGTTTCTTGGTTTTGAACCATGCCGACACGGAAGTCTATAATGTTTTCACTTCTGCTGATCATTTATTAATAGAAATACTCATTTCTCGTCCAATTGATATCTTGCAAATATATGTATTATGATCCATGGGCATGTTTGTTTTGTATATTAATGGATTATGCTATATAATGTGCTAACCTTTTATATTATCACTATATGCTTGCTCTGTTTGTTTGTTGAGAACTTGTTGCGGGTATAAAGATTTGGTTCGAAGTGCTCAATGGTGGACATCATCAAACGTTTGGACGAGGTAGGCCTCTTTATTACCTCTCTTGCACATTAGTTTATATAGCATATGCTAGAATTGAGTCGATTTCTACAGTCACACCTATTTGTTGTGGTTCACCCTAGCCATAGAGATATTTTTCTCATAACAAAATTGGCGACTCCACTAGGGACGAATCTTCTTTCTTAGGGTTTGAAGTACTTTTCTCCTTAGATTGCTCTTATTTCTATTGTGGTTCTTGTCGTGTCATTGCTTGACAGATCCTATTCACTCTGGGTCTGAGTTTTCAGTCTTTCTCCCTTGCCTGACCTTGTTTCAAAGCATATACACACCTTTTTTCTTGATAGTTGTGTACACACACGTGTTATCTCACTGCAAGCTGCGTATATATGCTTTGTTTGCCCAAACAACCGCGTACACCTTTTTTCCTTGCCTGTTTTCTTGGTCTGGTGTTTGCTGGGTGGGATTTGATGCTTGCTGAGCCTTCTTAGGTCTATGTAGTGCCTGTTGAGTGCCTGTGGGATGGCATGAAACCCTCTTTTGGTTGAACTTTTGGGCGAATTTTTTCTCTTCATATTTTCATTTTTATTGTCCTTTTACATTGGACTGGGTGCTTTGCTGCTTGATATCCTGCTTGAGTTATCTCTCTTTTATACACAGTAGGTTTATATATCAAGTTACTTTTCAGTCCATGCATTTTCAGTTTTGATATATTGAAAATACAAAAAAATAGGAATTTTTGCATTGCTTGGAATTTTTGTCTTTTGAGTTTTTATTATTAGCTTAGTGCATATAGTGAAAGATTGCATCTTTATTTTTGAATCGCAGAGTTGAATTTGAAAATTGCATCGTTTTTAGGAGCATATCATTTATCAAAAGTTAAAGTTAGGACTTTGATTTAATTTCATATTTACTTTTCTTGCAAAGTCATAACATCATTGGTTTCATCACCATATACCTTTTTGAGTAATCACGGCGATAAAATCAACACTATAATTTAAAATTTATTAGTAACGATTTTATTTTCTAGGGTGCACAAACTAGCCTAGGATTTAGTGCCTTGGAATAGGATTTTGTGAGTAAACTTCTCCAAGGCAATTAAATCAACATATGTGTCTGAGTCAGGGAGTGGAGAAATCCATTGTATAATTGGTAAGACTAGGAGGCTCCGCTCACACTGGAGTTAATCATGAGGTCACGCGAAGTTGGTTGAAGGGATATCCCCTGGATACTCACCTAGCGTTAGAGATATTTCTGTGGATTTATTCATATTTGGGGATCTTGCTAGTGCCCATACCTCCGTGAGAGACGATGCTTTCAAGGTTTTGGGCTTTCCTGCCCTACTCATATGGTGATCCGGACTTACGACTTCTCGCCTGTGCATCATTTATACAGTGGTTTATTAGTTGCTTGACTTAACTATCTCATAGGTTACTTGCAGGGGTTATTATGCAAGTACCCTGGGTCAGATAGGGGTCGGACAACACACAACCTTTATGGAGGATTACCTCTCCGGGGGGGTCTGACCGACTGGTTGTTAAGCCCACAAGGGCCCCTATAACTGATTCTGTTACCTTCGATCTTTAGCAGGGAGTCTCAAGTCCCTCTTGGACGAGACATACCTTCTTTAGGGAGGGAGGCCACTCAACCACTTTAGCCTGTTTGCATGCATATTGGTCGTTTGACTTTTGGTGTGCTCTTTGCTTACTAGTTGGCCTTAAGAATTTATACTAAGTTATTTTTATCATGGATAGTGGAGTTCCTTTGGCTCCCTCATTTATTGCTACCTCCCCCATGATGTCCACTCATTTCATGGGGATGGATCCTTCTGCTTCACATTATGGTATGTAGAATTATAATATTCAGTCAATGCCTTGGGTCTCTAATCATTTTTCTCATGGTATGTTAGATATGTCTTCGCACTTGCCATCCTCTGTCTCACCTCCTTATGCGAATACAAGTTTTGGGTCTGGGGGCATGATGCCTCCTTATTCTCCCTCTCCGTTTGGTGGGAGTCATATCCTTCAAACACCTCTTACGGTAGGAGGTTGGAATCTTCCTTCCTACAAATCCACTATGCGAGAAGTAAGTGCCCAAATAGGCAATCATTCTACTTATTACACTTCGTCCACTCATCCTTATCCCACTATGTCGGTTCCTATGAACACTTTTCCCATGGCAGACCTCCGTCTATCCTCTGGTGTGTCATCCCGGGGGAGTTATTTTTATAGTATGGGCAACCCCCCTCACGAAGTTCCTTCGACTGGGGGCAACATATATCCTCACATGAGTAACCCTTGTCATGTCGCTTTCTCTTCGCAAGAGGCTTACTTAGTGTTGATTCCCTTACAACCCTTTATGAATCAGTATGGAGGAGGATACTATCCTACCGGACAGGGACAAGGTGTAAACCAGGATCCTTCCTAGCCTGCAATTCCTCAAAACCAATATTTCCCTGGACTTTGGTCTCAAATGCCGCAATTCACTACTGCCACTAGTCTAGACACTGCCATTTATATTGGAACTCTGTCACCAACCTCTGCCAGTCACGTTGGAGATTGGTCGACAACCTCTGCAATTCATGTTGACGACCCACAACCAGCCACTGCAAGTCATGTTGGGTGCATGAGTCTAGTCATTGCTAGTCACATTGTACATTCATCACCAACCTCTGCTAGTCATGTTGGGGATTCATCACCAACCTCTGCTAGTCATGTTGGAGATTGTCTACTAGCCTCAACAAGTCACGCTGGGAGCATGTCACCAGGCACTGCAAGTTATGATGGGGGTATGTCAGTGTTTCATGGAAACCTGCACAACAGATCTAGCTAAAGAAAGTACAAACAAAGCTTATGAAGAAAGGAAGAGAGATTCAATATGGAAGAATGAGAAAATATATTCACACTACTCCAATGAGCTGATGATTGATACATAGATCACGATCAATATGATACAATGAATGAGTGGAATACACTCATATATAGAGCAAATCATTCCATAATTAAGAAAAGTAATCACGCAATTAGCTTTCCTTAGGAATGCATGCATGCATAATAGTGATGGTAAAAATAGAAAGTCTAAATAGAACTAGTCAGTTAACTCCCACTAAACTAGTGTGTCGAAAATAGAAATTTCTCCAACACCCCCCCTGAACATCACTATGGAGTAAAAAATGAGTCTCGACTACTAGGCCATTTTAGGTACTCATGTAAAATGCAACTAATGAACACTAAATAAAAGTGATGAAAGAGAGAAAACCACGTGGGAACAAACCCCCCCCTCAAAAGATAATGTATCAAAAGAAGAAAATGACATCTGCTAGGCAACCGTGTTCTTCATTGCAAGATGATCCCGCAAAGTCTGAAACTTCTGCTCATTGAAAGTCTTCGTGAAGATGTAGAAATCTTTATGGATCTGATGAAGTCCTTTGGCAACCTGTCGGGCCTTGTACTTCTTGATCTTGTGGACCCATCTGCACTTGAAAATATTCCTTTC
Organism: Picea engelmannii; assembly: GCA_009831015.1. NCBI lineage: Eukaryota > Viridiplantae > Streptophyta > Pinopsida > Pinales > Pinaceae > Picea > Picea engelmannii. The sequence continues at coordinate 627,882 of ML783716.1, forward strand.
TGGTGGATGTGGAACCAGATTCCAAGTTTGGTTTTGTAGGAGTGAGTCATACTCCTTCTGCATGGCTGCTTGCCATAATGGATTTCCCACAACCCTATTGTAGTTATGTGGATCAATAGATTGAACCATATAGAAATGCATGGGTATCATAGGTTCTGAAGCTGAAAATACATGAGAAGGATCCTCATGCTGAGATCAAGTCCTCCTTGAATCCAATGGATTCCCTGCAAGGTTGCCTGCCACCTGAAGTGTGGTATGTGCCTTCTTGGGCATCTGCTGAAGCTTCAACGCTGACTTCTTATCTGGATGTACTACCTTCTTATTTCCATGTACAAAATCAGAGTGTATGGAATCATCTCTGATGTCTGAAACTGATGGAAGAACAAGAGTATATGCATGCTTCAGTGGAGGTGCATGCAAAGTACTCTCCTTATGTGTAAGTAGAATAGAGGAGTCATCGTCATAAAACTTAGTGAATTTATACAACCTTGACTTGTGATCCACCTCACCAATTGTAATAATGGAATTGTCATGCATGTCAATTACTTAAACCAAATCTGATGTAAATTCAACCTTTTTTCCTTTCTGAGTGATCTGATAAACTGAGAGCATATTCATAGAAAGATTTGGAACATGTAAAACATTCTCAAAACTACCATTGTGGAGTTCCACTCTCCCTTCTCTTGCTACTGCTATTGGAGTATCATCCCCCATGAGAATAGGGGGTCTTGAGCATGGACTCAAGGAAGAGACAACTTCCTCTTTTGCTGCCATATGATGGGTTGCACTAGAATCTATAATCCATGAATCAGATGAGGAATTAATTGCAACAAGAGCATGATGATTACCTTTCTTAGGAACATGATCTTCTTCCTTCTGCTTCTCGACTCCCTCTGGAATGAAGTTTCCAAGGTTGTTCTGCTGAAGTGCATGTGCCATAAGATCGATATGTTTCTTCATGCATGTGGATTCTTCATGATTCAGTTTATTGCAGTAAGTGCACTGCTTTCCCTTCTTCTTCTTCTTGGAATCTGAAGAGTCTTTGGAACTTGAAAAATCATTAAAGGATTTGGAATATCTCTCCTTCTTATTCTGTTTGAATGACCCTTTTCCATCCTGCATGGTGAGTGCATGTGCTTTGGGATCTTTCATGAGGCCCATATGTATGAGTTTTGTCTTCTCTTGTGTAAGAGACTCAATGAACTGAGCCAAAGTATGCATTTTCCAATTTGTTCCAAAAAGACATATGCCAGAATGGAAATTGGAGACATATACAATGTATTCTGGTCCTAGCTTGGCCAAGATTGTTAGAATAAGTTGTTTCTCTTGTGTAGACTTATCAGTACCACATTCACCCAAGCTTAATAGCAAAGGTTTAAATTTAGTAAAAAATTCTTGTATATTATCAAAACTTTTAGGGTCTAAGGTATTCAACTCTACCTCAAGCAGATGACCTCGCATCTCATCCTGCTTTCCAAAGAGTCCCTCCAAGGTGGTCTATATCTCATTTGGAGTCTTGCATGCGACAACATGAAACCACAAATCAATGGAGGTTAACTCAATAAGTAGTCCTGTGGCCTCATCCTTACGGTTCACCCATCTCATCTTCTCAATCATTGATGTAGGTTCTGTTTCTGTCGCCATCGTCAAATTATACAATCCTTTCCTTCTGCGTTGGAATTCAGCCTTGGGCTTGCAATCAAAATAATTGTATGGTGTAAGGATTACCACTAAGTTTGACTATATAATAATTTTCATATCCATCTCTCCCACTGATTCCAAGAACCCCTAAAAATTTACTCTCAATCTGTAAGTGAAAAATTAAGAAATTAAGAATTCATATCAGTTTCAGGAGATGATCTTACAACTTAATTTCTGAGCCAACGGTGAGGAATCTCGCCAAACGGTTGAAAACCCACTTCCAAAATGGGCCGATTTACTTTCCTCATGAGTCGTTTCCTCCAAAATGTAATATTTTGGGAGCAATGAATGTGGAAAGGTACGACCATAGATTCATATCATTTTCAAGAGGCTATATTGCAACTCACTTTCTGAGAAAACATTAAAGAATATCGCCAAACAGTTGAAAACCCACTTCCAAAATGAACCGATTTACTTTCATTATGGGTCATTTCCTAAAAAATGTAATATTTTTGGAGGAATAACTGCTGAAATTTACGACCACGGATTTAGGTCGTCGAAACTCCGATTTTCCTTATTCTTTGGCTTGTCTGGCTTGCTCTAAGAAACATAGCTCTGATACCATGTCAGTGTTTCATGGAAACTTGCACAGGAGATCTAGCTAAAGCAAGTATAAACAAAGCTTATCAAGAAAGGAAGAGAGATTCAATATGAAAGAATGAGAAAATATATTCACACTACTCCAATGAGTTGATGATTGATACATAGATCATGATCAATACAATACAATGAATGAGTGGAATACACTCATATATAGGGCAAACAATTCCATAATTAAGAAAAATAATCAAGCAATTAGCTTTCCTTAGGAATGCATGCATGCATAATAGTGATGGTAAAATAGAAAGTCTAAATAGAACTAGTCAGTTAACTCCCACTGAACTAGTGTGTCGAAAATAGAAATTTCTCCAACATGGAATTCATACGATTGAGAAGCATAGACGTTTCAAATGTAAGGCCAGATTCCTTTGCAGGAATTGTGAAGGAAACCACCTTACTCGTTTATGTCCTGCTATTGCCAGGATACCGGAAGCATGGTTCTCACTTAAGGGCCCTTCGGGTTCCGAGTCATCTGTGGTTTCCCCACACTCCGTTCCTTCTTTGGTTGAAACAATAATCATGTTGATGCAATCTTCGGCTGACACCCCTTTTCCTTTAGGGGTTGATGCGTCCTTTGACCTTGTTGTCTCACATCGCGTTCAACCAGTGGTTGTGTCGATGTATTCTTCGAATGACACCTCTCCTATGTTTGGGGGTGATGTGTCTCTTGACCTTGTTGTCTTGCATCTTGTTCAACTAGTGGTTGTATCGATGCAATCTTTGAATGACACCTCTCCTATGTTCGGGGGTGACGCACCTCTGGACCTTGTTGTCCCACATCCTATTCAACCAATGGTTGAGGAAGTGGTCATGTCGATGCAATCTTCGGTTGAACCCACTCTTCTCTTGGAGAGTGACGAGTCTAAGGGAGCGGTCGCGCTGATGAAATTTTCGGTTGATCCCGCTCTTCTGGTTATGGTTCTATACCTTCTATGCCACATCCTTATCATTTCTAGTCTTACACCTTCTGAACAAGAGAGAAATTTACTCTTCCCGATTTCTTTCCCTCCAATTCTTGACGAGGTTCCCTTTGATTGGGATGGGCTCATGGGGTATCCAATGCCCCCACCTATGTCTTTTCCAGGAAGAGACATTATCCGATATAGCATGGAGATGATAACCTCCATTAGCACTTTATCCTCCTCGACTTGGAGAGATGTGGGTTTTCCCAAGCTTGTGTCGGTTCTTCGTAAGACAATGACCTTCTACAGAATTCCAACACAGGAGCCTTGGCCTCCCCCGTGACTTGCTGCCTAGAATCTCCCAACTGAGTCCAAATTAAGCCCTTTTCCAACTCATTCAAAAAGCGAAAATATTACCGAGTGATTTGTGTTGTACAAATGAGAGGGGGGGAGGGCGAATCAGTTGTTACCGTGCTTAAACAATTATGCTTATTTTAAACTCTTTACAAAGCACTCAATGACAATCACAATACCACAGGGAGGTAAGAAATAGATTATTCAACATCAATCACACACATGAAATATATAGAGACACATATTTCCCGAGGAAACCCATAAAGGGAAACACCTCTTCTTCTTGATATGATAAGTAATATTTATTTTCTGTACATTATCATTCTTATGAGCACCAACTCATTGTGAGGCTACCACCTCTATTTTGCAAGTTGCAACTTGCTAAGAGCACCAACTCTCTGGTTTCTCTAGCACCCACTAGAAGGAAGCACTAACTCCCTGGTTTCTCTATCACCCACCAGAAGGAAGCACCAACTCCCTAAGTGTTCCAACACCAACTAGATGGAAGCACCAACTTCCAGTCACACAGGCACCAACCTGTATAACAAAGAACAATAGTTCTCCCTTGCACCACCCTGGTTTTTCTGGCTGCAACCAGATGGAAGCTACAACTCCCTGTGTTCAGGCACCCACTTGAAACTTTAGAGGAAAACAGTCCTCCCTAGCACCTCCCTACCACCCTGAAATATAAATCTTTGCTTTCTTGAATTTATCATAGTGATACAATATTTATCTATGGCTTACCAGTCTGATCACTGTTATGCTACACTGCTCTGCTCTACCTGCATCAGTGTCTCTCTCCTCGCGTCTGGTGTGCTTTTTGTTCTTCTCTCAGATATGCATTTCTGTTCCTTGCTTATTCTATTCTTTATGCTCTATGTCTTCTTTCCATTCTATGCACCATGCCTCTTCTGTGTGCTTCAACTCATGCACACAACATGCTTCTACCCACATGAATCACACTCAACAACAACACGCATCTCTTCTCTGTTTTGCGTTTTTATATTCTCTGTGCACCAATTGTATCCTATGCGCTATGACTCTGCATGCTCTTCACTACGTCATTGTTCTGCCCTACAGTTCACTACGTCTCTTCCTCATGACTGCATGGCTAACTAGCAGAATGCCTTCACTTCTTTGTTCTTCATCATTTTCTCACATCGAGTCCTCTGCCTGATCATCATGGCAACTCTTCGTCATCCATGGCGGTTAGCTCAATGCGTTCATCATCAGTGGGCATTATGCTGAGATTCCTTAGCTTCTTTGGCAGTCGAGACTCTATGTCTTCTCTGTCAGTTGCAACCAGTCAACTATGGATTCTTTGGCTTCTAAGCCCCTTCCTTCGCATGACCACCGACGGTGACCAAGCGCTTATTCAAAAAGGCGCTTCCTAATTTCTTTCTAGTGAGCGCTGGCTCTGTTTCATGATATGAACTTGGGCTATGAGCTTCATGTGACCACGTGATTGTGGGTGCATCCATAAGTGGTTTGAGGGCAACCCGCTTTTCGCCCCACAATTCACTATGAGCCTCCACCCATCCTTTCTCCAAAACTGTGGTTTCGATTGTGGCCCGCTTATGAACAATTAAGGCTCGAGCGCGTTTTGGCCCCACAATTGAGCACTCTCGTCGATATCACAATCTTGACGGTGCTCCTGAACGGATGGTTCAGATCTGTCCTCTCAAGTTTGCGGACCAGATCTCTCCTTCCTCCATCAATGACTGAGGTTTCCTTCATGATCCGGGCTCCGGGAGTTTCAAATCTCAAACCCTGTTACTGTTGACTAGATATATTCTAGAATGGAAGATCTACTGACATCTGTCCTCTTCAATCGACGACTCTTCCTTCTTTCCTTTATCCATGCGCAATCCTTGGTCTCAATGATCAAATGACATATGTCCCTCTAAACAAACGGACAAGATTGATTTTGCCTTTCGGGCTTCGGGAGTTTTGATTGTCAAACTCCGCTTGATCCTAGAGCATTTCACCCGGAGTCCACTATCCAATGATGCGCGTCCCTTTTGGATTGACGGTCACAATCCCTTCAGGTATTCGGGGTTCAACAATCTCAACTCTCAACTTTTTTTCATCCTTCTTTTTCTTTTTCCCAGATTTGACAATCTACTAACGTGTGTCCTCTTTAATCCAATGACTATCCTCCGCTCTGGGACTTCGACCTTCGACAATCTCAAACCTTTCTCCTTTGCATTTTCGCGGAGAAGTTTTTCCCAGAGTTCATGATCCGTTGACACGTATCCTCCTACACGATCAACGATCGAGTATACACCCGAAGTGATCTTCAAATCGGACGACTCATATCCACTTCGGGTCTTCGGCATTGGGGACTTCAAGTCTTTGGGTGAGTAATGACATAACTCTTGCGTCACTTGATGACGTGTCATGAGCTGAGCAACTGCCACATGTCACTTGGATTTGTGATTTCCACGTACTTGTAATGCTGAATCAACTTGACACTTGTCATTGTCTGATTGTGCCATGTGCCCTTGCTGACGTGGTTTGCCACGTCTCCTTGCTGACGTGGTCTACCACATGTCCTTGAGGACGAGATTTGCTGACGTAATCTCCTAACATAGATCTCTTTGATCTAACGGTCATTCTCTGATCTCCAGATCCGACAGTCCTTATTCATTTCAGATTTCCAGGCTTCGGGTTTTTCAAATCTCAAACTTTTAGGAGTGTAACCTCCTCGCATCTCTATATCCAAAGTGAATGTTGTTCATTCTATCAGGATCTTGGATTGACAACTCGATCTTTTTGCGATGCAACTTTGCTAGACTATCCTGTCCTGATGCAGGAGCATCGTAAGCAGCCAACCAGACAACCATAAAAGGCAGAAGATAGCTGGAAAAGCGCAACACACATTTTGCACATGTTGAAATGTTTTGAAGAAATTAATGAGTGGATATTAATGTAGTAGTTAAAGGAAGCGTACTTACATGTTGTAAATAGATATTGAGCGATCTTCTCTCATATGTTAGATGTAGTAGACATTAAGTCTGATAAATGAAAGTAGGTAGCCTTGAATTAATAGATTAGACAGTTTTAGGAGCGTAGGAGGGAAAACAGATATATACACCCTCGCCTTTGTATTATTGTATGATTAGATCATTAGCGTAGAGAAGAAGAAGAGAGTTGTAGCAAAGAGCTATAGAGAAGAACCCATGTACAGGAGCTTGAATTAATATATGAAGCTTTGACTCAGATTTTATGGTGTTATGATGCTTACTATTTACATATGCTGAATGGTATGCTTATAGTTGTTTCATTCTCTCTGTTATGCATTTGTTATGATGCTATGCTGTGTTGAATGTATGAAGTCTGAGAGAGAAAGAGAATGAGTTTCAATTGTTTCTCTTCCTGAGAGAAGTTCCTGAAAGGAGTGCAGTGAAACATCCACAAGGTGTGCGTTGACAAGGGTTCTGAGTCTATCTTAGAAAGCTCAGGAGGGATACCATTTGTTATCACTGAAATTTCGTCCGCACATGGCGAAAAGAACTCCGCATCATCAAAACATGAATGAATTCATTCATGGCATAGGATTAATTCCACAGCATGGCAAAAGGGTAAAAAACTATACAAAATAACCAAAACATTGAAGGGCCCTTTACAGAATCGGGGTGCGCGCGCATATGCGCGGAACAAAAATGTACCATGCACACATGCGCGCACGATGCGCAGCTGTGGGTGCAAAAACCCGCGCACCTGCTAAATGACGCATTTATTGAAATTGGTCGGCCTCCCAACCACTAATGGATCATCTCCCAAGCCGATTTGACATCAAATCTGAGCTGAATCCGCATGGTAGGCTGGTCAAAGACCTAATTGAGCCCTAAAGAGCCCCTTTTCACACCTCAAAGGAGTTACATAATCACCCCATGCCATGCTATAAAAAGCCATGAAGAACCATCATTTTCTCAAGGAATTTCATGTATTGTTATGCTGTTAAGATTGTTAAGGACTCATTCTTTGACAATACCACATTGGCACCATTTCATAGATCCATTCACCTATCCATTGAGGGAATGTGCTTGGAGTTATTTCACCATCATTCTCATTTTCTTATTGTAAGGAGAGCAAGTTTGTGAGGGCCTCAAGAGCCTTCCTTTGGAGGAAGAAGGAACCACAGTTCCCTTTCTTCATTGTGCTTTGGATTTCATCAATAGACCAGCTCAAAACATTGGTGATATTGGTCTTTTGTGTTTGTTATTTATTTTTCCATATGCTCATAGTTTTAGTTTGTTTTAATTTAATTCTTGTTTATTGCTTTGTTTTGTTTTCTCTAACCATTTCCTCTACAGCTGTCATGCCTAGCAAGACCCAACTGGGCATGTAAGCACTCTTTATTTGCTCACCTAGTGACGAATTGAGTGCAAACAGATTGGCGACCATACTGGGGAGAAGGTATCAATTCCTCCCTCATTTGGGTTCA
>ML783716.1:648707-666567 GCA_009831015.1 Picea engelmannii
TTTATTACATCCGAATACATTGATCTATCTATGTGCGGGTTAGGACCTTAACAACCGATCAATATAAAACCACCTTCATTACCCCCTGGGGTACCTTCGCATATCGTGTCATGCCTTTCGTGTTAAAAAACGTCGGCACAACCTTCCAGCGGGCGATGACATACATATTTCATGATCTGGCTAGGATCATCCTCGCCTACTTGGACGACCTCACTACTCGGTCCAAGAAACGCACCCAACATCTCGATGATTTACGAATCATCTTTCAACGGTGTTGTCAATACAACATCCGCTTGAACCCTCTCAAGTGTGTGTTTTGTGTCACCGCCAGGCGACTCCTCGGTTTTATCGTTTCCCAAAGTGGTATTACCGTGGACCCCCTCAAAGTCAAAGCCATCACCGAAATTCCACCTCCTCGGAATTTACGACAACTGCAGAGTCTACAGAGCAAAGCTAACTTTCTGCGACGCTTTGTTCCTGATTACGCCATCTGCGCACATGGTTTCCTTCACTTACTACGTCACGACATCCCTTTTCACTGGGACGACTATGCCCAACAGTCGTTTTACGATCTTAAAGCAGCGCTTTCCAATGCACCTTTAATCAGTGCACCTGACTATAATCGCAACTACATTCTCTACGTATCAGCATCAGCTGTATCAGTAGCTGGCGTCCTCGTCCAGCTCGGAGATGACAATCGTGAACACGTCATTTACTACGTCAGTAAGAACCTCTGAGGGCCACCCTTGAAGTATAAACATGAAGAGAAACTTGCTCTTGCAGTTGTCCTCACAGTCCAGAAACTGCGCCATTACATTCTGCTTCGCACCACGAAGGTCATCGCAGATTCCAACCCTATGCAATATTTGCTCAGCCATCGACAAGTCAACGGAAAATTCACCCGATGGATCGTTATCCTTCAGGAGTACGAGCTCGAGTTCTCAACACCTAAGAGTAAGAAGACCCTCGTTCTCGCCAAACTTGTCACGCCCCTTCCCTCTGACATCACCAGTCCCCCCGTCAACACTGACTTTCCTGACAAACATCTCTTTTACATCGCCTCCGATGATCCTTGGTATGGCGACCTTCTCATCTACCTACGAACTCAAAAGTTCGGTAATTATCTATCACGAGATGATCGTCGGCGCATTCGCCATCAGGCCCCCCGCTATCTCCTTATCGGCGACATCCTATATCGGCGGGGCGTTGACACCATTCTTCGCCGCTGCCTAACTATTGACGAGGCTGACAGAGTCTTAAAAGACTGCCACAACGGCGCATGTGGGGGCCATCTTTCAGGTATATCCACTACTCAAAAGATTATCTGGGCCGGTTACTTTTGGCCTACCCTGTTTCATGATTTCATTCATGCCGTGAAACGATGTGAGCAATGTCAGCTCTACGCCAACAAAGCCCGAGCACCCCCCGCTCTTCTTCACCCTGTCATTACCGCGGGCCCCTTTTGTAAATGGGGCATCGACTTCATGACTTGTAATCCCCCCTCTAGCAATGGTCACAAATACATTGTTGTCACCATGGATTACTTCACCAAATGGGCCGAAGCTATGCCCACTTTCAACAACACCGCTGACACTGCAGCGCGCTTCTTTTTTAACCACGTCATATCCCGTTTTGGCGTACCACTCCAACTTGTTTCCGATCATGGGAAACACTTCGAGAATGAGATTTTCGTCGAACTCTCATCTCGGTTAGGCTTCTCTCACGAGTTTGCCTCGCCATACTACCCTCAGTGAAACGGACAGGTCGAGGCAGTGAACAAAGTCCTCAATACCATGTTACAGCGCACGGTTAATAAACATAAAACCAATTGGCATCATATGTTATTTTCTGCGCTATGGGCTTATCGAACGGCAGTAAAGACCGCTACAGGTTTCACGCCATTTCATTCAGTCCATGGGGTCGAGGCAACTCTTCCCATCGAGTGCGAAATTCCCACCCTTCGCACCGCAATTGAGCTATTACCTGACACTGCTCCAATGGAGCAGCACTTGCTGAACTTGGAGTCGCTGGATGAAGATCATCGATCTTCATTACAGAACAACGAGGCAGCTAAAAAATGATCCAAGGCTACCTTTGATCGCCATGTCAACCTTCGATCATTCCACGAAGGCGACCTTGTCCTGGCCTATGATATCGCTCATGATACCTTTGGCCATGGCAAATTCGAATCACTTTGGCATGGCCCTTACATCATCCAACATTCCCTCACCAAAGGCGCATATATCCTGGCCTCCCCCGATGGCCTCTCGCTCAAGGAACCCGTCAATGGGTTATACCTCAAGAAATTTTATGCTTAAGAGTAGTCATACTACTTTAGGTTATTTCTTTTTTAGAATTTTTAATCTTTTTTCTCTCACCTCTCTCGTCTAAACTATCATTTTTTCTATTGATAGATGCTTCCTCCACCAGCCTACCACATTGGGTACACCGACGACGCTAGCCGTTGGACACAAAATCTCGCTTCGACAGCTTGGGCTTTATATACCCCCTCACATGAAATGCTACATTCAAGCGGCATCTGTTTGGGACCAGCAACCAACAACCAAGACGAATACACTGTGGTCATTGGCCTCCTGGACGACACCCAACGTCATCATATTCGCCACCTTAGCATCTTCCTCGAATCTCAACTAGTCGTCCTCCAGCTCAACAATGTTTACCGTGTACGCGATCCGTGCCTCTTTTGCAAATACCTGCATGTTAGATTATTATCTCGACATTTTGATTCCATTACATTTACACATATTCTAAGACAATTGAATCAAACAACTGATGAAATAGCTAACACAGTGTTAGATTGGCATATATCACATCAAGCTACACATACATAAACATCTCATACATCCTGTCACAACATATAGATACAATAGGCATCATCATCATCAACACAAAATACATGTAGACAACATCAGGATCTCAAAAAAGGTGTATACTCATATATATATATATATCAAGGCCTCTCCGACCATCCGACTGTTTACATACACAAAATACATCGGCTCGCAGGCCCGTGCCACATCTCGGTACAAAAATCGGCTCACCAGCCTATCAAAAAGGTATACAATATACATATCATACCTCAGGGTGCCTCTATCACACCCCCACCTGCTCCTCCCTCAGGAGGAGGTGGTGGCCCACCACCACCTGCCCCAGGCAGTGGTAGTAGAACACCTGCAGGACCCTCTTGCCCCAGCGACAGGTGTCCACTAGTCATCGCGGCGAGCACAACTGCTCGTCGCACTATACCACGCCATGGTGGAGGTAACCCTATGCACTGCTCCAGGAAACCCTCGTCCTGGATGCGGATCCACATGCCCTCAAGCACGTCCTGCAACACTGTCTCCAGACGATGGCGTATATCATCCAAATCTACTCCGGCTGCCGCTGGAGGAGCGTGAGATGGCCTCGCACCAGGGTCATCGAATCAGCGCCTCCTCGCTGCCCTCTCGGGCTCTGCTGGATGCCCCTCAGCCTCATCCCGCCGGCGTCTCTCCCCACGCGGCGGTCTCTCCGGCTCTCGCTGAACCGACGCTTTATACAACTCCACCTCGCGCCCGCGAGGTGCCAAATCTGCACAAAGCAACAAACAACAGATCGTATCAGTGTCTATCCATCATACATATGAACTGATATATCAAAAGCTAACATAAATCAAAACATAAAAATACACAACATACCTCGATGGTCGAAAGACTCCCCAGGAGGCAACACCATGTCCGGGTCCCCCCGGAAGTCAACCCCAGCATAGGGGTACTGAAGTATGACCTGCGGCATCTGCCGCCATACCTGCGCCGCCTGTGCCGTAAAATAATGGCCACCTTCGCCACCACCGTGGTGAACCAAAACTGATGACCACCACCTCAAGCGCGGATCTCGTACCCCTGGTGCCTCTAGTAGCACCCTCGGGCGCAACATCGACACCCTCTCCAAGAAATAGGCTACCAGGATCGAGCCGAATGCGAACTCTCCGGTACCTGTGGATCGACATCGATCCAACTGCGCGATCATCCACGCATGTAGAGTCAACCCCCATGCAAAGCGCTCATGGCCCACCACCACCCTCTCCATCACCAGCAGCTAGCCACCACTGATCCATTGGGTCGCCAGTGACCCATACACGCGGACAGTCAACGCTGCTATGCAACGATGCAACAGGGAATCTAGACCGCTAATACTCACTACAGTCCCAGACATGTAGTTCTCGCCTAAGCAATATCGCCGGGCGACATCAGCCAGGTGTGTATCCCTCGGCAGCACAGGCTCTGCCGGCAGCGGTGTTCCTTGGAAGGGGAGCCAAGTCAAAAAATATATATCCTCCACCGTAGTGAAGGGGATCTGCTCTCCTCGCACGAGGAAGCAGTGCAGATCTGGGCTCCACATCTGGAGTAGGAACTGGAGTAAGTACTCCTGTGCCCGTATCAACGAGCTCTCAAAAAACTTTAGCAACCCACTGGTTTCTAAATCCGCTTGAACCGCAGGCCCTGCATTGGCCACAGCATCTCGTAACTGCGACCAGTCTCGCTCACGCCACCGTACATCCATAATCACTGCTCGCCACCTGCACACAACACAGAGTCCTATATCAGCTTATGCAACCATCCAATGCATCAAAAAGACTCATTTTTTTTACCCTTCAACCTTGCCTCAAAGGCGCGGTTTTACCACCCACAGGCACGCACACATGCGCACCTGTTCACTATACAAGCGCGCACGTATGCGCGCCTATTTTTCTCACAGGCGCGCTCATGAGCATGCCTGTTCACAATACAGGCGCGCGCTAGGGCACGCCTGTTAAACCCACAGGCGCGCTCTGTAGCGCGCCTGTTCACCCCACAGGCGCGCACTAATGCGTGCCTGTTCACCTCACAGGCATGCCCCTAGGGCGCGCCTTAAATTCTCACCTACGCGCACCCATGCGCGTCTATTCTGTGGACAGGCGCGCACGTATGCGCGCCTTTCACTGAATCGCCTATGCATGCGGGCCCACATCCTATGAAAAATCCCCTTAAAACCCCTGTACGGCCCCCCGTACCTACCCTGCCCAAAGATTAGAAACCTATTTCTATGCAGGAAGATCAGACCACTAACCTGAAACTCACACACCGTCGATCGGATACCTCGTGCTCCCTGAATCACCCAATCTCCTCTGAATCTGCTTGGAAATTCACTGTAGCAGCAGGTACAAATGAGGTATGCACAGAAGTGCAGGCGGCGCAGGTATGGCGGCAGATGCCGCAGGTCATACTTCAGTACCCCTATGCTGGGGTTGACTTCCGGGGGGACCCGGACATGGTGTTGCCTCCTGGGGAGGCTTTCGACCATCGAGGTATGTTGTGTATTTGTATGTTTTGATTTATGTTAGCTTTTGATATATCAGTTCATATGTATGATGGATAGACACTGATACGATCTGCTGTTTGTTGCTTTGTGCAGATTTGGCACCTCGTGGGCGCGAGGTGGAGTTGTATAGAGCGCCGGTTCAGTGAGAGCCGGAGAGACCGCCACGTGGGGAGAGACACCGGCGGGATGAGGCCGCGGGGCGTCCAGCAGAGCCCGAGAGGGTAGCGAGGAGGCGTCGATTCGATGACCCTGGTGCGGGGCCATCTCACGCTCCTCCGGCGACAGCCGGAGTAGATTTGGATGATATACGTCGTCATCTGGAGATGGTGTTGCAGGACGTGCCTGAGGGCATGTGGATCCGCATCCAGGACGAGGGGTTCCTGGAGCAGTGCATAGGGTTACCGCCACCATGGCGTGGTATAGTGCGAAGAGCAGCTGTGCTCGCCGTGATGACTAGTGGACGCCTGCTGCCGGGGCAGGAGGGTCCTGTAAGTGTTCCACCACCACCGCCTAGGGAAGGTGGTGGTGGGCCACCACCTCCTCCTGAGGGAGGAGCAGGTGGGGGTGCGATAGAGGCACCCTGAGGTATGATATGTATATTGTATACCTTTTTGATAGGCTGGTGAGCCGATTTTTGTACCGAGATGTGGCACGGGCCTGTGGGCCGATGTATTTTGTGTATGTAAACAGTCGGATGGCTGGAGAGGCCTTGATATATATATGAGTATACAATTTTTTTGAGATCCTGATGTTGTCACTGTAACACCATTGTTCTCATTCCAACAAAAGTGCAGGTGAAGTACAGAAGCCGTGCAAGGTATGCGCAGGCTAGTTGAAGCCTTAGAATTTATCAACTAAGGTTGAAGACTGAAAGACTGCTGTTGCCGAGAGTGCACAGAGTCAAAGAATCAAATTCACAGAAGTATTTGAAAGATTGCCACAAAGAGTGCGTGCAGAAGTCCTTTCGAGAATTGAGGTTGTAATAGAAAGCTCAGGAGAGTCAACGCCTTTGAAGTATTCAAAGGAAGACGGGGAGCTGAATCATCGCACAGAAGTTAAGTCCCTAAGAAATAACATTGAGTCAATTTGGGCCATAGATTCAGAGGAAGGAACCGAACAGTTAGAATTCTTAGTGGAGAATTCGCGAAGTTGCGGGGACCATAGGATCCAGTAAAGCTGCAGGGTGGTTAGGAGTTGGACGAACCCACCACTCTAGTGTCAAGAATCAATGAAGACCGTCGATCGTGGTCAGTTGGGGTTGTTGGATCATTCTTTCGAACTCGGGGTTCGTGAGTTCGGAGGGCAGACCAAATCCTTTGGTTGTGCGAACTCCCGAGTAGCGAGAAGTAGGAATAACCGTTGGATCATAACCTCTTCGCTATATCACGTATCAGGGTTTCAGAGGTTGGGAGGAATCAATTTCGACTGTAGAAGTCATGAAGGGCAAGGGTTGAGGTCTCGGGCGAACACGTGGCGCATCCATCAAGTGGGGACCGCGTAGTTGACAGGTGGACACTCGTCTCCTGGGAGGGGGTCAACACCCTGTTGACTTCTCATGCTTCAGGTTCTCATAAGAAAGGAGCACAAAGGATCAACAAACCAACTCACAAAGTTGCGAGCCGCGAGAAGTACTGAAGGAGTCAAATCTGCTCTGACTTTTGCGTCTCAGAGGCTCGTAAAAGAAGGGCCTAGAGGTTCAACCCTTCAACTCGCGAACTCATGAGTTGCGAGTGAGGTTAGTACTTAGCTCTAGTCAGCGGTTACGCATGGAGGGCGTTAACAAGGAGGAGCCATATCCCATCGCATGTTGAGTATCGACGTTTGGTGAAGAAAAGTCGAGGGTCTTCGACCTGTGAACACACAAGTTGCGAAAGGCATTTACGCAAGGACCAGGTCATGGTTGTATGGAAGTGTAAGGCCTGCACCTGGAGTTAAGGTGGATAGGGAGGGTTTTTAAGGAAGGACCTATGGATACACTCTTGTGTGTGTGAGAATTTCCTGTAGGGAAATTGAAGAGTCAATCCGACTCAGAGGAGAATTAGAACGATCCTGTGCGGATCTCAGCCTGAGGGTTGGGGGTCGGCACCATTTGTCGTATCAGAGCTTGATTGTGTCTGTATATTTCATGCAGAAGGAGCTAGAGAAAAAGGAGTAGTCTGATACGCACCAATTTGGTATCAGAGCCACATAACAAGTTCTTTGCTTCTGTAGCAGAGAACAGAGGAACATTTTACAGCGATGCTGCCGAGAAGAAGAGACAGGCCAATGCCAATGCCTGGTCCAACAAGAGAAAGAGAAATGCACGAGTTACGTGCTAGACTTGATGCCATGGAGACAACACAAAGGTGCAAAATTGACGCTGGGGATATCAACGAAGCTGAAAGTGAAAATGAAACTGGAAACGAAGGAGAAGAAGTCGCAAGTCAAAGACGCTGCAGACGAACGCCTATTCAGGGATGTTGCAAGGATAGGTGCCAGAGCAAAGATGGAGATTCCCATGTATGAGGGAAAACTAGACGTTGAAGAACTTCTAGACTGGATTAGAGCTCTGTATAAATACTTCGACTATGAGGATGTCAAGGAAGACAAAAAAGTCAAACATGCCGTTACTAGACTTAAAGGGCATGCAACACTATGGTGGGATGAACTACAGGCTGACAGACGTTGCAAAGGAAAGCAAAAAATAAAGAGCTAGGATAGAATGGTTGCAAAGATGAAAGCCAAATTTATACCCAAGGATTATCAAATCACTTTGTTTCGGAGGATGCAAAATTTGAGACAGAATCTGATGTCAGTGAAGGAATACACTGAAGAGTTCTACAAGATAAACATCAGGGCAGGTCATCGGGAAAATGATGATGAAAAAGTTACCAGGTACATGAATGGTCTGCGGTATGACATTCAAGATGAGATGAGAATGATGACCATTCAGACTGTGGAAGATGCTTATCAGATGGCTCTGAAGGCTGAAGAGAAGCTGAGTCAAAAACAAGGTCAAAGAGGTTGAGGTAGAAGTCAAGCCAGAGGCAAAACAATTGCCCAAGATAGAACTTAGAAATCTAAAGAAGAGGGGAAGAAACCTCAAACTCAACATGAGAGAGGAGGAAGCTCACAGAGAGGTCAATATGTTATTAGAAATACTTTTCCTCGAGCCAGAGGAAGAGGCAGAGGCGGTGAATTAAAATGCTTTGTCTGTGGAAAGATCGGACATAAATCCTATGAGTGTCCAGATAAGAAAAAAGATGGTGGTGAAACTCACATTGCCGAAGCTCAAGGATGAAATGTTGAGGTAGAAGATGCTGAGGGCGGAAGATCTTTGATGATGAGGAAATTTCTCTTGAAGCCAGAGAAGGAGGCAGAGAACCCAGCCCAAAGAAATAGTCTATTTCAGACTGCTTGCAAAACTAAAAACAAAGTATGCAAAGTCATAGTGGACAGCGGTAGCACAGACAATCTCGTATCTACAGAGATGGTAGAAAAGCTAGAGATGGAGACTGTTGTACATCCAAGTCCATACAGAGTTTCTTGGCTACAAAAAGGACATCAGGTAAATGTCACTAAACAATGTTTAGTTGAATTTAAAATAGGGGGATATAAAGGTGAAATATTATGTGATGTCATTCCCATGGATGTTTTTCATCTATTGCTGGGTAGACCGTGGCAATATGACAGGAACGTGATTCATGATGGGAGAAAGAACACGTACACCTTGGAGAAGAATGGGAGGACGCACATGTTGCTACCGATTAAAAACCAAGAGGTGAAAATAGAGATGAGTAACAATGTACTTCTCATGAGTGGGAAGGAACTTCTTAAGGAGGTTAAGAAGAAGGAAGACACACAACTTATTGTGGTTAGGAAGCCCAAAATTGTTTTGACCAGTACAAGGATAGATGATTTACCAGAAGAAATCCAGGTGTTGCTGGAAGAGTTTGCTGATATAGTAGTGGACAAACTACCTTGTTTGTTGCCACCTATCAGAAGTATAAGCCATCATATCGACCTTATACCTGGAGATAGCTTACCGAACAAAGCCGCGTACAGGTTGACGCCGCAGGAAAATGAAGAAATTGAGAGACAGGTCCAGGACTTAATGGACAAAGGATTGATTCAAGAGAGCTTGAGTCCATGTGCTGTTCCAACAATGCTCAACCCAAAGAAAGACGGAGGCTGGAGAATGTGTACAGACTCAAGGGAAATCAATAATATTACCATCAGATACAGATTTCCATTAACAAGAATGGACGACTTGATGGATTGCTTGAGTGGAGCAAGATTTTTTTCAAAGATTGATTTGAAAAGCAGATATCATTAGATTAGAATGAGAGAAGGTGATGAATGGAAGACAACATTCAAGACGAATGAGGGGCTGTATGAATGGCTTGTCATTCCATTTGGCTTAACAAATGCACCCAGTACTTTCATGAGATTGATGAACGAAGTCCTGAAGGATTTCATAGGGAAATTCGTCATTGTATATCTTGATGATATATTAGTTTTCAGCAAGACAGAAGTAGAGCACTTAAGGCATTTAGCTGCAGTGATGAGGAGATTACAACAACATAAATTGCTAATTAATATGAAGAAATCATCATTTATGAGGACATAACTCATTTATTTGGGTTTTGTTATCTCTGCGAATGAGTTGAAGATGGATCTCGAAAAGGTAGATGCAATTAAGAATTGGCCATCGCCGAAGAGCGTGTTTGAAGTTCAAAGATTCCATGGTTTGGAAAGTTTCTACAGGAAATTCATTCAAAACTTCAGTGGAATTAACACACCAATGATGGATATGGTGAAGAAAAGACATAAATATTTTCACTAGACAGAAGAAGCAGAGAAGAGTTTTAATCTGCTGAAGAAGAAGATCATGGAACAACCAATTTTGGTTTTGCCGAATTTTAGCAAGACATTCCAGGTCAAGTGTGACATGAGTGGATTTGTAATTGGAGCGGTCTTGAGACAAGACGATAGGTCGATTGCATACTTCAGTGAAAACCCGAATGAAGCGAAGATCAAGTACTCAACATATGACAAAGAATTCTATGCAGTCATACAAGCGCTGAAGAAATGGAGACATTATTTGGTTCCTAAAGAGTTTGTTTTGTACAGTGATAATCATGCTTTGCAATTCGTGACTCAACAGGAGAAGTTGAACCAAAAACACGTTAAATGGGTTGAATTCATGCATAATTTTACTTTTGTAATTAAGCATATTTCTGGAACTGATAACAAAGTTGTTGATGCTTTGAGCAGGAAATGTTTGCTTATGTAGGAATTCAGAGTCAAGACTTTGGGTTTTGATAACCTCAAAGAAATGTATAGGGATGACCCAGATTTAAGGAGGCATATGAGGCATCTGAGAATCCAGTTCTTAGGGACAGAAGCCAATGGACCGAGTATATGATCAAGGATGGGTTATTATTTCGGGGCAATCAACTATGTATTCCAAAATGCTCCATGAGGGAGAACCTGCAGAAGGAAAAACGCAGTGGAGGATTGGCTGGACACTTTGGTCATGATAAGACGTTCTCAAAGTTGAATGACTCATATTTTTGGCCAGGGATGAGGACATATGTTAAGAAATTTGTGGACAGATGCAAGATTTGTCAGCACACAAAAGGGAAAAGGCAGAACACAGGGTTATATAAACCATTACCCATACCAGAAAGGTCGTGGGATGCAGTGAGCATGGATTTTATATTGGGACTGCCAAGAACACAAAGAGGATGTGATTCAATCTTTGTGTTAGTCGACAGATTTTCAAATATGACACATTTCATACCATGCCAGAAAACCAGTGACACAACTCATATTGCGAACCTATTTTTCAAGAAAGTCGTCAGACTTCACGGCTTACCAAGGAGTACTGTGTCTGATCGGGATACCAAGTTCGTGGGACATTTCTAGAGGACCTTATGGAAAAAGTTGGGGACAAGTTTGTCTTTTAGCTGAGCATATCATCCTCATACAGATGGGCAGAAAGAAGTCGTGAACAGAATCCCGGGAGACTTGTTGAGGAGCTTAGTGACTGAACACCACACTCAGTGGGATCTCATTCTGCCACAGGCAGAATTTTCTTACAATGACTCACTCAACAGAAGCATAGGGCAGAGTCCATTCCAGATTGTATATGGAATGCAGTGAAGCGAAGTTTCTGAATTGAAAGATTCAGAACAAGATGAATTCAGGAGTGCTAGTGCAGAAGACTTTGCAGAAGGAATGAAGGAGCTTCACATCCAAATTAAGGAGTGATTGCAGAGTTCAAGTCAAGAATACAAGAAGAGAGTAGATCAACACAGGCGAGAACTTCAATTTGAAGTTGGTGATATGATTCTTTCACATTTGAGGAAGGAAAGGTTCCCAAGGGGAACGCATAATAAACTGAAGATGAAAAAGATTGGACTGTGCAAGGTCATAACGAAATTTGGGGCAAATGCATATGAGATTGAATTACCCGATGGGGTTGGAATCTCACCGATATTGAATGTTGTGGATTTTTACCCTTACAGAGCTGAAGAAGCATGAGCAGAGGAAGAACAGAAAGACGTTTAGTGGACCAAACAGATGCCTGTAGCTGAAAAGCCACAGATGGAAAATATAATTGACAAGAGGGTTAGAAACAAGACCAGGAGGAAAGAGTATTTTGAATACTTGGTCAAATGGAAGAGACACCCAGTTGAAGATGCCAGTTGGGAAGACGAAGCATAAATTCATAGGCATGGACAGACCATGCAAGAGCTCATGAACAGGAGTTCATGAAAATTTTCAAGCGAGAGAGTATGATGTAGGAGCATCGTAAGCAACCAGCCAGGCAACCATAAAAGGCGGAAGATCGCTGTAAAAACGTAGCACACATTTTGCACATGTTGAAATGTTTTGAAGAAATTAATGAGAGCATATTAATGTAGTAGTTAAAGGAAGTGTACTTACATGTTGTAAACAGATCTTGAGCGATTTTCTCTCATCTGTCGGATGTAGTAGACATTAAGTCTGATAAATGAAAGTAGGTAGCTTTGAATTAATAGATTAGACAGTTTTAGGAGCGTAGGAGGGAAAACGGATATAGACACCCTCGCCTTTGTATTATTGTATGATTAGATCATTAGCGCAGAGCAGAAGAAGAGAGCTGTAGCAGAGAGCTATAGAGAAGAACCCATGTACAGGAGCTTGAATTAATATATGAAGCTTTGACTAAGATTTCATGGTGTTATGATGCTTACATACGCTGAATGGTATGCTTATAGTTATTTTATTCTCTCTGTTATGCATTTGTTATGATGCTATGATGTGTTGAATGTATGAAGTCTGAGAGAGAAAGAGAATGCGTTTCAATTGTTTCTCTTCCCGAGAGAAGTGCTTGCAAGGAGTGCAGTGAAACGTCCGCAAGGTGTGCGTTGACAAGGTTTCTGAGTCTATCTCAGAAAGCTCAGGAGGGATACCATTGTTCTCATTCTAGCAGAAGTGCAGGTGAAGCACAAAAGCCGTGCAAGGTGTGTGCAGGCTAGTTGAAGCCTTAGAATTTATCAACTAAGGTTGAGGAGTTAAAGACTGTTGTTGCCGAGAGTGCACAGAGTCGAAGAATCAAATACATAGAAGTATTTGAAAGATTGCCGCAAAGAGTGTGTGCATGAGTCCTTTCGAGACTTGAGGTTGCAATAGAAAGCTCAGGAGGGTCAATGCCTTTGAAGTATTCAAAGGAAGACGGGGAGCTGAATCATCACATAGAAGTTAAGTCCCAGAGAAAGAACATCGAGTCAATTTGGGCCAGAGATTTAGAGGAAGGAATCGAACGGTCAGAATTCTCAGTGGAGAATTTGCGAAGTTGCGGGGACCGTAGGATCCAGTAAAACTGCAGGGTGGTTAGGAGTTGGACGAACTCACCACTCTAGTGTCAAGAATCAACGAAGACCATCGATCGTGGTCAGTTCGGGCCGTTGGATCATTCTTTCGAACTCGGGGTTCGTGATTTCGGAGGGCAGACCAAATCCTTTGGTTGCGTGAACTCTCGAGTAGCGAGAAGTAGGAATAACCATTGGATCATAACCTCTTTTCTATATCACGTATCAGGGTTTCGAAGGTTGGGAGGAATCAATTTCGACTGTAGAAGTCATGAAGGGAGAAGGCCGAGGTCTTGGGTGAACACGTGGCATGTCCATCAAGTGGGGACCGCGTAGTTGACAGGTGGACACTCATCGCCTGGGAGGGGGTCAACACCCTGTTGACTTCTCATGCTTTGGGTTCTCGTAAGAAAGGAGCACAAAGGCTCAAAAAGCCAACTCGTGAAGTTGCGAGCCACGAGAAGTACTGAAGGAGTCAAATCTTCTCTGACTTTTGCATCTCGGAGTCTCGTAAAAGAAAGGCCTGGAGGTTCAGCCCTTCAACTTGCGAACTCGTGAGTTTCAAGTGAGGTTAGTACTTAGCTCTAGCTGACGGTTACACATGGAGGGCGCTAACAAGGAGGAGCCATATCCCATCGCATGTCGGGTATCGACGTTTTTGAAGAAAAGTCGAGGGTCATCGACCTGCGAACACGCGAGTTGTGAAAGGCGTTTGCGCAAGGACCAGGTCGTGGTCGTATGGAAGTGTAAGGCTCACACCTGGAGTTAAGATGGACAGGGCGGGTTTTTCAGGAAGGACCTGTGGATACCCTCTTGTGTGTGTGAGAATTTCCCATAGGGAAATTGAAGAGTCAATCCGACTCAGAGGAGAATTAAAACGATCCTGTGCAGATCTCAGCCCGAGGGTTGGGGGTCGGAACCATGTCCTTCCAATCGAAATTGATCCGAAGATTGACAGAAATTTGCATTCTGGGGATTTCAAATCTCAAACTTTTAGGAGCGTAACCTCCTTGCATATATATATCTGAAGTGAATGTTGTTTGTTCGATCAGGATTTTTGATCGATGACTCGATGTTTCTGCAATGCAACTTTGATAGCTTATCCTATCCTTCCACTCGAAATCGATCTAACGACAAACAAAACTTCACATTCCAGGGATTTTAAATCTCAAAATTTCAGGAGCATAACCTCCTCGCATATTTATATCTGAAGTGAATGTTGTTCATTCGATCAGGATCTTGGATCGATGGCTCGATCTTTCTACGATGCAACTTTTCTAGCTTATCAAAGACTTAACCTTCATGCATTTATCTTTGGATCCAACAACTATTGATCCTTCACACTCAGATCCAACTACTGAGATCTGTTCTCCTCTTCTACGTGCTTCGCGTGCAACTCTGCACTATTCCTCCTGAGCTTTGATTCCTTCTGCAAACTCACACTATTCCTCCTGATCTTATGCTTCTTTCCAAGCTTTGATCTCTGCATACTCACACTATTCCTCCTGAGATTTGATTTTCAGACTGTTCGCTTCTTCTTCTAAACTTATGCTTTCCATGTTTGCCATCATTGCTACTTTCCTCATTGCTGCTTGTCTTGCCTGTAAACATATCATCGTCGCTATTGTTCTTGCCATCAATGACATGCACACTCTACCTGTAAACATGCTAACAATCTCCCCCTTTGGCATCGATGGATACCTTGAAATATTGCATTGTTCTACTTAGATCTCCAATTATAGCATCCAGAACACACCTTTTCTCCCCCTTTGACATCAATGTCAAAGAAAACATGCTCCCCCTGAGCTATTGTAGTACCTTTCAGAGGTATCAGTTATTCAACCAACACAAACTCCCCCTGCCATGATGGATTCTCTTAATTGAGTCTCGCAGAGTATTTGTATCTAACTCAGAGTCTTCTCCTTCTGATTCTTGGACCTGTTCATCTTCAATTTCAGCTGTGTCCTCTGTAGCAGACTCAATATTGATCACCTCTCTTACTGGAACTCCTTTGTCAACCTTTTCTTGTCATAGATGAATGACTTCCTCTATCACTCTTCTCTGATATTCTATTACAACAACTTCATTTTTCTTCCATGATGCCTACAATCCAAGGATTTTATGACCATATTCATCACAAGAAAAAACCATTACAAACACTCTCATACCTGCTTTCCCTTTTTACAAATGAAGGACTTGCATCAGGTTTCTTAGGAGTATTGATTTCTTCCTTGTTGTATCCAAGACTGGATTTGTCATTTGGTGATATATGACTATCCAAGATCTCAGCCAGGATCATGGAACTGTTCAAGAGATTGATTTCAGTGTTTGACTTCTCAACCTTCTTTCTAAGATTCACAACTTTTTCTTCTAGCTTATGACATGATTCTTCTTCTACTTCTTCTTTTCTTGCATGGGAGGATTCAATATCAATATAATTATCTGTCCTTATGCCTTTAGCCACCACTTTGTTGGCATGTTTTACAGGCAGTGTATGCGTGTTATTTATGGCAAGTACAACATCGATGATGGCTTGAGTACAGGAGCATGATCAACAACGTAGTGATAATGGGGAGGAGCATCAACAATGATCATTGGATCAACGATTCATAATTCCTGATGGCTATCAGATCTCAATGTAGACAAGAGGAGTGCGCAGATATGGAGGATAGATCTCAGGCATTAGATATAAGCGCAGGGTCCAACCACCGTTGGATCCAGGAGAGCCTGCACGTTCTTTAAAGTGCTAAGAGAAGCGAGCTTACAAAATCCCAAAAGAAGGAGGACCGTCCATCCTCGGGAAGGACACGTGGATGCGTAGATATGGAGGATAGATATCGGGCATTAGATCCGAGCACAGGGTCCGACCACCGTTGGATCCAAGAGAACCTGCACGTTCTTTAAAGTGCTAGGAGAAGTAGGCTTACAAAATCCTAAAAGCAGGAGGACCGTCCATCTTCGGGAAGGACATGTGGACACAGATCATCATTTCGTTGACTGGAAAGTCAAAGGTATGAAATGCTCCAACCTTTCACCTCCTGAAATCGCGATATGCGAAATCACGAAATGATCTGAGCCATCAGATCAAGGTTTGATTTGAACTGTTGATCCCACTCCATTTCGAAGTTTCGCAGATTGAGAGTTGGAGATGTCAAAGAATATTAACCACAGGAATCCCGAAATCGTGATATGTGAAATCGCGAAATGATCTGAGCCATCAATTCAAGGTTTGATCTGGATTATTGATCCCACTCCATTTAGGAGTTTCACGGATCGAGAGTTGGAGATGTCAAAGAATATTAACCACAATAATCCCGAAATTGCGATATGCGAAATTGCGATTTAATAACAACCGTCAGATCAAGATGTGACCTGGATCGTTGATCTGACTCCATTTTGGAGTTTCGCGGATCAAAACTTTGGAGTGACAAGAACACTGAACATCAAGAATGCTGAAATCGCGAAATGATCTGAGCCGTCAGATCAAGTGTTGATTGGGACTGTTGATCCCACGCCATTTCGGGGTTTCGGGGATCACGACTTGGAGAGTCAAGATGCCTCATCTCCAGATTCATGAAATGTGAAATCGCGAAAGTGATTTTTGCATAAGGCCGTGATCACAACCCTTGGTCACATCAGTGAGAGATGGAGGAAAGAGCTAGAGAAACCAAGCTCCTTTTCGGGGATCACGACTGGGAATGTCGAGACACATGGTCACACGAATGCCAAATTGCTGAATGCCGAAATGCCGAAATGAATGAAAGATCCCATGGAATCAATCCAATGGTGCAGGTGAATTTGAACATGATCAGAGGGCTACTATAGCACGACACAGTGTAACTGCCAGAAACCATCGATGGTTTTTGCCAGAGGACTCGAAGACACTTTGGGGCTGATTGATAGAGGAGGTGAAGAGTCACTGGGAATATTCAAGAGGGATGGAGATGTTCGTGGAGGCAATTGAAAACTGGATGAGCATTGAGGCCTGTAACTAGAACAGAGAAGGTGAGCTCCACTGTCACAGAGAAGACGAAGAGTCTCAAACTGCCAGAGAGGCAACATACAGTGATGCTGAACAAGTGGTAAACGACCAAAGAAGCTGAAGAGTCACAATGCTGATCAGACAGAGAACTCGAGTTGTGGAGGAATTTGGCACGGAGTGAGCATGCAGAGGCATTACTAATATTTCATGCACAAAGACAACAAAGACTATAAGAATGCGGAACAAAGAAGAGATACATTGTTGTCGCTGTGTAGGAGAATTCAAGTGTGTACAAGGAGGCAGAGCACATGAGCATAAATGCACAGTCGAGGAATGGTGCATTGAAGGGATATGGCGCATAGAGCATAAAAGGAAGAAGAACAGAAAGTGCTAGAGGTGTGCATAAGACACTGATGCAGACAAGGCAGAGCAGTGTAAAAGAATAACGACAAGGATGGTAAGCCATTGAATAATTGTATATCACTGTAATAAGTCATAGTAACAAATAATTTATAATTCAGGGTGGTTGGGAGGCGCTAGGGAGGACTGGTGTCCTCGGAGGTTCAAGTGGGTGCTTGAACACAGGGAGTTGGTTCTTCCTTCTAGTTGGTGCTAGAGAAATCAGGGAGTTGGTGCTTCCTTCTAGTGGGTGCTAGAGAAAACAGAGAGTTGGTGC
>ML783716.1:677163-687313 GCA_009831015.1 Picea engelmannii
TGAATCAGTTGTTACCGTGCTTAAATAATTATGCTTATTACAATAATGCAGGGAGGTAAGCAATAGAATATTCAACATCAATCACACACATGAAATATATAGAGACATATATTTCCTGAGGAAACCCATAAAGGGAAAAACCTCTTCTTCTTGATATGATAAGTAATATTTATTGTCTGTACATTATCATTCTTATGAGCACCAACTCATTGTGAGGCTACCACCTCTGTTTTGCAAGCTACAACTTGCTGAGAGCACCAAATATCTGGTTTCTCTAGCACCCACTAGAAGGAAACACCAACTCCTTGGTTTCTCTAGCACCCACTAGAAGGAAGCACCAAATCCCTAAGTGTTCCAACACCAACTTCTAGTCACACAGGCACCGACAAGTATAAGAGAGAACAATAGTTCTCCCTTGCACCACCCTGCCACCCCGGTTTTTCTGGATGCAACCAGATGGAAGCTACAATTCCCTGTGTTCAAGCACCCACTTGAAACTTCAGAGGACAACAGTCCTCCCTAGCACCTCCCTAGCACCCTGAAATATAAATATTTTCTTTCTTAAATTTATCACAATGATACAACATTTATCTATGTCTTACCAGTCTCATCATTGTTCTGCTACACTACTCTGCTCTGCCTGCATCAATGTCTCTCTCCTCGTGTCTACTGCGCTTTCTGTTCTTCTCTTAGATATGCATTTATGTTCCTTGCTTCTTCTTCACTTTATGCTCTGTTTCTTCTTTCCATTCTATGCACCATGCCTCTTCTGTGCACTTCAACTCCTGCACACAACATGCTTCTACCCACATGAATCACACTCAACAAGAACAAGCATCTCTTCTTTGTTCTGTGTTTTTATATTCTCTGTGCACCAACTGCATCCTATGCACTATGCCTCTGCATGCTCTTCACTACGTCACTGTTCTTCCCTATAGGTTGTTCATTATGTCTCTTCCTCATGACTGCATGGCTAACTAGCAGAATGCCTTCACTTCTTTGTTCTTCATCATTTTCTCACGTCGAGTCCTTTGCCTGATCATCATGGCAAGTCTTTGTCATCCCTGGTGGTTAGCTCAATGCGTTCATCATCAGTGGGCATTATGATGAGAATAATTAGCTTCTCTAGCATTCGAGACTCTTCGTCTTCTATGTCAATTACAGCTAGTCAACTATGGCTTCTTTGGCTTCCAAGCCCCTTCCTTTGCGTGACCGCCAACGGTGACCAAGCGCTTATTCAAAAAGGCGCTTCCTAATTTCTGTCTAGTGAGCGCTAGCTCCGTTCCACAATATGACCTTGGGATATGAGCTTCATGTGACCACGTGATTGCAGGCGTGTCCATAAGTGGTTTGAGGGCAACCCGCTTTTCTCCCTTAATTCACTACGAGTCTCCACCCATCCTTTCTCCAAAACTGTGGTTTCGATTGCGTCCCGCTTACAAACAATTAAGGCTCGAGCATATTCTTGCCCTGAAATGGATCATGACCATCGATATCACGATATTGAAGGTGCTCCTGAACGGACGATTCAGATTTGTCCTCTCAATTCTGTGGACCAAATCTCTCCTTCCTCAATCAACGACTGAGGTTTCCTTCGTGATCCGGGCTCCGAGAGTTTCAAATCTCAAACCCTGTTGCTACTAACTGGATATCTTCCAGAATGGAAGATTTGCTGACATCTGTCCTCTTCAATCAATAGATCTGCCTTCTTTCCTTTGTCCATGCGCAATCCTTGATCTCAATGATTAGATGACACTTTTCCCTCCAAACCAACAGACGAGATCAATTTCGCCTTTCGGGCTTCAAGAGTTTTGATTCTCAAACTCTACTTGTTCCCGAAGAATTTCACCCAGAGTCCATGATCCAATGACACGTGTCCCTTTTGGATCGATGGTCGCAATCCCTTTGGGTATTTGAGGTTCGACAATCTCAACTCTCAACTTTATTTCATCCTTCCTTTGCTTTTTCCCAGAGTTGACAATCTACCGACGCGTGTCCTCTTTAATCCAAGGACTATCCTTCGCTTCGGGACTTTGGCCTTCGACAATCTCAAACCTTTATCCTTCACGTTTTCTTGGAGAATTTTCACCCGGAGTTCACGATCTGTTGACATGTATCCTGCTACATGATCAACGATCGAGAATACACCCGAAGTGATCTTTAGATCATACTACTTGTATCCACTTCAGGTCTTTGGCATTCAAGACTTCGGGTCTTTGGGCGAGTACTAGTGGTAAAAATCCTGAAGAAAAACTCCCAAAGTGACGTAAATCTTGCGTCACTCGATGACATGTCACAAGCCGAGCAACTGCCATGTGTCACTCGGATTTGTGATTTCCACGTACCTATAATGCCGAATCAACTTGACACTTGTCATTGTTTGATTGTGCCATGTGTCCTTGCTGACGTGGTCTGCCACATGTCCTTGAGGACGAGATTTCCTAACTTAATATTCTAATGTAGATCTCCCTGATCTAATGGTCATTGTCTGATCTCTAGATCTGACGGTCCTTATTCATTTCGGATTTTCAGGCTTCGAGTTTTTCAAATCTCAAACTTTCAGGAGCGTAACCTCCTCGCATCTCTATATCCAAAGTGAATGCTGTTCATTCGATTAGGATCTTGGATCGACAACTTGATCTTTCTGCGATGCAAATTTGCTAGCTTATCTTGTCCTTCCACTCGAAATTGATCCGACGGCTAATGGAACTTCGCATTCCGGGGATTTCAAATCTCAAACTTTTAGGAGCGTAACCTCCTCGCATCTCTATACCCGAAGTGAATGTTGTTCGTTCAATCAGGATCTTAGATCGATGACTCGATCTTTCTGCGATGCAACTTTGCTAGCTGATCCTGTCCTTCCACTCGAAATTGATCTGACGACTGACGGAACTTCGCATTCCGGGGATTTCAAATATCAAACTTTCAGGAGTGTAACCTCCTCGCATCTTTATATCTGAAGTGAATGTTGTTCATTCGATCAATATCTTGGATCGACGACTCAATATTTCTGTGATGCAACCTTGCTAGCTTATCAAAGACTTAACCTTCATGCATTTATCTCTGGATCCAACGACTATTGATCCTTCGTGTTTAGATCCAACTACTGAGATCTGTTCTCCTCTTCTGCGCGCTCCGCATGTTACTCTGCACTATTCCTTCTGAGCTTTGATTCCTTATGAAAACTCTTGCTATTCCTCCTGAGCTTACGCTTATTTCTGAGCTTTGATCTCTGCATACTCATGCTATTCCTCTTGATATTTGATTTTCATACTGTTCGCTTCTTCTTCTGAACTTATGCTTTCCCTTTTTTCCATCATTGTTGCTTTCCTCATTGCTGCTTTTCTTGCCTGTAAACATATAATCATCGTTGTTGTTCTTGGCATCAATGACAAGCACACTTTTCTTGTAAACATGCCAACAATTTGTCCCTTTCACACTCGTTAAATTTGACTTGAAAGGTCATGATTCTTAGTTAAGCTCTTTTCCAACTTGTTTTTAAAAAAGAGAAAAGATTGTTGAGTGATTTGTCCCTTTCACACTCGTTAAATTGGACTTGCAAGGTCATGAGTTTTAGTTAAGCTTTTTTCTGGCTCATTACCAAAAACAGAAAAGATCGCCGAGTGAACTTGTCTTTTTCACACTCGTAAATTGGATTTGAAAAGATGTCTATTTGGCACAAGTTTATCCCCCTTTTCACACCAAGTAGACTAAAAGACATAAAAAAGGACATTTTTTGGCGTTAAGTTGTGATTGCATCTCATGCCTCTGCTTACAGTATTGAGCCTATAGCCAGTTCTCTCTTTTCATTATAAATCGTTTGCCTCAATAGTTTTGCATCCTCAACCAAGCATAGCCTTGTTTATATCCTTCACAATTTGACACCCTATACCCAGGAGTGAACATCCCCCAAGTTTCCATCTCCCGCATGCACTTCCTTGCATTGAACATAGGTACGTTCCATTGCTGGAACTAGTTTTTCTTACTTGCAACACTCATTTCCTCCTCTGTATCATAACATTCATTTGTTATGAAAAAACAAAAAAAAGACGGGCGGGAAGGGAGTACTATATTATATTTGGAAGCAGTCGTGTCTCCTTTGAACAAAGCACAAAGTTATTTAAGTCCATTCATCATAATTTTGGGTTTAGCATGGCCTTAGGAAGCTGAGCTCGTTACAGAGTCTTCTCTACTGACTGGTTACTCTTCCAGTCCCTATAGAGAACTTCATTGATGCCTCTTGCATCTCATGACTTTATCATTGGGTCTATGCTGCCAGAGTCCACCATATGTCTCATGCTCTTGTTCAAAGGAAGTCTATAAACCTGTGTCATCCACTCCTCAGAGCTCTTGACTTTGCATGTCAGCCATACCCTCAGTTTGTCTCAGAATCACATGATACTTTAGTCCTATCATGCACCCTGGCCCTACTTTCATCGTTGCTAGGTAACCTTGAACCCATCAATCGACATTTCATCATTGGTAGTTGACTGGGTGGTTTCCCTTGTGTTCGACAACAAGACATCTATTCACACATTGGGATTCGTGTATTGTCTTGGATTCCATTAGCCTTATTGGTGGTTTCCTCGCCTTTGTCAACAATTTTCATCATTGGTTTCTATTTAGAGGGTCTTTTTCATGTACCTCTTGCACTTGGAACACACGAAAGACGCATATGGTCGTTGGTTCGTGAACTTGTTCTTCGTCCGATTCCCACCAAATCATGAAGATTCTGCTTTGTACCTCATGCTGACTGATGAGAGATGCCTTGATGATCTCCTTTCAATGGGTCTCTTTCCATCGACATCAGCCCATTATCTGGAAATGAGACCTAGAGTCTTATGAGTACCTCGAGGCTTGTAGTCATTAGTGGCAGGCTCTCTCGCCATCGACAATTGGGAATACATCAATGTCTCCTTATGGATGGATTCTTCAGGTGTTCGACACCGACTCCTCTATTCACACTTGAAAGAATGTACTCGGTGCCTTGATACCTACTTTCATTATCGGTAGGTTGTCTCACGTTTGTTAAAGGTATACATCAATGACCGGTAATCAAACGATGTCTCATTGTGTTCGACCTCAACTCCTTTATTCACATGATGTAGACTTGCACCTTTGGCGGATTGTGAAGAAGACTTGAAAGCATCACTATGTGGCCGCAACTTGCTAGAGTTGTTGCTTCATTTTCATTGGACCAGTACCTATACGACTTCAATGATCATGGGAGATCATATTGTACTCCATGGTATACATATATCTTCAGATTGGTTTTGAGACCGTTTCTACTGGGCCTTGTTCGCGACTATGAAAACTATAGGCATATAACCGCATTTGTATTTTCATATTCATGGCCACAGACATTTATATGGTATATTTTTCACATGGATCTGCAGTGTATTTTTTGCAGCCATGTATGCAAATTCAGTGTAGAATGTATTGAGCAATTGAGTTCGTCCAACTGGTTCTCTACCACTCCACTTATGGGTTATTTATAATGTATTTCAACCATCGCAAATACTCCTCTGACCTCACACATTAGGGGGCATCTATTAGAGCAATATTTTCCTCACCCTATGCAATATTGCAAAGAAGGCCTTACCCCATTTCCTTATGCAGACTTACTTTTCCCTGATTGATGAATCCAGAGACAAAAACACATATTTTTCCACTTGTATGCACCTTGCAAGCTATACATCAAGCGTATATGCTGGTTGCTCCACTACAACCTGCGTACATTGGGATTTGTGCCAAAAAATCAAAATTAAATGTCGGGTTTCCATGTCATGACAAGAGATCTATGATCCTTGGCCTTCCATATACTGGACACACTCCGACTAGGCCCTTCAGTTACATTTTAAAGGATATAAAGAAGCCAATTCCAAGCTATGGAAAAGAAGAGAGAATTCGACTTTGAGAGCAAAGTTACTCTGGAGAAATTATTAATTCATTATTGAGTCGGCATCCCTTTGTCCTTTAAGTCTGAACACAGTGTTCAACCCCCAAGCTCTTCCCTTATTGATGGATAATCTCTTTGTCTCCCTTATATGAGCTTGCCTTTAGTGGAAGATTGAAGTGGTGGAGGCCCAGTTGGAAGGAACTTGGTTTCTTGGTTCCGAACCGTGCCGAAACGAAAGTCTGTAATGTTTTCACTTCTGTTGATCATTTATTAATAGAAATAATCCTTTCCCGTCCAATTGATATCTTACAAATATATGTATTATGATCCATGGTCATGTTTGTTTTGTATATTAATGGATTATGCTATATAATGTGCTAAATTTTATATTATCACTATATGCTTGCTCTGCTTGTTTATTGAGAACTTGTTGAAGGTATAAATATTTGGGTCGAAGTGCTCAACGGTGGACATCATCAAACGTTTGGACGAGGTAGGCCTCTTTATTACCTCTCTTGCACATTAGTTTATATAGCATATGTTGGAATTGAGTCGATTTCTACAATCACACCCGTCTGTTGTGGTTCACCCTAGCAATAGAGAGATTTTCCTCGTAGCATAAAGTTTTTGTATGCACATGTGCTTTATTTATTCTCTCTCTCTCTCTCTACACATACACACACATAAAAATTGAGTGGGCCTAATGGTTGAGAACATGTGTTTCCTCCTTGGAGGTCACAAGTTCAAATCCAGAGGGGGGTAGGGTATGTACACCTCTATATACTTTAGCAATCAAATTGCTGCATGGAGGGGTTCCCTTGTCCTACAAACAAGGGGGTCTCATACACCAATTTGGTGTTTGGCTTGGACGTGACCTTAAAGTACACATCCGTAGACTTTAGCAGTCAAATCACTGCATGGAGGGGTTCCCTTGTCCCATAAACAAAGGGGTCTCATACACTAATTTGGTGTCTGGCTTGGTCATGACCTTATATATATATATATATATATCCAAAATTGTGTAATTGCATATTTGTTTTTCAACTTGCCTTGTCTTCTTGAGTAGGTAATTTCCAATGCTTGTTTTTCATGCTGACTTGACACAAGTTAGGGATAAAATTGTTGAGTGTTTAACATACAACTTGAAGATAAGAGAGCTTATTTTCCGCTATAAAATCTGTTGTAATAAAGTGATTCCCATATCTTGTTTATGCTCGGAAAAAGTGTGTCCTAAGGGATGGAACTTGTTGGCATATGTTTGGTATATTTTCACTTGGTTTTCCTAGTGAGATGAAATATTGTTTGTTGTTTTCTACTATAAATTAATATTTCAAATCAGTGGTATGGTTGAAGCTTACAGGGACCATATATGGGAAACCTTCTTGTAAGGTGAAATTTTTAAATTTGCAATATACTAGATATTCTCAAAATTTCAACATGGTATCATAGACATTTCGATTGAGATTGCTCTATTGGTGAAGAGGGAGTTCGATTGTATTTGGGAGTGGTACTTGACCTATCTATAGGTTTTTGGGTGAGAAACCCTAGGTCACTAGGAAGAAGCGCTTGAACCTTAGAAGGGTTTTTCTACTTCATTTTTACTGATTTTTTTTCCTTGAGGGTACTTCAAATTTGTAGGATGATGACTCTCGGTATTAGAGAGTGATGCAAATTGGATAGTACTTCCAATTTCATACCTTGGAAACTTAGTCTATGCATGCTTATGGAGGTAGCTAAGATTTAGGATCATGTTGAGAAAGTGATAGTTGCCCCTATTAATTTGATGAAGTTGGACACCCATAACAAGAAAGAGGCCAAAGAAAAATGAATCATTATTGATTAAGGGACTGATCATTTCATCCTTCACATTGTAGAGAAAAATACCAATAAGGATATGCTTGATATTT
This sequence comes from Picea engelmannii, assembly GCA_009831015.1. Classification (NCBI taxonomy): domain Eukaryota; kingdom Viridiplantae; phylum Streptophyta; class Pinopsida; order Pinales; family Pinaceae; genus Picea; species Picea engelmannii. The sequence goes on from ML783716.1 coordinate 684,970, forward strand.
TAGTTGGTTTATTTCAAAGTACTTGTGTTTCTTGATAGATTGTATTGAGGAACAAAATTTCTACAATCCACATGAGTAAGACAAATATGGTGGTGAGATAATTTAACAAGGTCATATAATTGAGATATCAACTATCTACCATAGGGATGAAGGTGGAGGAAAAGAAGTTGGTGTCAATTGCTTTGAATAGACTTGCTTCATCTTGGATTCCTTTTGTCCAAGGTGTTTGTGCTCATGAAACTGGAGCCATATTTTGTGAAGCCTTGGGATAAACTTATGCAATAAGAGATCAGGTTGGAGACCTATCCAGTGTAGCAAAAGGGACTAGAGGAAACAACCTTCATTCAAAGGACAATAAAGTAAACAAGAAAGGGTAGAAGAAGGATAGTAAGGAATATTTGGGCACATGAAAGAAAGACTTGAGTAAGGTGAAATGTTTCAGGTGTCACCAAATGGGACATTATGCTAGCTAGTGTCTTAATAAAAAGAAGGGGAAGGCCAAAAATGGTGCAGTAGGTGTTGTAGAAAGAGTGGAAGATGGATCATCCCAATTTTAGATTACCTTCTCCATGGTCTTTTGTTTATGTTTTAACACTGTGTCAGATGTTGGATGGTATGTGGATAGTGAGACATTGAGACATATGATTTATGACATGAAACTCTTCAAAAGGCTTCGATATCAAGAGGGAGGTATGCATGTGGAGTTGGGTGACGATGCTACATATCCTGTGAAAGGATTGGGCTCAATTTCCTCTGAAATTCCATCAAATAATGTTAGACTTGAGTTGAATTGTTATGAACTAAATTTTACAAATAACATAAGAATATAAAAAAGTAACTCCACACCTTGGGAATGATAAAGAGTCAACGAATAAGAAGCCACTTTGAGGGGGAAAACTCCATTTACAATATATCCAATGCACAAGACAAGATACCTATACAAATGTATCTCCTTTACTATAAATAGGAGATAAAGTGAGAATGATGTAAGATACTACTAAGCTGACCTAACCATAACTATTATAATAATAATGAATGAAGGTTAGGGCCTTAACATGAATGATTTTTTATTTTTTCTTAGATTGAAAAAAAACTTCTTTTAGTTTCTTTTTTGGTAGATCATTAGTGCAGAGTTTCATTTGAGGGACAACAATACACTATTAGTGATTTTAGTCTAGCTAGTTCTCGAACATTACCTATAGGTGCGTTGGATGGTGGCCTTTACAGGTTGTTTTTTGATCTCATGGAACTTGCACATTCTAGTGGGGAGCTAGATGAACCGTCTAGATTTGAGGAGGCATACATAGAGCATGCATGGTAGGATGCGATAGAGATGGATTCATAACTTATTATAGAATTAAATATTGATTCCAAGCTTTAAACTGATGGGAGTGTTGTAGAGAAAAAGGACAAGTGTTGATCAAAAAGTGTTTTTGGTCTCAACATGATATTTTACATGGTTAATCTTCTGAAGTTCGTAGGAGGGTTTAAGAAACCTTTCAAACATTGGTTCCAATCAAAGAAGGTGGTAGAAGTCATAATCGTTATGGATTTCCCCCCATTAAAGAGTATTAGAGGGTAATGTTCACTAATTATTTTCAACTCATAGTGACTTATCAGGCACTGGAAGAGTATCAATGGTCTTTTTTACTTCATTTTGGTTTCAATCCAAGGTGGTTATAGTGCTCAAGTTTCTATTTGGTCAAGGCCCCACTCATCGAGTTTGGGTTAGTAGGGATAAATGGATATTAGATATACAATATTCTCTAGTCAACTATCATCCATGCAAAATCTTCATGACAAGAGTTAAGGCCACAATGTCCAACTATATCTTGATGACATGTAATCATGCTTAATCTAGCTTTTTTTGTCTTATTTCATAATCACACTCTTTTGGCCTTAGGGGGAAGCCATATCGGGCTTATTTTCAAATTCCAAAACCCTGCAATATTAACAATCCAAGTGTCACAGCTGAACAATTTAGATGCCATGGGATGTGGACTCAATTTCCAAAAAATTCAATGTTGACCCAAGCTTTCGTTGGTCACTAGATGGGCTCCTCCTAAGCCATTGGTGTGCCCCCACGGGTGTCAACTAGTAGTCTAGCCACCCCAAAATACATAGAGAATGGGGTGGGGGCTATCTCTCCATCAAGGAAGAGCTATCATTTCCCTGCCAAACCTTCACCGAGCACCAATATTAGAAAAGACATAATTTTTTTTAAAGATATGGTATATATTACAAATTGGGGACCGAGGGTGATGGTTATTGGTTTCAAAATTGAAATTTGGTTAAATTTTTATTTCAAAAGAATTTTGATAAGTAGTATTATACAGTGTGGGGG
>ML783716.1:687318-717442 GCA_009831015.1 Picea engelmannii
TTTATGTTTTAGTTTATACATATGTTGTGTGTTTTTTTTTTTAATATATTTTATAAATTCCACTGTATATATATATCCCGGTGGGTTAGCTCAAGTTGATGAGTGTCATTGTTTGCTCGAATGAGGTTCCAGGGTCGAATCCCTGGCCTGGGAGCATGTTTAGGGCCTCACTTGATAAATGGTGTGCACGCATCCAAAACCCCTAATACATTGACCCATATTAGTCAACAACCCTAATTCCTTAACCAAAATTAGAAAACCATCGGCAAAAACCATGTGCCGAAAACTGCTAAAAATAGACACAAAAAAAGATGCCAATTTTTTTTGGGGGGGGGTTTTCCCCCTTACTCCCTTACAAGGGGGGGCACAACACACCCCCCTTATTGCTCACATATCAGTGTAAAGTACATGGGACCAAATTTGTAAATACTATAACACATACCCAACATTCTCCCATTTGTTGTTTTCTTTGCATACAAGGGGTTACATGATTACAAAGTCAACAATCTAGGGCAACAATGCCCATAGATCCTATACACCAAGATAACTTCTTAGTACACATAGATTTTGTTAATCCAAAGTGTCTACATTCATCAGTAACACCTTTTTGTCTTCAACCATGTCTCTCACAAAGTGATACTGAAAATCCATATGCTTTGTCTTTGAATAATAGGCCAGGTTCTTTTCTAGAAATATTGCACTCTGACTATCACAATATATCCTTACAACTTTCTATACCAACCCAATACTTGAACACAATCTTTGTAACCATATTACTTCCTTTCTTACATGAGTGACTGTTATGTATTCAATTTTTGTAGTTGAGAGTGCCACTGCATACTGTCTTTTTCTCATCCAATTGATTGCCCCTAAAAATAGGTTAAACACATACCCACTTGTAGATCTTATGTGATCCAGATCACCGACCCAATATACATAAAAAAATCCATGCATGTACAACATTCTGTCCAATCATGGTCTTCCATCTTGGTAGCACAATCCATAACTAGTAGTGCCACACAAATACCTGAAAACCCTATGTACTCTTGTCCAATGCTCCTTCCCAAGTTTTGACATATACCTGCTCAAAACTCCCATTGCATGTGCAATGTATTGTCTAGTACAGACCATTGCATACATCAAACTACCAACCATACTAGCATATGGAACACGTGACATGTTCTCCTCCTCTTCCTATGTCTTGGGACACTGATCCACATATAAAGTTACACCTATAGGAATAGGAACTTGACCGGTTTACAATATTCCTACATATTAAACCCATGCAACTCCATTCTACTAAGGTGTTTATGGAGTAGTCTTCTTCCTTGCTATACCACACTTCTTACAAAATTCTTCGAATTCATTTTAGCATAATTCTCCACCATTATCCATCCTCAACACTTTAATTATTTTCTCTGTTTGATTCTCCACAAGAGCCTTAACCTCTTTAAACCTATCAAAGAATTTAGATTTATTCCCGAGGAAATGAATCTGTGTATTTCTTGATAAGTCATCTATAAATGATACATAGTACACAAATTTTTCGAGTGATGGAAATGACACAGGTCCAAACACATCACTATTCACCAACTGTAAAATTATGTCTTCCCTCGTTGCACCAGAGGGGAATCTTACCCGATTCTGCTTCCCATATACACATTGTTCATAGAAATTAAAATCCAGAGAGAAGTTAGACATACCTTCAACCATACCTTTACCGTGTAGTACTCTAAGGCCTTTCTCTTTGATATGTCCCAGTCTTTGATGCTACAACATAGTCTTTTCTCCAGAGACTGTAGGAGTTTTCTCTTTTTTAGCTCCAATCTCAGGAACAATGAAACTATTGCAACTATCTCTAACAATTATCCCCTACAATGTATGTATAGTTCCAAACCAAACTCCCTTCAACAACATCATTGCTCCTCGAACCATCCTACATGTTTCTTTCTCAAACACTATTTTTACCCCTACATCATCCATTTTTCTTACAAAAATCAAATTTTTGGCCAATATTGGGATGTGAGGAACCCTAGGGAGTGTTCTACTCCTTCCACCCATGAGCTTCAACTTGACTTTTCCTTGTCCTATGATTTTGGTTTTCTAGTCATCACCTAGGAAAACATCGCTTCCATCATACCTTTCATATTCGCAGAAGCCCTCCATGTGAGGAGTCATATGAAAAGATGCACTTGAGTCGACCATCCATGCCTCATAATCTGCATGTGTGCTTGAAGAAGCCAAGTAAACATGCCCTCCTTCATCCACATAGGTTTTTTCTTCTCTATAAGGAGCATCATTAGATCCCTTCCCTCTCTCAACACTTTCGTATCTACAATGCTTCTTGTAGTACCCTTTTTTTCCACATCTCCAACATACCTTTACAATTTTTATGAGAGATTTAGATCTTCCCTTATATTTAAATCTCCCACTAGAGGACTTAGATCTATTTCTTTCCTAGGAGCGTCCTCTTGCAAATAATGCATTCATGCTCTGGCTTTCCATATTTTTCCGCCTCATCTCCTATGACAACAAGGATGAGACCACATCATCGAAAGTTAAAGTATTTGAATTACTACCTATGTCACAACCAAACTATCCCACGAGTCTGGTAAAAAGAATAATAAACTAATACACTTCTCTTCATTATAAATCTTAATATCAACAGATAATAGTTGACTTACCACAATATTGAAGGCGTTCAAATGCTCTGTCTCCGAGTCTCCATCTTTCATCCTCAAGTTATAATGCTTCTTCCGTAGGAACAATTTTTTTACCAGGGAATTAGATTGATACAAAGTCCCTAAATTATTCCATAAATCCTTCGACATATCTTACCTTGACACATTCAATAATATTAAATATGAGAGGCACAACCAGATTGTGCTCTTTGCCTTCCGATCCAACTTTTCCCAGTCTTCTACTGACATTCTTGTAGGTGTAGTACCTGGATCCACAACAATCCACTGATCTTTTTCCACCAATAGATCTTCAATATTGAGCTTCCACGACTAAAAATATTTCTTTTTAAACTTCTTGATATCTATTTTCTAACTGCTCTCTATTTATTCTCTCTTGAAGAATTGATACTATAGATCTCCCACTGTAACAAGGTTTATCATGGACTCTAGCCAAACCCTTAGCCACAAAGGCGTCCCCCCGAAGCCAATAACAAATTTGATACCAAATGTAGATTTCAACCTTGTACATTAAGTTACTACAAATGGATTGTTAATTAAAACAAAAAATATACAATGGTGCACATGCGCGCACGCGCGCGCACACACACACACACACATTTACCTTGGAAACCCAAATTGGGAAAACCAACAACCTGTTTTGAACCACACCTCTAATATTTTATTCACCATCATTCTTAATTGTTTACAATTCAATGTATATATGATCCCATGACATCCAAAACCCCTAATCCATTAACCCAAATTAGTCAACAATCGTAATTCCTTAACCAAAATTAGAAAACCATTGGCAAAAACCATGTTCCAAAAAATCACTGAAAAACAGACACAAAAAACACCATATCAATGTACATTACATGGGACCAATCTTGCAAGTAACATAACACATACCCAACAACAAGAACATTATATTAAAATTTTAATATTTCCTCCGAAAGGTCGCTAAGCAAATTAATATCATAATTTCTTCATCTATAGGTGATGCTTTTCCCAAAAAAATATCAAACAATTGGGGAAGAGTGAAGAATGAAACTAAAATATTCTCCCTTGGAAATTATACTTATAATTATATTAAAGTTTTTAGGAGTGACAAAGACTCAGTTTTGATCTTAAGATGTTGGAAGGAGGCATCTGTAGCCAAATTTTTCATAACTGAAAGAGACCCATTTCACCTACAACCCAATGGGCCTATAGAAACTTGTAAATTTATTATTTTATTTCTATCTCTTATTTTCCTAATTCAACCCTCAAACCAACACTTTGCTAAGACCTTTCTAGGGCCGAATCTCACTAGTTTTGAGATCAATTTGTGCCAAATAAAAGGCATTATGACACTAGTGGATAGTAGATTGATATGATGACATTAAAATTCAGAATTATAATTTTCTTGCAGTAGTGAAAGAGTGACCAATAATCACCAATACCACTTGGAGGAACAAATCCCAAGACAAGGATCGATAGTGTGACACCTTTTTGGAAATTTCCCCAAAGAGTTTTGTAAAAATACCTGAATGTGTATTTTATTTTAAAAATTAAATATTGTAATTAAATTAGATTTTATTTACCCTTTTGGTAAAACATATAACTTTTTGGAAGGTCCATTTGTCACTTTTTCAAAAGTGACAAATGTTTTGTAACCTAACCCTAACTTCTTCTTCTCGTATAAATAAGATGAAGGCCTTGTAATATTTTGAGGCCTTGTTGAATAAAAGTACCCGATCTCTACTAGTTTTTCTTAGGGTTCTTAGTGTTTTTGTGCTCAATTTTATCATGTTTTTCTATTAATACTATATAATTTCTTGTGAAGGGTTGATGGATAATAGTATTATCTAGTTTTGTTGGCTATCTCTATTGAGGGATCTATTAGATATGCTACTTTTTCTATTTCCTTGGGTTTAGCTTGTTTAATTTTACTTACTAATAGTTGTTGCTTGTCTTTTATGTGATAGTTTGTGCACATTTCTTGAAATAACAATGTATATCTACTGTAGTTGGTAGTTATAAGGTTTAAGGGTCCTTTATGACAACCCTCAAGCCCACCTTTCTTTGCTTGTTGGAGAGATTTTGTTCTGTGATTCTTCTTTTCTATTTTTATTTTATTTTTCTTTGTTTCATTATCACTAACTTAAATAGGTAAATTGACCATTTGTTTTTGGTTTACCCCTTTGAAATATCCATACTTACTAGATATATATATATATATTTTTTTTTTCCATTTATGTGTTAATTTTTTCCATCTTTTTGTTCAATTTTTACATATATATGCACTAAAAAACTTGCTTACCTTGCTATGAAATTCACTTGTTTCACTAGCCACTTCTCCCAAGTGGTAAGAAACCATTTGAAGACATGTTCAAGGAAACAAAGTTGGCAAGAAAGTAAGTAAAAAGCATAGGAAAATCTAGCAAAATCCATTCCTTGTCTCTATTTTCCTTGATCTTTCCTCTTTCCTTCCATCACCTTTCCCCCTCTGTGTTTTAGGGATAAATAGATTGAGGAAAGTGTCATTGTGTTGCATTGGTCAGAAGGAATTCCAAGGCTAAGGAAGGAAAAAAATAGGGGTTAGAACAATGTCTTCATTTCTTTCTATCCATTGGTCATCAAGTTGACCCCACATGGCTTTTGTGACATGGCTAATCCCACTAGGCCTAGTGCACTTAGATCGAAAAAAAAAGTCACCTCCAAGCCAACTACTACAAAATGCATAATTGTGTTGTACTATGTTGTCATTGATGTCAAATGATTGATGTAAAGTATTGTCATAGTGATGTGTTTGTATCATTATGTATTGATTGTTAGATTATGTTGTCATTGATGTAATTGATGTCAAAGGGTTGATGTCTAGTGGTGTCATATTGATGTGTTATCATTGATGTCAAGGTTGATATCAAAGGAAGTTGTATCATTGATTTCATGACATGGTTGATAGGAAGAACCAAATCGATGAATTCCAAAGTGGTCCCCTTATGGTGAAATTCCTAACGGGAAGACACTTTGCGAAGTCCAAATGGTTAAGGGGTTGAGTACCCCTAGGCGTGGTTAAGGAACCTAAGTTTGGTTGAGGAATAATGTAATTGATATCAATGAATTTGAAGGTTAGACTATTATATATGGATAGTACATGTCGTCGTTCCATTTTCGATGATATGTGGTACGTCACATAGTTCCTCACGGTTAGGGAGACATGGCCTTGTGAAGTTGGATAACCCTCATGAGTTATATAGAAGCCCCTAGAAGGTCAAAGAAGTCAAGAAGGTCAAATAAGTCAAATTATTCTAGAAGCTGCTAGAAGAATTTGACTAGTAAAAGTGGTTGTAAATAGGAGTTAATCATGGGTTAAGTTGTTGCAAAAGAAATTAATTAAATATAAAGTGGTTGCAACAAGAAGTGGTGAGATTCCTATTTGTGGATAAAGTGGTTGTAAGTGGACAAAGTAGTTAGAAGTGGGTTATCCCTAAAATAAGGAAGTTGGTTAGAAGATAACCCTTAGAGGAAACCACTTGAAGAGTATAAATAAGAGAGCAAGGGTCTCTTATGTGCATGAACATTGAGCTAATCTACTTATTGAAAATAATTGAACATCTATATTGTGTAAGGGTATTTGAAGGTATACATTGAAAAATATGAGGAATTATAGATTGAAGTTGCGAAGGAAGTTGAGGGCAAAGTCTCGGAGTTGCAACAAACTCAAACAACCCTAATCTACGAGACATCCACGAGTTGCAGCGTAGTTGAGGCGCGTATGCATGTGTGCTTCAAAAGAGTAAAGTGTGGATATCCGCGAGATGTAGAAGGGAAAAGTGCGGATCTGTAAAAGGGTTTGTGCAAGCTCAAGAAGTGATGTTTGGTCTAGGTTGCTGAGGCTAAGGTTAGTCTGTTGGTATGATATTTGAGGCATAAGATTAATTATAGTTTGTAAAGGTAAGTCTATATCCTTATGAGGTTGTGGAACATGCATGAGGTATAACTTGGTAAGGTTTGGAATATTCTCTCTTGGAAGTATGGTATATGTTGTAAATCTGTTGAAGAACATTGTTGGTGCAGGTCTGAGTGTTATTGGTATGGTTTTTTTGATGGTTTCTTCTTGTTATTGTCTGGTGTATGATTGAGGCATAGTTGGCATGGTTGGATATGATATATGTTGGATGGTTGGCTGAATGAGCATAATTCTTATGTATGGTACAGATCTACATATGTTTGATGATATCGTATATGGAACATGTAGTAAATGGTTGATTCTCTGGTTCATGATTCATTGTTGATGGATATATTGAATCATGATAGATGCATGTATGTTCATATACACTTTATGTATGGTATGGAACATGTTGTTTATGAATAGAGATAAAGGGAATAGACTGTGACAGAAACTGAGACAGGGCACAGACAGAGAAACAAAAATAATGACAATGAATTTGGGAAGGTCTGAAGTAGTCTGCGAGTTGTAGTGAGGAGAGGCGTGGACATCCACGAGTTGCAGTTAAGAAGGGTGTGAATACTCACGTGTTGTAGTACATATAGTTCACAGATTTGTAGAAAAGATTTGACGAATTGTTTTCTATCTACAAGATGGGTCTTGTACTTGAGGGTTGGATTCCTCACATCTCAGTTGGTTCCGAGATCTGTAAGTTGGGTCTTGTATTGAGGATTGGTACTCTCTTGTAGTTGGTTCTCTTTTTCAGTTGGTGCTAATAAACCCCGAAGATTGTAGTCTCCTATAACACATAACACAAAGGCTTACACATATATCTGGTGTTCTTTGTGTTTATTATGGTGATGGTTTATAGTTCTCTATTATTCATGAATGTTGTTGATACATGCAAGTAACTAAGTATGAATGAATAATATGTTTTAAGTAGTTGCTAACTAAATTTCTGAAAGAAGTGTAAACATATCCATACATTGATTCACCTCCCCTCTTAGTGTGGTTGGTGTGTCCAACAATTGGTTTTAGAGCAGGCCTTCACTACAAGCCTTACAAGCTTGAAGGAGACCCATTGACTCACAAATGGATGAACATACAGAAGAAGTTCTCTTCTTTGCTAAGACATATTAATCGACATGGAGAATAAAGATGAAAGGTTATTTGAAGACAAAAGGAGCATATGTTTGAGATACATTTGTTGCTGGATCATTTCCCTCAAAGAATTAGTCAAAATTTCCAGCAAAGAAGAATAATGTAGTAGCATTTAATACCATCTTCAATGGAATTTCAGGTTCTGTCAAAGAAAGCATAGGAAAATGCACCTCCGCCAAGGACCTATGGATGAAGCTAGAGAAGGCATATCAAGACTCAATCATCAATAAAGGTAAAGAATCTCGAAAATATTTTGATTACAATAATTATAAATGCAATGACATTGAATGTTCTCCTGCAAATGAAGAAGAAGATCTAGAAGTAGTTTGTGTAGAATCAACTAACAATTACCTTAAAGATGAAGAATAAGATTTGTTGAAGCTTAAGGATAAAGTTCTAGAATTCTTAGAAGAAGCAAAAGATAATCCATATGCTTTTGAGGATATTCAAAGACTCACTAAGGAAGCCCTAGAAAAGTACCAAAGGCATTTCATGGCACTAAAAAAAATGCTCAAGAAATAAGAAGAAAGTGAAACTACTAAAAAGGTCATATGTAAGCAAAGGACCCAATTAAAAGAAAAAGAAGAATATATTAAGAGACTAAAGATTGAAATTATTAGTCAATAAGAAGAAAAGAAGAAGGTAGATGATGAGCTTAGAAAAAGCCTTGAAGATATTGAAGAAACAAGAGAAATCAATGTCAATATAAGGACACAACTTGAAGAAGCCAAAAGGGTAGAGGAACTACTGAAGAATCAAATAAATGAAAAAGAAGAATCATGCCATAAGCTGGAAGCATAAGTAGTTGAACTAAGAAGGAAAGCGGAGAAGTAAAAAAGGTTCATGGACAACTCAACAATCTTGGATGAAATATTGGACATTCAAATATCACCAAATGATAAATCAGGTCTTGGATACAACAAGGAAGAAACACATTTTGAAGCTAGCACTTCTAAGAAGCATGATGTAGGTCCTTCATTTTCAAAGGGAGAAAGTAGATATGCAAGTCAAGAACCTGCACAAAGCAAGGGAACCTTCAGAATAATAGAGAAAGGAAGAATCCAAGAAGCTATCCCTACACCTCAAAGCAAATTCAAAATATAAATGCCCTCTAGGTTGACACAAAAGCAAATGTATGAAAATGTTTTCAATGGTCATTATTTCTCATGTAATGAATATGGTCACAAAGCTTTGGATTACAGACATTATGAAAGGAAATATGTTGTAAGATTCCATTACATCCTAAGATGTTGGAGATGTAATCTTGTGGGACACATTGCTGCGCATTGTCACACCATGAGATGTTACAACTGCAGTGCGTTTGGCTACAAATCCCAAGATTGTTGGAATTCAAGGAGACAATCAATGAGAAATTCTTCATACCATATGGCAAGAAGAGCATGGAATAAATACAATGTTGAAAGGATGGAGGCTCAGAGTACAAGTGCTGAGAAGCTAGGAAACTCTCATAAGTGGATGAAGAAGACTGAACAACCAAACATGAATGAAGGCATAAAGAATGGCTTCCATGAAGAATCTTCAAAGGAATATGTGAGTCCCTGTGGGAACAATCATGTGCATACATGATCTGTCTGAAGAAAACTCTCATACATACACGATATGTCTATGGTGAAGCCACGCACATATGGTAAAGCCTTGAAAAATGATGTACATATGAGTAGCAACATAGTTTGATGGTACAACATAGTTTATGCAGGGCCTTAGATGGTGTAATTCAAGTTTTCATTCTTGTATGTGTGTTTTATGAATGTATGGTGATTACATATGGTTGAGTTTTGAAGCATATGCTTGATGCCTATTTTGGATAAATGGAACTAACCTTAGTGTGTGGATTGAGGTATTTTTGTTAAGGTACAATGATGGTTATGTTAAGTACTTATCAGTAAGGTTGTGGTACCTTGTTTGTGAGGTATATTATGGGTAATGTGATACTAGATAAAGATGCATCATTGATATATTGAGGCATATTCTTGATACATGTCTAGATGTACTATTGTTGCATTATACTTGCTATAGTGAATGGTTTTGAGGAAGATCTGTTGTAGTACATGGTTGGAACATATGTGAGCTCTATTGATATGTTTTGAGATGTATTGTGAGAAGTTAGTTCATGCTTGAAGATACATATTGGGACATATTGTTGGTGAAGTTTTTGCACATAGTTTGATGTAAGGGTTTATGATAATGTGATGTATTGTTGGAGGCCCACTTCCTAAATATCTTGACATTTGGTTGATGTACATGTTGGGTACATGATTGAGACACTTATTATGATGCATGATGATTGAGGTCTACTTGTTGAGATCCATTGGTGGCACATATCTTGGATACATTAGCACATAGTACATGGTAGTAGGTTTAGGCATATCATGAGTGATATGGCACTTGTTTGATGAACATGGTTGGAATGTTGTATGCTTGATTATGTTATTGGTACATTGTTAGAGGAACTTGCTAGTTGGAACATGGTATATGGATGATGTAGCATATATGTATGGATATAATTTTAGAAGCACATATTGATTGTGGTACATTTTGTTGTTTGTGAGTAATCCTGGTTGATGCACAACTTGGTGATGTGGTTGAGAGTTGTCTTGGTGATTGATCTTGGTGAATAGATCTGATGTAGCTGATAGGATTGTTGTGATAGGTTGGTTTGGTGCACGGTTAATGCATTGGTTGGCGATACAGGTTTGATGCACGGTTGATGCACTTGTTGATGGTTGAAGTACAAATTGATGGATCATTCTATGGTGCATGGTTAGGTCCAAGGATCATCAAAGGGATATAATATTATTGTATTCTTGATCCAATATTATTGAGCAGTTGATCAATGTTTCAATAGAGCAACAACATATGCAGTAGAAGCATATTACAGTGGTAGCATATTGTTCACAATGATTACCCAACATCTTGCAGAGAAGATAGGGGGAGACATACCCACAGGGGGAGTTATTATTATTATTTATTTCTTTTCCATGATTGGTTACAAACGTATGATTCGAGAAGGAGAGATGATAGAGATGATAGAGATGATCATAGAGGGAGAATTGAAATCCATGCCATCAATATTGCATTAGAGTGATATCCTTTTTCACAGGGAGGGAGATTATTCAGATGAAGAGAAAGATCGAAGGCATCTAAACGGGGGGAGAAACACAGGTAGGGGGAGAAACCTTAGGGATAGTTCAGTCAGGGGGAGCATCCCCAAAGAGATATACCATTTTCCATTGATGTCAAAGGGGGAGAGATATAAACATTTATGTGGAGAGATAGAAACAATAATGAGGAGTGATGATCACAGAGAGAGCATGAGCATTGCCTTGTCTAAATTTTGCCATCATTATTGTCATCAATGATTGTTTTTGACATCAATGTTGGTGTTTCCATCAATGCCAAATGGGGATATTGTTGTACTATGTTGTGATCATTGATGTCAAAGGGTTGATGTCAAGTATTATCATAGTGATGTGATTGTCTAATTGATGTATTCATTGTTAGATTATGTTGTCATTGATGTAATTGATGTCAAGTGGTGTCATAGTGATGAGTTGTATCATTGATCTCATGTCATGGTTGATAGGAAGTACCAAATGGATGAACTCCAAAGTGGTCCCCTTATGGCGCAAGCCCTCACAGGAAGACGCTCTTGGATAAAGTTCTCAAAGTGGTCCCATTATGGTGAAACCCCTCACATGAAGATGCTTTGTAAAGTCCAAAGGGTTAAGTGGTTGAGTAATCCTAATAGTGTGGTTAAGGAACTCAAGTTTGGTTGAGGAATAATGTAATGAAGATCAATGAATTTGTAGTTGAGACTATTCTAGATGGATAGTACATGTCATGCCATTTCCGGTGATATGTGGTATGTCACGTAGTTCCTCACGGTTGAGGAGATATGGCTTAGTGAAGTTGGAGAACCCTCATGAGTTATCTAGAAGCCCCTAGAAGGTCAAAGAAGTCATATTATTCTAGAATCTCCTAGAAGAAGTTGACTAGTCAAAGTGGTTGTAACTGGGATTTAATCATGGGTTAATTTGTTGCAAAATAAATTAATTAAATAATAGAGTGGTTGCAACAAGAAGTGGCGAGATTACTATTTGTGGATAAAGTGGTTGTAAGTGGAAAACGTAGTTAGAAGTGGGTTAGCCCTAAAAGAAGGAAGTTGGCTAGGAGATAAATTCTAGAGGAATCCACTTGGAGAGTATAAATAAGAAAGAAAGGGTCTCTTATGTGCATGAAAATTGAGCTAATATACCTATTGAACATAATTCAATATCTATATTGTGTAAGGGTATTTGTAGGTATACATTGAAAAATTTGAGGGAGCGTAGATTGAAGTTGTGAAGGAAGTTGAGGGAAAAGTATCAGAGTTGCAACAAACTCAAACAACCCTAATCTCTTAGAAATTCTCAATTTGTAGTTCAATGGAGGCGCGGATGTACACGTGCTTCAGAAGAGTAAAGTGCAAATACCTGCGAGATGTAGAAGGGAAAAGTGTGGATCTGTAAAAGGGTTTGTGCAAGCTCAAGAAGCGATGTTTGGTCCAGGTTGTTGAGGTTGAGGTTGGTTTGTTGGTCTGAGATATGAGGCATCAGATCAGTTCCAGTGTGCAAAGGTAAGTTTATATCCTTATGGGTTTGTGGAACATGATTGAGGCATAACTTGGTAAGGTTTGGCATATGCTCTCTTGGAAGTATGGTATCTGTTGTAGATTTGTTGAAGAACATTGTTGGTGCAGGTATGAGTGTTATTGGTATGGTAGTTTTGATGGTTACTTCTTGTTATGGTATGGTGTATTCTTGAGGAATACTTGGCATGGTTGGATATGGTATATGTTGGATGCTTGGTTGAATGAGAAACATTCTTATGTATGGTACAGATATACCTATGTTTTATGATATGGTATATGGCACATGTAGTAAATGGTTTATGTTTTGGTTCATGATTCATTGTTGATGTATCTCTTGACTCAAGATAGATGCATGTATGTTGGTATACACTTGATGTATGGTATGGCACATGCTATTTATGAGAAGATATAGAGGGGCTAGACAGTGACAGAAACTGAGACAGTGGAACAAACAGAGAAACAAAGATAGTGACAGTGAATTTTGAAAGGTATGAAGTAGCCTACAAGTTGTAGTGAGGAGAGGCATGGAAATCCATGGGTTGTAGTTAATAAGGGCACAAATACTTGCGTGTTGTAGTACATACAGGTCACATACCTGTAGAAAATATTTGACATATTGTTTTATGTCTACAAGTTGGGTCTTGTACTTGAGGGTTGGATTCCTCACATCTTAGTTGGTGCTGAGATCTGCAAGTTGGGTTTTGTATTGAGAGCTGGTAATCTCTTGGAGTTGGTGATATTTTTCAGTTGTGTTGATAAACCCCATAGATTGTAGTCTCCTGTAACACATAATACACAATCTTACACATATATCTTGTGTTCTTTGTGTTTATTATGGTGATGGTTTATAGTTCTCTATTATTCATGAATGTTGTTAATACATGCAAGTAAATAAGTATGAATGAATAATATGTTTGAAGCGGTTTCTAACTAAAGTTTTGAAAGAAGTGTAAAAATATCCCTACACTGATTTACCCCCCCTCTCAATGTGGTCGGTGTATCCAACAAATTTATTATCAAAGTTGAGTTAGAGCATCCAATGATTTCCATTTGATTTTGAATTTCACAACCTTGCATTGAAAGAAAGAAGTTTATTTAGAATTGTATGTGAATTTTGGGATTAAAAGTTCCCCATTTCCTTAAAGAAGTAAATAGAAAGCTAGGTATGCCAAATTCATTTTTTTAGTTCTAGTGATTACCCACACACATCATGGATTCACTATTAAAAAATCTCATATCAAATTTCATTTCATTTTCAACATTTTCAACATTTTCAACATTTTCAACTCACTATAATTGATATTAGAGACACGATTTGGATCATGTTTCATTGAGATATGTGAACCCTAACTTGGAACTTGTTGGGCCCAATGTTGTTCAATGAATGCAATGGTTTTTCCACGTTATTAGTATTAGTTTCATTTCATTTACATATATTATTAGTAGTTTTATTTTAACTTATTAATAATTTCGACCAATTAACCAAGGAACCAGTCGAAGCCCTCTTTGCACATGGCGGCTATGTAGTGTACAAAGAAATTCAATTCCATTCCTTTGGGATGCGTAATATAATTTTCTTTCATTTTAATTATTAAATTCATAAGTGATATGACACCCAAGCTAAAGGATAAAGGCCTGTAACTCCATGACTGAGTGATATTTGGGTTTCCCTGCCATCATACCTACTGTTGTTAATGTCAAGTTTAATAGGGAGAGTGAACTGATATTGCTGATTTTTTTAATGCTAATTCTTTATTTAATCTTGCTACCACTAAAGTGGCCTTCACATATAATAATTATTAAACTCATTGGAAAAAAAAAAAAAAAAGGTAGGGATCTATGAGTTGGTAATCTCTTGGAGTTGGTGATATTTTTCAGTTGTGCTGATAAACCCCATAGATTGTAGTCTCTTGTAACACATAATACACAATATTACACATATATATTGTGTTATTCATGTTTATTATGGTGATGGTTTATAGTTCTCTATTATTCATGAATTTTGTTGATACATGCAAGTAAATAAGTATGAATGAATAATATGTTTGAAGTGGTTTCTAACTAAAGTTTTGAAAGAAGTGTAAAAATATCCCTACACTGATTTACCCCCCCTCTCAATGTGGTCGGTGTGTCCAACAAATTTATTATCGAAGTTGAGTTAGAGCATCCAATGATTTCCATTTGATTTTTAATTTCACAACCTTGCATTGAAAGAAAGAAGTTTGTTTAGAATTGCATGTGAATTTTGGGATTAAAAGTGCCCCATTTCCTCAAAGAAGTAAATATAAAGCTAGGTATGCCAAATTCATTTTTTTAGTTCTAGTAATTACTCACACACATCATGGCTTCACTATTAAAAAATCTCATATCAAATTTCATTTCATTTTCAACATTTTCAACTCACCATAATTGATATTAGAGACACTATTTGGATCATGTTTCATTGAGATATGTGAACCCTAACTTGGAACTTGTTGGGCCCAATGTTGTTCAATGAATGCAATGGTTTTTCCATGTTATTAGTATTAGTTTCATTTCATTTACATATATTATTAGTAGTTTTATTTTAACTTATTAATAATTTCGACCAATTAACCAAGGAACCAGTCGAAGCCCTCTTTGCACATGGCGGCTATGTAGTGCACAAAGAAATTCAATTCCATTCCTTTGGGATGTGTAATATAATTTTCTTTCTTTTTAATTATTAAATTCATAAGTGATATGACACCCAAGCTAAAGGATAAAGGCCTGTAACTCCATGACTGAGTGATATTTGGGTTTCCCTGCCATCATACCTACTATTGTTAATGTCAAGTTTAATAGGGAGAGTGAACCGATAGTGTTGATTTTTTTAATGCTAATTCTTTATTTAATCTTGCTACCCATAAAGTGGTCTTCACATATAATAATTATTAAACTCATTGGAAAACAACAAAACAAAAGGTAGGGATCTATGAAAAAAAAGGGCTAGCTCCTCATCCTTTGAGTTGCACAATGTACACTCTGTGTGTAATATTCCTAAGCTGATTTTTTGCCCGAAATTAAGGATTGTTCACTGTTCATTTATTGTTTCAATGTGTTTTGTAGGTTTATCTCATCAAGTTGCGCATTGAGGGTTTATTCTTAGATATTATAGCATGGACATATATATCTGAGCATATAACACAAGAAAATGACAAGATACAAGCAATGAAGACCAATATGGAACTAACAACTTCATATCTGACCTTTATTTAGATATTAGAGTGATCATGATACAATAGATATGTAGATATGGAATAATACAAGAAGAATAATAAATATGGAATAAGGACAGCTCTAGTAAGCTCCAAAACTGAAGAGAATAGCTTCCAAAGGCACCAATGACCACATTAAACTGAAGAAAGGGACAAGATTAATTTCTTTCCCTTGAATATATAGATCCGATCCTCCTGGCTAAGTTGCGCCCTCCTAGTTGGCTGTAGCTATCCAATATTTCGGCCTCCCTCCTAGTTGGCTGTAGCTATCCAATATTTTGACCTCCCTCCTAAAGGCCTCCAAATACCACCAAAATTGCTAGAACAGTAGATCTGGGAAAGACAAACCCCCTGGAATAGTTTCAAGCTGATTGGAGAAGATGTGATCCCTCTAATGGATGGATCCTCTTTCTGCAGTGCGCCTTCCTTCTCTCCAACTCATGCCAAGCTCCAAATAAAACATATAACAAATAAACCTCTCCCACAATAGGCTAGAAAGGCCTCCCTAGGCCCTACAATGAAAACCCAATTGGCCTTAAGCCCCAAAACCTTCTCCTCTTTCCATATCTAGTAGTTGTTCTTCAGATGATGCATCCTCCTACTAGAAACCCCCTTAATCTGCACACTATCTCTTCCTTTATTTATTTGAGTAACCTATAGTTGTTGTAGAATGGCCAGGGAGGAATATTGCACCTCCTTGACCAATCTTGGATTAGGATAGGTGGGATATTTCACCACCGAGATGATCTCTAGGTTTGTTATCCCAAAACCGTCAAAACGTCTTTGTTCCCAAGAGTCCAATATGCAAAAGTAATAATAATCCAAAATGAATGAGAGATGTGCCCTACTGTTCCTTTTATACCCTTGATCTATTTCTTTGTTGAGTTAGTTGACCACCTCATGGGGTTAACTCCTTACTTTTCCTCATGTGGTCTTTTCCTTCATTTGCTTTACTGGTTCTCCCTAAAGTCAACTTAAAATTATAACATTGTTATTAGGCAAGTACTTTGGGATTCTTGGTCCCCATAACTCATGAGACTATAGTCTATTGGGGACAAATAGAATTCTAAGTCTCTCACAACGTCTTTATCAAGAGGTGGGGGACATTGCAGTCTCCCCTACTGGAAATTGCTTGCCCACAAGCAATTCTGACCCTACCTCTCGGAGAACCTATTCATTTTCCCAAGTAGCATCTTCTATAGCTAAGTTCTTACATTTGATCGAGCATTCCCTGATGCTCCTCTTCCTTAGTATTTTCTCCCTGACTTCTAACACTTCCTCTAGTATTAGTATCAACTGCCCCTCCTCATCCAAGGGAGTTATTTCCTCAATAGGAATGATGTGTTTCCCTATGTCCCTTTTCAAGCAGGATACATGAAATACATTATGTATCTTTCTTCCTGGGGGTAGATCAAGCTCATATGCCACATAACCTACCTTCCTTTTTACCCTGTATGGTCCAAAGAAGTGAGGTTGGAGATTTTCTATGCCAACTTCTCTTAATAGATGCTTGTCTGTAGGGTTGGAGCCTTAAGTGTACCAAGTCACCAACCTCAAAAGTGTGCTCCACTCTGTGTTTATCTGCTTGTACCTTTCGCTGATTTTGCACCCTTTGCAAGTGGTCTTTAAGCTCTATGAGTATATCCTAACTTTGCTGAATCCAATCCTATACCATAGGAGCTCTATTGTCACCAAAAACAATATCCACAAATGTGAGGGGATCATAGTTGTATAAGTCCATGAAAGGTTACATACCAATAGACATGAGGTAGGTGGTGTTGTAACAATAATCACCCAAATGAAGCCACTTAACCCATGCCTTCTGTTGTCCTGAAACATAATTATGAAGGTATCCTTCAACCCACTTGTTTATTATCTCAGTTTGGCCATCATTTTGAGGGTGATAGCTAGTACTGGGGGTCAAGGCCATATCTACCAACCTGAATAACTCATGCCAAAAGGTGCTCATAAACCTGTTGTTCCTGTCACTCACTATGGCTTTGGGTAAACCATGCAACTTGAACATCTCTTTGAAAAAAAAATATACAACCTGTGAAGCACTGTAATATATAGCAATGGTGAAAAAATGTGCAAATTTTGTTAATATATCCACAACCACAAAGATGAAATCATTTCCCTAGACCTTGGGCAATCCTGTGATGAAATCCATCAATATACTTTCCTATTTATGCTCTGGAATGGGGAGTGGCTACAATAAACCTACTGGATGAGTGTGTTTATCCTTGTTCTCCTAAAAAGTAGAGCATTCCTTGATATGGTGCATCGCATCTTTCTTCATTCCCTTCCATGCAAACCTCTCCCTTATCTTCCTGTACGTTTTGGTAAACCCCTGATGTCCTGCTAATGGTGAATCATGACATGCCTGTAATAATCGAGTTTTGAAGGATGACTTGGGAACCAAGAAGATTCAGACCTTGTTGTATATTATGTCATCCACAATTTGAAAGTTGTCATCTTGTACCTTCCCATCCATCAAATCGCAAGAAAACCTTTTTTTTTGAATATTCCCCCAAAAGGTGTGCCTTCCAGTTAACTGAAGTATCAGTCATGGCATAAAATTAAGGTTTTCTAGATAATGCATCGACCACCACATTATTTTTCCCTTTAACAAATTCAATTTCAAATTCATAGGCCTCAATCTTGCTAACCCATTTTTGTTGTCTTTCATTTAGGTCCTTTTGGTCCAAGAAGTACTTGAGGCTATTATGATCTTCCCTCACCACAAATTTGGCCCCAACTAAGTATTGTCTGAATTTAGCCAATGCATGCATGATGGATAACATCTATTTATCATAAATGATGTATAAAAGTTCAGGACCCATAAGTTTTTGGCTCTCATAGGCAATGGGGTGCCTATTCTGCATAAGTACTGCTCCAATTCCCACACCTGAGGCATACAACTCCAATATGAAGGGTTGTGATAAATATGGTAAAGAAAGTACAAGACAAGTGCTCATTACCTTCTTTATTTTTTCAAAGGTCGTATGTGCCTATTGACTCCATTTAAACGTGCCCTTTCTGGTCAAATCTATCAAGGGTGCGCAAAACTAGGAAAAATCTTTGACAAACCTTTTGTAGTAATAATAGATACCAAGGAATCCCTTCAACTTAGTAAGAGTCTTGGGTGTTGGCCAATAAAGTATGGCTTGTATATTTTCTTGGTGCACCCATACTCCTTTCACTCCAATGATGTGTTCCAAATAAAGAACTTTTGTCATCGCAAATTCACATTTGGACTGTTTGACATATAAGGATTTCCCCTGCATGATTCCCAAGATATGATCTACATGTTGAAGATGATCCTCCCAAGTTTTTCTATAAATCAACAAGTCATCAAAGAAGAATAAGAGGAACTTCCTTAATTTCTTGTTGAAGACATGATTCATGCAAGATTGGAAAGTGACTAGCACATTAGTTAGCCCAAAGGGCATAACCAAAAAATCATAGTGAGCATAGTGACATCTGAAGGCTATTTTGGGAAAATATTTCTCCCTCATTTTGATATGATGATATCTAGAGTGCAAGTCTATTTTGGTGAAGTATACCGCCCCATGAAGCTCATCCAATAGCTCATCTATCCTAAGGATGGGGTACCTGTTCTTAATAGTCTTTTTGTTCAATGCCCTGTAATCAATTCACATGCTCATAGTACCATCTTTCTTCTTGACTAATACTACTGAATATGAAAAAGGGATGGAACTTGGTATAATGTGGACCATGTCCAATAGTTCTTTGATAACCTTTTCAATTTCTTCATACTTTTTGGGGTGTCTATAATGAGTAGTAATGACTATTTTTTCTCCTTCTTCCAATTCTATAATATGATCAAACACCCTATCTGGTGGTGCTCCTGGAGGAATAGGTTCAAAAACCTTGTTGTTCCTGTCAATGATTTTTTGAATGTCTTGAGAGTAATGAGGTTGACCCTTCTTATCCATTTGAACCAATATTCTACTTTCTGCTGCATATACAATGTCTTCTCTTCTAAAAATGTCTTCCATGCATTTGGCTGTCACCACTCTAGGTGTATTACCTGCTATCCCTATGAGTATCACCTTTTTCCCATTCTCTTCAATGAAAAAGATCTCCATGGTTTTGTAGTTGGTAGTAATAGGTCCCAATGTGCTCATCCCCTGAACTCCCAAGACAATGTTAGTATCTGGTAAGTCCATCACATAAAAATCCTGTGATAAGTCATGTCTTCCCAAAGTAAGTTTCATTCGTGGAATATACCTATCACAAGGCATGGTGCACCCCCCTCCTACCTCTACATGAAATCCTTCAAACTCAACTGTGGGTATATGCCTTCTTTTCAATAAGGATGAATCAATGAAGTTGTGTAAAGCTCCCCCATCAATGAGTACTGGAAACTTCTTTCCCTGAAGCACTCCTCTCATCCCGAAGGTGTTGAATTTAGACACCCCACTGATGGATGCTATTGTAACCTTCTTGTCTGCTGTAAGGCCGAAACTTGCTTCTTCCCCTTCTTCATTCTATGTAGAGTCCATACTAGATGGATTTTCTTCCATGTTCTGGATTTGGCCAAAATATTCTTCCTCCTCATCATCAGAAATCACCTTAATATAATGCGCCTTGCCCTTACCCATGCATTTGTGCCCTGGTTCCCAAGGTTCCTTGCATGTGAAGCATAGTTTCTTCCTTCTTAGTTCTGTCCTAGTGGTCTCATCTATCCTACCTTTACCTCTGTCAAACCCCCTTTGATCTCTTCCCCCTTGGTTTATAGGTGGTATAGGGGAAAACTTAGTTTTTGCTGCAGATCCCATCAAGTCCCTAGTCCTACATATGGCCTCCAATAAGTTGGAATGATTAAAATCCTTGACCCAACACTTTAGGGGTTCCATCAACCCCTCTGTAAAGATCATCATTAGTATCTCTTGAGACACATCTGGTACCATCACGACTACCCTATGAAACTCCTCTATATAGATCTCTGGTGTCCCAGTTTGTCTAAGTTGTGTGAGTTCTCTAAAATGTAGCTTTGGATCTCCATGATAAAATCTGTCCATAAGTCTCCGAGTGAACTCTATGTAAGCAATGATTTGGTTATGAACTAAGGTAGTCAAACCATGATACCACCAGTCATGAGATTTTACCTCCAAGTACATGGTCACAAACTTACTGGCATACATCTCCCTCATGGGGTTAAGATGTAAATAGGTGTCTAACTTCTGCACCCAATTTTGCGCAGTCACCTTGGAAGACCCATCAAAGTATGGAATCTCCATCTTACCTTCCCTATGCTAGAACTCATTTTTGTTTCTGTGATAGTTTTTGGGTTTCCCCCTGAACTTGAGACCACAATATTGGTCTAATGTAACCTGTATCCTGAATCTTGCACTTAATGGATCATATTCCCTAGCATATTCCTCAAAGTTGTCTTCTATTTCATGGAAGTGGTTATCCTGTGGCTGGCCATCCAAGAATGTAGGCATATAAGGTCTAGGGGTCACTCTATTATGTGTTGGCCCCATATAAGTCCCCCCCTACAAATATCTGTCCCTCTATATGAT
The DNA here is from genome assembly GCA_009831015.1 of Picea engelmannii. Lineage (NCBI taxonomy): Eukaryota > Viridiplantae > Streptophyta > Pinopsida > Pinales > Pinaceae > Picea > Picea engelmannii. Next base: position 708,534 of record ML783716.1, read on the forward strand.
AGTGACGATCCTACTCCTGATAATTCCTAGTTCCCCCATGGGAACCACTGGTTTACTTGTTTGCATAAATGCTTGGGCCATTCCCCTGATGTATCACCTGCATCAGGAGTTGCACAATTTTTTCTTGGTTAGCATTTATTTTTTCCAAAGTTTCCTTCATTTCAAATTGTCCCATGCACATTGTTTCATGATTCTCCTTTAGGTGGTTCTCAATTGTAAACTGTGTATGATCTATGGATCTTTTTAGATCCTTTCTATGCCTTCTAAGACCCGTGGCTCACTATCCTCCCTTGAACCTTCCATCTCTGTCTCTGGTTCACCTATCTATATTCTGCTCCTTCCCATATAGATACCACTTAACTTCTACATGTTCTAATCCCCACAAGTTGGGAGGATTTAACACTCTGATACCACTGTAATATTCCCAAGATGATTTTTTTCCCAGAACCAAGGATTGTTCACTATTTATTTATTTTTCAATGTGGTTTGCAGGTTTATCTCATAAAGTTGTGCATCGAGGGTTTATTCTTAGAGATTATAGCATGGAGATATAGATCTAAGCATATAACACAAGAAAATGACAAGATACAGGAAATGAAGACCAATATGGAACCAACAACTTCAGATCTGACCTTTATTTAGATAATAGAGTGATCTTGATACAATAGATCTGTAGATCTAGAATAATACAAGAAGAATAATCAAGCTACAATAAGGACATCTCCAGTAAGCTCCAAAACTGAAGAGAATAGCCTCCAAAGGCACCACAATAAATTGAATAAAGGGACATGATTAATTTATTTCCCTTCAATAGATATATATGATCCTCTTGGTCGAATTGCATGCTCCTGGTTGGGTGTAGCTATCCAATATTTCAGCATCCCTCCTAAATGCCTCCAAATACTACCAAAATTGATAGAACAATAGATCAGGGCAAGACAAATCCCCTGGCAAAGTTTCAAGTTGATTGGAGAAGACATGACCCCTATAATGGATAGATCCTCTTTCTGCAGTGCACCCTCCTTCTCTTCAACTCATGCCAATCTCCAAATAAAAAATATAACATAGGAACCCCTCCCACAATAGGATAGAAAGGGTGCCCTAGGCCTTGCAATGAAAACCCAGTAGGCCTTAAGCCCCAAAACCTCCTCCTCTTTCCAGATCGAGCAATTCTTCTTCAGATGATGCACCCTCTTGCTGGAAACCCCCTGAAGCTGTGCACTACCTCTTCCTTTACTAATTGAGTGACCTATACATGATGTAGAATGGTGGGGGAGGAATATTGCATCTCTGTGACTAAGCTTGGATCAAGACAGGTGGGATCTTTCACCACCAAGATTATCTCTAGGGGTTTTTATCCCAAAACCCTCAAAATGTCTTTGTGCTCAAGAGCCCAAGATGAAAAAGTAATAATAATCCAAAATGAATGAGAGATGCACTCTCATGTTCCTCTTATACCCATGATCTATTTATCTATTGAGTTAGTTGACCACCTCCTGGGGTTAACTCCTTACTTTTCCTCATGTGGTCTTTTCCTTCATTTTCTTTACCTTTTCTCCCCAAAGTCAACTTAAAATTATAACATTGTGCTTAGGTAAGTACTTTGGGTTTCTTGGTCCCCATAACTCATGACACTATAGTCTAGTGGGGACAAATAGACTACTAAGTCTCTCACAACTTCTTTATCAAGAGGTGGGGACATCACACTGTTCTAGCTAAGTGACTTTCCCAACTCACTCTCTTTATCACACATTGTGAGATGTTAAAAAGTGTGACCTTAAATGGGAGGACCTTCAAAATTGTGTGATAGCCTTGTTTTCGTGTTAAATTCGATAAAATTTTATAAACAATTACATGTTTAATGCGTTATCCTTTTGTATACCCACACAACACATATCAAATTGGTTAACATGGCCAAACAAAAGATTTTTCTGAACTTACTACCTTTAGAAATTGACTTTTCACCACCCAATTTGCTCGAAAAATGATGTTGGGATATTTAGAAATTTTGTAACTTCATTTTTCAGAGTATTTTGCTAGCCCTGATGCATATTTTATTATGGCTAGAACAACCTATTAGTAAGTTGATTTCAATTTCTAGATTCAAGAAAATTCACCCATTCTTACGTCTACCTCGTCTGATGCATTTTCTAGGTTAGTTTGAGCTCATTTTCGAGCTTATTTTAGTACAAATAGGTTGTTGCTCATATCCATAATTAACTATTTGTAAATTCCATCCATATTAAAGTACATGGTTGTAGGTGTTAAAGACTAAATTGATTAATTTTTAGTGCATAATTTTATAAATAAATCAGTAGATAGGTAGTCCTAGACCCTAGTGAATCTTGGGAGGTATTCTAGTTCAATTTTATGAGTGTATAAGGGTGTCAACAACTTACTTCTCACTCTTATTATTTTTCTTGTACAAAAATCAACAAGATTTTCATTCACGTCCACTACTTCCTAGTCTTTTTTTCTCTGTGGGGATCTGAGGGAGTTCAATATCCAATCCAATTGGTCATAAGATCACTTGCATGAAAGTCTATAACCTATATTTCCCCCCTTTCACCGCCTCAGATACATCACCATTCAAAGTATGGGTAGTGTCTACCTTGTGTCGAGATACCAAAGAGGCTTATAAATGAATTCACTACTGGATAGGTAGGATTCATCCCCAATGGAATAATTTTTATTATAACACACTCCTTTTCTGGAAACTCCAGTTGGAACACTTGCAAAACTTTTATTGTTTTGTACATATTCCAAAATTTATACTAATATTGAACCTTGAGTCTTTGGTTTATCTTCTTTAGACTCCTTATCCTAGTCCACAGGGTCTCCACTTAGTGAACTTGTGACATAGCATGTGTGTTTGTGGGAGATTAAAGAACACCTCTAATTTCATTAGATATTGATAAATACTTCCAAAAATTCTTTTGTTGAACCCCCCTCCTAATACATCTTTCCAATAATAAAAAATCCTACCTTTACTAGATATCCCCTATTTTTACCAAATACCCCTTTTTATACCCCACAACACCTATAAACCCCCCATATCTCGCATCCCCTTGAAAATACCTACAACATCCTCACTTTGTTTTTCAAAATATTAAAATCTCCTTTATGAATGAACGTGATAAGATGTTGGTCAACAAGATGAAGCCCCTATGTCCTAGTAATTTCCCCAATGTTTTGACAACATAAATGCAAGACAAGATCATGAAGTTATTCATTGAATTTCTTTGTAGGTGTTATAGTTTAGTTCCCCTTTTTAATTTTCATTCAATCATAAAGAACATGAGAGAAATACATACCATCAATATTTATTTCTCATGGGCTGTGTCATCATATGATCCTAATTTTCAACCTTGATTGCAATAGTCATTAATTGTTTATCTTACTTTTCACTTGAAATAAAATGTGAAATGAGCTACTTGTTTAGTAGGGTTGCTTTAACACATTGTTATAAAGAATAGGAGTTTTAGTGGCATATTTTCGTAATAAATATTATCCTACCTGATTCCCTCACAAATTGTGTAAATTCTAACCTTGTACAATATCTACTGCAAACTGATATTCAGAAAAGAATAGAAAAGATACAATGGCAAATACAAACATTACACAGAGATTTTTCACCTGGAAACCCAAACCGGGAAAAACCAACATATATTATATTCATACATTGTGTTACATTGTTTACAATACAATATACATATAGGAGCCAGCGACATCCAAAACCCTAACCCAATGACCCGGATTAGTCCAAAACCCTAATTCCTTAACCGGAAATAGAAAACCATCGGCAAAAAACCATGTGCTGAAAAACCACCTAATATCATGTGGTCCCGAAAATATGTCGTCTCGGAAATATGTCGTCCCGGCGGAAATATGTAGTCTCGATATTGGGAGGAGTAGCATGAGGGGTAGGATTTGTAGGTTGAGGGAAAAGAAGAAAAGAGGGTTTTAGGTTCGAGGAAAAAACAATATGGTGTTCTTCTTTGGAACATTGAGTAGCTTCCAACCATGTTTGGGAGAAAGCCATGAGGACCTAGGCTCTAATGTCATCTTTTAGGCCACTAATAAAGTATTCCCTGAAGAAGGAATCAAACATGCCCTCTATTATGAAATCCAATTGCTCAAATGCGGCGATAGAGTCTTCCACCGAATCAGAATACAACTTGGTTAAATGAACCGGGTTATGTCTGTCAGTGTCAAAACACTCATAAAGTTCGACCACAAATTGTGTCCAGGAAACATACTCTTGGCGTGATTTTTTTCGCCATTTCCACCATTGCCAGCGTTTAAGATCTAGATAGAGAACAATGTAATGATTTTTTTCCAAGTCATTAATGATTCCATGCAAGGAGAAGTAATGTTCCATTATAGTGACCCAACCAGTGGGATCCAAGCAATCAAATTTGTTCACTCCCACTCACAGAAGATGCAGATCACGATGAAGGGGGTTGGACTAAAAATTATGGGAATTAGAGGAAGAAACACATTCCAGGTTTAAAGATTGTTCATATGAGGTAAGGCCTCCGGGAATATTTGGTTTTTCCATGAGTTGGGAAACAAAGGATTCAAGATGGCTGTCGAGGTGGTCAATGATGTCCTTCTTCATGGCATGTTGCATGCCTTCCATGTCTTGCTTCATGCCTTCCATTTTGGCATCTAGTGTGGAATTGAGGCAGGTTTCAAGGTATCGGTTATGGGTGTGTGCCATGGAAATGGGTTACTGGTGAAGGGTACCACTACAATCAAGAAAAAGAGGGGAATCCAATGGAATGTGTGGGATATAAGGGTGCTGGAAAGGGTGGGTGGGTCCATGAAAAAAAAAAGGTTGAAAAGTGATATATACCACTTCGATAAGGGAGAAAAGGGAAATCCAATGGGATAGGTCCTGTAATACCCCTAGGATAAACCCCAATTATAATGTAAAAATAGGACTGTGAGCCATGATGCTTAGGCCATAGAGCCTTTGTATATATTTTTTGAGGCCAGAGTGCCTATGTGATTATTAGGCTGGAGATCCTATATGCTAAAAGGCTAGTGAGCCTAACATTGTAATATGTAATCACACTCATACATTAATAAAATGCATCACTACTGCAAACCCAGTCATATGAAAGAGTATGAGGGGAGAAAACTCCACTAGAAAGGAAAGGGGGCTAAGGGTCTAGGAAGAAGGGCTAATCCAAGGAAATATTATAATAATATTTCCTAAAGTCTAAGTCATGGGATATGATTTTATCCTAAGTTCCTAAGAGTGGGGAACATATCACCAAGTGGAGCCCATGTAGTTCCTATCTCGACAAGTGTCAATTTGGGAACATGCAAATATAAAGTGGGATATTAGTGTATTTTCTGATCATTCTAATAATTTACTCATCACTCTAATCCCTCTCACATTCTATATTTCAATCCATAGCTGTACCTGTACTTGGGAAGTTTTTGGAACTTATTATACCCAGTAATTCCTTGGGGATTTGGGTCGAAGAAGCAGGTTTTCAGGCCTGTGGGCGTTGGATTGACGAAGTGGGTTTTCAGGCCCGTAAGAATTCTCTCCAAGTAAGTGAACTGCTAGGAATTATTTTCCCAATGTGCCAAGATACAATTAAAAGGCTATGATACTTCTTGTTTGGCATGTTGATGAAGCCTCAAATGGGAAGTGGGGTAGCTGAAGGATTTTTGAGCAGAGAAGGGGAAGACTTCTGAGGGTGGGACAAGCATGTGGGGAATGAGAGACTGTAGGATATTTGCTAGAGTTGGCACCTTAGTTTGAGCATTTTGGTTGTTGACAAAACTTATCTTGGATTATGAATCCTTTACCTTGGTGGAATTTAATCCCCAACTCAGGAGTGACCTGCTACTGAGATGTATGAGCAACAAAGTCTATGGATGGGAGGAAAGTTTGAGGTCTGCAAGCAATTGGTAATTTTTTACAAAAGATAAGTGTCTTCTGTGTATTTTATTTTATTATTGTGTGAATACATGTGTATTATGTTATTGTTTTTTCCTGTATTAATTATGCATGCATATCTTTGTTGTGGTCTATATAATTTTGTGCACATGCAAAGCAATTTTATTTAAATTAATGGTGCCATGGTTGGAAATTTTTGTGCGGCATGGCCCAGCTTGGGGTTGGGGATGCTAAAATATGGTATTAGAGAAAAATTTGTTGATTAGTTGGTAGTGGGGATGGTACAATGTGGTATCAGAGCCATAGGTTCAACACTGATCTTGTATGGGCTAGAGACAAATCAATGAAGCTGAGTTTGAAGAAATTAAATCTATGAGGATGTCTGCAACATGTTTGTGAAAATTATTTCCGTGAATTTGGAAGAAATTCATGAGGAATTTAAAGGAATTGAACCCATGGATTAAAAATCCCCATTTTTAATATTTGTTTGGGTATTTTCATGCTTGGAATTGGTTGAATTATGAATTTTGGAGTTATAGTGAAGCCATGGCGAAATTGGGAAAAAATCTCAAATTTCTGAGCGAATTCGAGTGAAATTCATGCCAATAAATGCCATCAGTCCTGTGTACATGTAATTGGTTGTGTGTGGGGCCAAAATTGGCTACAAAAATCTTAATTACATATTTCCATGGTTTCCTATGCGAAAAATTAGAAACTATGCATTTTTGGGAATTTATGAAATTTGGATATTTTGCCGAACATGATGTTGGCATAATGTGGCGATGAAGTGGAAATGATTTGGTGATGATGTGGAAACCATGAAATGGTGGCATGGGAATGATGGAAACCAATGGCATGGTGGAAAGTGATGTGGGGGCCACATGGGACAATGGTATAGCCAATACCAAAACCACTGTCGCATGGCTAGCAAGTGGTTTTGTCTTACAACTCTTGGACCATGTGTGTAATTAATAATGAATAATGAATTGTGTATAATTAATAATGAATCATGGTTTCCATGTAATGGAATAAGAACAATGTAAATGCATTATTGATCGATTTAAAATTCCAACCAGCTGACTGTGGGGTGAAGCCTTGAAGTACTCGCCATGATACCACTAGAGGAAAAAGTGAGGGGACATAGAGAGAGGGTCATCATGCCATTAGGACCCAAGATTCCTTTCTAAAAAAATTAATCTATAAACAATAATCTATTTCCTTGATTTCAAGACAAAGTATTTAATGGGAAGAGGGATGGTAGTTGAACAACCACCAACCCAAATGAATGAGGGCATGGGAGGCATGGCTAAGACAACAAAAAATCGTCAGCCTAAAGTACCAATTCTTGCATCTAGATTGAATCCACATATTTTCCTTTTGACAAAAGGAAGAAGGATAGGTCGAGAACCTTCCCTCCAAATAGGTAGTAGGGATTGAAGGGAAGAGGAGAGAACTCGATCTAGAGAGATTTCGGATCCCAGAGGTAGGGGAACGACTGCATAAAAACATAGTAAAGGAAACAAATCTTGAGATATGAAATTTGGGTGGAGAGTACAAAAGCCTAACCTAATTTGAGAAGGTTGTGAGTTTGATAATAGGAAGGTGTATGAAAAAACTCATTGAGACCTGAGCTAGGTGGGTGTGGGGAAAATTTGTACCAAGAGTGGTGTGAAGGAGTGTCCTTCACAAATGGTTGAGAACCACAGAGAGAGGTTCCCTGCTGGTATCATGGCTTGGAATGTAGGTGGCCAAAATGCTGAGAATGAATGCTTCTTAGCCTATGGTATGGTGGAAAGGTGGACACTTGTAGTCAGGTTTCTAGCTAGAAACTGTAACACATAAGTATCTTTCACCCTGTGTAACTTAATTGAAGGCACAAGAATCATATTTGTGATGGTATGGTAAGTGTCTTCCTGTTTTAAACTGTGTATCATTCCTTTGAAAGTTATTATACTGGTATGATAATTTGTCTACATGGAGATGAATGTGTAGTGCATATGTAAACAGGATAAACCTACATTTTACCTTGAATGATTAAGGAATTGCACAAGGGTATCCTCTCGTGGATGAAATTCTATATTCACACCTCCTGTGTATCCAATATAGATTTTATCTCTATGGATTGTGATAACTATGGGTTAAAGCATGAATTACAGTGTAACCATCATATTAACGAGGGTTAAAAAGTTCTGAGGGGTTTCAATAAGCCTTATAGAATTGGGTAGTAGAATCCCTGAGACACTAAGTCCCGAAGTGAACTGTTGGAAATACAAAAAACTTTATTTTTATCAGAAGGAATTGTAGCCGTTGATCTTGGTACAATGAGTTACTTCTGACTATTTGTTAGGAACCAAACCTCAATATAGCATGGAAAAACCTCAGGAAAAGTACTCAATGCCTTGAAATTGATATAATTTCAGATAATAAGCCTCTTCAAGGGGGAAACCTCCTTTGACCCCACTTAAATGTTCAAGTACAAGATGATTCAAAATGAAAATGTATCCTTGGTATATATAGGAGACTAGGAGGTATAATTACAACTAATGGCCTAAAGCCGACATAAATAAAATAACATTACTAATATAATATGCCCCAATTAAGGTGTAATGAGCCAAAATTAGGGATTAACATGCCCCTCCCCTTGAGACAAGTGTTGTCTGCAACGCTTGAGTAACTTTGGATGCTTCTGTATAAAAGAATCATCTTCCCAAGTGGAATCTTCAGCCGGTAGTTTCCTCCATTTAATGAGATACTCTGAAATGGATCTATTCCTTAACTGGCAAATTCTTGTGTTAGTGATGGCTTCAGGCTCCAATATGATTTTTCCTTCCTCGTCAAGTTCTGGCAATATGGTTTGAATTGGGATCTTGTCACCTATAACCTTCTTTAAGCATGAAACATGGAAAACTGGGTGTACTCGTGAAGATGCAGGCAGCTCCAATTTGTATGCCATAGTACCAATCTTTTGCAACACCTTATAAGGTCCATA
>ML783716.1:721555-739080 GCA_009831015.1 Picea engelmannii
AGTCCCACTCAATTTGGATACTCTAGCAAGAAGTTATGCTTGTTTTACCTGGAACACCTTCTTGAGACTAGTCAATAGGACTAGTCAGATACCCTATCTTACACAAGGTGTATCTACAAATTTAAGATGACCCATAAGCTAAAATTTTTACCACAGATATATTACTAATTTCTGTAATTGGCCTCCGAATTGCAAGGTCTGAAATGTTACAGAAAATTGTTTATAGCGAAAATTCCGCAATGACTCATTTCAGGATGATTCCAGAACCCTATATTGTACAGGCTGTAGCTCCGAAATTATAAGGTCTCAGGAGCTTAATTTTGAACCCAACGTACCTTTATCCATCTACTAAATACCCTCCAAGCGGTTCCTTCTGAAACGTTGTATAAAAAAAGTTATAGTGAAAATGCCACGGTGTCTCAGATGTAGCAGCGAAACCCCAAGACCTTGAGCTCTGATACCATATGTTAGGAACCAAACCTCAATATAGCATGGAAAAACCTCAGGAAAAGTACTCAATGCCTTGAAAAAGATATAATTTCAGATAATAAGCCTCTTCGAGGGGGAAACCTCCTTTTACCACACTTAAATGTTCAAGTACAAGATGATTCAAAATGAAAATGTCTCCTTGGTATATATAGGAGACTAGGAGGTATAATTACAACTAATGGCCTAAAGCCGACATAAATAAAATAACATTACTAATATAATATGCCCCAATTAAGGGGTAATGAGACAACATTAGGGCTTAACACTATTGATCGAATTCCTTTGCACTCCAAGGCATGCCAAGAATTGGGATCTTTTCTAATCGTTGGATTCCTCTAAGGAAGATCGAAAGATCCTGACCATTGATCATGCTCCTAAAGTACAAGGATCATCAAGGACCCAGGTTGTTATCAACTGTTTGATTTATCAGGGAATGACTTAAGTAAATTATATACCGTTGGATCCAGAATGAAAGGAGGTGTCAGTGTCTAACGTTCATAGTAGGTTGTAGTAACAAGACTCTGATGTGAAGACTCTGAGTGATAATCTTAAACATATATTGGGTAGAGTTCGGGAATAAATATCAACCATTGAATCTATGATGATATATCACAAACATGAGTCTAAAAGTGGGATGACGTACATCTATGTAAGATGCTAGCATGAAAATCTACATGACATTGAGTTAACACATGGCAATAGTTGATTGGTCGTTGAGTTGAGAGTGGTTGTGTTGGGATTTAAACCTTTTCTTTTATCCTTAGCTGTTGATCTTATAATAGTGAAATGATATTGACCGCAGATCAGAGTCGTCGATCTGTTAGAGAAAAACTAGAGTGATCGTGACTGTCCATCGTAGTAGGCTCTTCAGATTCATTCAAACCACTAGGGTGAAAATACTATAATGGCCAGGCTCATAGGATCAATCTCAACCGTCCATTAGATCCCAACCAAAGGTAACATTGACCATTAATCTGTGAGAATAGGAGGAGGTCTGAGAGTGGATATTAGCCGTATGTCACAGAGTGTGATTTAGAGTGGAGTTGTCAAAACCACTCTGAAGAAGGAAATTATATGAGGTTTGATTATATGAGGAAATTGAAGGGGCTTCGAGATACAAATATGACCATTGATTTGATGGGAATGGAGGAGCTTCGAGATGAATTCCAGTCTGTTGATCTTCCTAGGCACGGGGAATCCAGTGGATGATCGAGACCATTAATATTTAGTTGAAGTCCCAAGGGGACGATGTGGAGAGTGCCACATGTTGAACATAAAAGGTTCCACGTGGGCTAGTGACTTGGTGCCTATAAGTGAAATTCCATGAGAAGTATGAAAGCCACGTGTCAAGGGACATTAGGACTGTGTGTCACATGGAAGTGACACCACGTGTCAAAATGATTTGGCACGACTAAGAAGTCCTGACTAAATCCTAATTGTCCATCCGAGGAGGCATGCCATAGTGGTTCTATTCACCAAGGAAAGTTTCACTCCGACGGAGGGGCTCCGAGGAGTGATCCCAACCATAGATAGGTGAAAAGGTGAAATGCAATCTCATTCGTTGATCTATGTGGGTCCAGTTGAGCACTCAACACACCATATAAATCCCATGTCACTTTTTCCACTTTTTGGGTACCACTTGATCTTTACACTATCTGATTCGACTTCATTTTAAGAGATGTTTGGCTTTTCTTATTATCTTGACTCTCATTAGATTTTCAGATATGTTGAACTTATGAAAACCCATGACTTAAAAATGAACCTTGAAGCCTGAATAAAGAATCAAAATCCAAAACACTTCACCCGACACACTCAGATTCGACATCGGTAAATAGTAAGTTTTCTTTGCGCCAATGTTTTGCAAATAGATATCGTCGGTAGCCGATTCCTCTTCGACATCGATAAAAGATGAGGGGAATAGTCATTAATCAATAAATGAAAGATATCTCCAATAGTCAATACCTGACGCACCTATCAGAATCAGGGAAGACCGAAAAAGATCACAATGAACATTCTGACCACACCAAAAAATTTTCCCGATCGTCGATCCCCAAAGCGTTTTGGCTTCAAGACTTTTTCGAGGAATCTAATCCGAAGAAAACATGTGATAGGTTTATCCTCGATCGTCGACCCCCGATACCTTTTTGACATCGACGAGCTAAGGTATGTTTTAAAACGAAGAACTTAACGAAATCCCCGACTCCGATTAATACACACGGATTAGGCCACCTATCTTCAACGCCACGTGTCTGTGCCAGATCAGAGAACCGTATGGTCTAGTTTTTCCCCAAGTCATTTCTTTGTCCCCCTTAAGTTCAAGTCACACCTCCGAGTAAAATTTTCCATGATAGCATTGTACGATGAGATTGATCAGTGTCGGAGCTTTTGCGAGGGACATCAACGAAAACGTTCATAGCACATCCCCGATCCTTGATCCACCCACCGAGACAACAACATGATGGGATGTTTTAGCATTAGATATGATTAGATTTTGGGCATTTAATGTTAAATTTGGTAGCATCGACAGTCATTCTCCAATGAGAGGCCATATGGGCCACCCTGAGGCTAGTCGGGGAGATTTGGAGAATCAACCAGTCTTGTGAGGTACTGACAAAAACCAGGGGGAACGCACAACCTCTATGAGTCAAACCAAAAGTTAGGATGAACAAGATTCTATGTGAGTCTAATGCAAAAATCAGGAGGAACGTACAACCTCTGTGAGCATAGACAGTCTAGTGCAAAAGTTAAGGGGAACATACAACCTCTGTGAGCATAGACAAACTAGTGAAAAAGTCAGGGGGAACGTACAACCTCTGTGAGCCTAGTCAAGCCTTGTGAGCCATGAGAAAAATTCAAGGCATCTAGCAAAATTTAGGTTGAATATAAAATTCCTATGAGCTAGAAACAAATGATATTCCTAATATCACAAATGATATAAATGTATTGATCTAGTGCGTTGGAATGTGTAACATTATCCACCATGAAGAGAATTTCGAATTTCCTTGTAAAGAGTTGAGTTGTAACTGAAGTCTCAAGTCTAGTTCTATTTTAGAACTAAAGTGTAATGCTAAGTTGTAACTAAAGTCTTAAGTCTAGTTCTATTTTAGAACTAAAGTGTAATGTTGAGTTGTAACTGAAGTCTTAAGTCTAGTTCTATTTTTGAACTAAAGTGTAATGATGAGTTGCAATTGAAGTCTCAAGTTTAGTTCTATTTTCAAACTAAAATATACCAGTCTCAAGTCTAGTTCTATTTTCAAACTAAAGTATACCAGTCTCAAGTGTAGTTCTATTTTCGAACTAAAGTGTAATGCTGAGTTGTAACTGAAGTCTCAAGTCTAGTTCTATTTTCGAACTAGATTATACCAGTCTCAAGTCTAGTTCTAAGTTTGAACTAAAGTATGAAGCTGAGTTATGATTAAATCATGCAAACATATTACTATTTCGAGCCTCTTCTCTTCTCCTCTTCATCCTATATAAGCAGAGGTTGAACCCTCTCTTCAACACAATTTGATATGCAGATTAAGGGTGAAGCAATAGAGGCGCATATTAGTGATAAAAAGGCAACATACCAAAGAAGCATATCAGTGTTGTATATCAGCAATAGAGGCTGCATATCAAAGGCATATATCAACAACATATCAGTGTTGTATATCAACAATAGAGGCAACATATTAGAGGTGTATTTCAACAAGGTCTCTTAGGTGTTTTCCAGGTCAGAGTCATCTTGGCAAGCTCTTTAAGAGAAGAACATTCATGGTGGATATTTGTAAGTGATCTTAAATTATTAATGCAATAAAGGAATATCGTTTGCTGGGGGTTTTCTCCCTGTATAGGGTTTCCCCAGGGTATATGTGTTGCTGATTTGCATGCCTACTTATCTACATAATTATTGCTATTCGGTTATGATTTGGTATTGTTGAAGTGTATTAAGCTGGAATCAAAGTGTTGAAGAAAATAAAAGAATCAATCCACATAAGAAATGAGGCTCATAATTTAACATTTAAGGGGATAATTAATACCAAATCCCACATTATTTTCTACCTCATGTGCCAATCAACACAGTTGTTTTAAATGACTGATATACCATATCACCCCCCGCGCCTCCACCATCAACCCACGATGAATTTAAGTTACAGATATTCGGCGACAAATTTGTTTAAATTTCACTCATCATCTGAATTGAATAGATGATGCGACACTATAAGTCCTTCACTGATTTAAGTTCTCTTGAGCCATTGTAAGCGGAATCATTCTACGTGTAAGGAAATTCAGAGTCTCCGGAGAAGCGAGACGAGTAATTCGAAAGCTACAAAGATATCGTGAGTATCAAATAACTAGGTTTAGCAATATTTACAGGTATGTACCCAAGTCTATGGATTTTAAATGTTTGCACTTCATATATTTTTATCCGGTGTTGCTCTGTACATGGTCTCTGAAGATTTATTTTTGATTGCAGGAACAATTCCTCCAATAAATCCAACCACTAGACGATGACTGAGGGTGCAGAAGATGAAAGAAATAGATTTAGGCGAAGGCTCCTCCCCAGGGGTCGTACGACAATTGGAATACACACTAAGACTGGAGCTTGTCATCAAAACATCAACGAAGAAGGCTCTCGTCTAGCCTATGGCCTTTGGAGATATAGAGGCAAGCATAGGGTCCAAGACAATACTCTTTCATTGGGGATATCTCTTTAAAAAGATCAGTCGAGAGGAATACCCAAAAGACATCCCACAAAGTGATCCTGATGTCAGAGTGCTCGACGACGAAGTGTTCCCGAACATCCGACGGTCATACCTGCATATGGTGGCTAGCAGAACCCCTGTATTTCCCTACGTCGAACTCCTGAAGTGGCTCATTGACCACACAGACACACATAAATGTTTGATCAATGATGATAATGGTGGTTGTGTCAGAGTGGTCTTACCGATCAAAATCCAGAAGTATTACAAGCTTAGAGACCCTGAGGAGCAACTGAACACATATTTTGTCGTAAAATTCTATGTGTGCCATGACACCAGCTGAGTGATGGACTCATGGTGGAGAGAAGACAAGAAATACACCAACCACAACACTAACTGGTACCAGAAAACCAACTTAAGGGAGCCATACATCTACCTGATGGCTCTCATCTGTCGATTATATGGGGAGAAGGACTGCTCCATATTTTTAGAGGCATGGATGCCTCTAGCTTACATAGTGTCCATTTTCGGGAGCGGCTTCAATCTGGGAGACATCATTTCTAAGCAACTGAGCATATGCATACAACATGCTCAGATTCCGAAGGAAGGAGAGACACCAACCTTCTACATGACTTCATATTTACTTGATGTCATGTGTGCCAAAAACATTTTCGCCAGCATGAACCTGAGTTGGCATGTCGCAGAGCTCCCGGTCCATGTATATTTCAACATCTTATGAGAGAATAGGTATAAGAATTATTACTCTCTCATTTGCAATGAATTCATCCCACAAATTTATTTCATTCTTTTTAGGAAAGAATGCCTGAGACTATCGGTTGCGGCCAAAAAAATGATATCAAAGGTAGGCCACTGGTACTTGGACGAGCACGACACCTAAATCAAGGTGTTCATGGCCATCGTAGGACCACATATCCTACCAACGCATGTCCCTGACCATCTCGTAGTGGGAGAGATATGCTACCAGACCATCCTGCAAGGTTACAACGCCACCTTGGTCAAGGACAAGAAGTGGGCATTCATACCTTATGGTTTCCATGTAGGTCTCTACATGGTGAAGGACATGGCTCAAGCCAAACAAGAAGGGATAAGCCAACTAGATTTCACATTATAGACAGTCCGATTCTGCAAGCACGATCCAAAGGATCTGGTCTTGAAAAATGATTCACAAATATCATCCTACTGGCCATACACCCACGAAAAATTTGAAGATGAAATATTCACACAAAATGCCCAAGACTCAGATGAGGTGGTGGAAAGGATGGCTGACCCCAAAATTACTAGGTTCAGAGTCATGATATTGGATGAACAAATGAAAACCATAGAGAAATTGGCTCAAGAGGCCCTTATATCCAGAGAAGAAATGATAGCGGCCGAAGCAGCAGAGGTTCCCCTGGTATCTCCTGTGAAGGATAGAGGTTTTCCTATGACATAGGACTCATGGGAAAGGGGGTTACTCATGATCGAATAGGCACAGTGAATAATTGATCAGTTGCAAGATGACCCAAACCTCATAGGAAAGATGGGGTCCCCTACCGTCAACCAAGATGAAATCCAGACAGGCCCAAGAGGCCCTGAACTGATATACATTGATGGGCTCGTCGGGTTAGAAAACCCTGAAACTACAACGCCATAGGCTGGATCACCGGGGGGTGTTTCAAATAAGATGGAGACAGTTAGAACATCAAGGAGAGAAAGTGCACCAAACCCCCTCAGTGAATTGATAAATATCTATGATGATGAAGAGAGCCCTGAGGTATCCCTGGTGATCCTTGTACAAATCATAGAGGAAAAGGAGCCAGAGAAGTTGTCTTCCCCATCTCCTGACGCCCAAATTAGTTTTCCATAGAATGAACAAGAATTTGATAGTGTCTTAGACACTAAGCTGCCCGATGCACTGGAAACCCAAGAAGATAATCCGAAGGACGAGCCAAGGCTGGGAGAACAAAAGAAAGAAGCTCCACAGTAGGAAATCAATGTCTCAACAACCGATAATAAAGTAAGTACTGAGCCTACCCTCAATGCCTCAATTTGAATTGGTGCTCCACTTCCCGATGAACAACAAATATAATCCAGACTTTCATAACACAGGGAGGAAGTTCAAGAACCCAGTCTTAAACAAATATATACCAACGGGAGCCTGGGAAATATGCTCACCTGGGGAGATAAAAAAATCCCCGAACCTGTGGATGAAGTTGCTGACATACATTCCATATATTACGGATGGAAAAAAAAAATATATCGTACAAAGAACCACCAAGAAGAGGAGGATCACTCTAGATCGCTCCATCCTCATCACCACGGAGTAAAATCTGATAAATACAGAGCACACCAAAACATTCAAACTTATTGGCGCAGGGATGGAAATCATAGATGCCACCTGGGACAGAGAAAAAGGGGATGAAGAGGAGCTAGCTACTGCTCTGAAAGAATTGGAACAGTTGCACCACTTGGTGAAGTATTACCAGGACACCACACATGCCATAGTGTTCCTAAGGAGAGAATTCAAGGAGACCTACAACAAATTTACAAATGAACGACACCTATTCACTGCAAGGATAACCGAGCTTCAAGAATACACCCTCATGGAACTAGTGACGTGAAAGGATATGGAGAGGTGGTATGAAAAGGAACACCAAGCCATGGAAAGGATCAACTATATCAACGTGGTGCAACAAGTCTGAGATGCCGAAGAGCACAATATCTAGGTACTAAATGAAAGCAACATCGGCCGCATAGGGAAATCAGTTGAATATTGGGTAAAAATGGCTCAGGAACCTCATCGGGAAATCCAAGAGAAATGGGCCAAGTGCAAGAAAAGATGGACCAAGATCAACTAGGCAATGAGAGACATTTTCCTCCCCGAATTCGACACACCCGATGACTTTGCCAACTTGCGCGACATAGTCAAATCACATGCCGAACAAGAATCATCATGGGCTGAGGAAATAGCGAAGGTAGCCAACATGGAGCCAGGGCAGGTGCAACAGTTCATGGACCACCCGATCAAATATCGAGCCATGTTGCTGCAGTGGAGTGCTATAATAGTCAAGTATCAGGCACATGCAGTAGAGATACATGAGATCCTTTTGGCCCCAATGGAACAACATAGATTCCCATATGCTAACACATGCGGGGATCTCTTCATCAAGTGGTTAGAGTACGAGAAGAGTCATCCACTTGAGTGATATCATTTGATGACTCTTTGAAGACTGATAGAAGAAAGTGCCATGTGGAAAATTTTGTTTTACTTAGTTGCACTTTAATAGTTAGTTTTAGTTAATAGTATGTTATAAATAGGAGAGTTGACCTGTTACCAAGAGGTTGATGGTAGTTGTAAAGACCCTCATTTTTGGATTTTGTTAAGAACTATTTCAGAGCTGCCTTAATTGAGAAGTCTTGTTTAGGACCAAAGACAAGTTTGTGTTTTTTATCAAAAGTGTGCATTATTGGATGTGGAGAAGAATTATTTTTGATTTCATCTCTTGAATAGATGCTGTAACAAGTAAGAGCTTCTAAAACTATTGATAAGTTATTTGATGAAATGCTTTATAGTCCTTATCTTTAATGATGAAAAGTAAATCATTATGTTATTATGTGATTGATGATTAGAGTTAAGATAATTATTTTTCTTGCCGTCGTTTATTGAATATGTGTTTTTCTTCTAATAATCGCACCTCAGTCAATAATTGTAACACCAACGAGTTAAGGTATTATTACTAGGCCTGTGGTAGTGAATCATTGTTTGCATGCTAGAGTAAAAGGGTTATCCCAAGCTCAACCTTCTCCAGTAGTTAAGTTTTCCCACTTTGATTACCTAGTTTGTTTACACTGGATTTTATCTTATATCGGTCCCACCTATAGGATAAAATACAAAAGAGAACGTCTGAACTGAAGGAGAAACCTTCACAAGAAAATGTAAAGCCCATCGATTAATTGGTCGGATCGCAAGATATGGAGAACCATTCCACTATTAAACACTGCAGAGTCTAATTGGGCCTCAGTGGAAGGTTTGGTTCATACTGTTGAGATAAAGGGATTTAGGACCCATCAACATAATTGGTGCTAGAAGGAGGGCCGAAGAATTAATGGTTGAATATATATTTAACACAGTATTTCACATAGCCTGTAGATTCAAAATAGCCCACATGTCTGGCTAGTCATTCCCAAGAAAACCCACACACATTGAGTACTCCTAAAATGAGTAACTCACCCCAGCATGAGGAAGAACATTTGTTCCCTGATATACCCTACGCTCTTCCTCACGAGGAATTGAACCAATTCAGAAGAATCACAAGAGCTTATGCCCGAAATATTGGTGCGCTACCCTTATCTCCGTTACTTCCTTAAAGAAAAAAAATAAGTAGACCAGTGGTCAAGTCCCCTGACCATGTTTTTTTTCACACAGTAGAAGACTTGATAGATTTCTCTCTCACTAAAATCGAACATCCTCTTAACCTAATCCCCGAAACACCGTTCATTAACTACTCTGAGCCTGACAACTTTTTTGAAGAGGAAGGGTTTAACTCTGAACGATATGAAGACATGGAAGATAACAATGACCATGGTGAAGAAAGGGGAAACCCACCTCATAATAATCAACCTTGGTTGGCCACAGATGCTTTGGCCATCCCTGGACGAGTACACAACCTTCCTCGACATCCAGAGAAACTACTCCCTAAATTTGACCCTGAAACCTTAGGATTGCCTGAAGACCATATCAAAAAATTCATACTAGCTATCAGGATGATGAATGTCCAACATGAATACGTAGTTTGCAGGCTATTCCCCTACACTTTTAAGAATTCGGCCTCCATGTGGTATTTTAACTTACCTGTAGGATCCATAACTAGTTGGACGAAGTTTCAAAAGGATTTTCTAGAAAAAATTGCAGAAGAAACCACTACAGGAGACTTGATGGTTGAGTTGTTCGCCACCACCATGAGTTCAAAGGAAATGGTTAAATACTTCAATCAAATATTTACCACCATCTTAAACAAATTCCATCCCAAAGCTAAACCTACTTAGGATTTGCAAATCGAAGTATACGCTAATTCTCTCCCAAAATCTATTTCTATTTTTATGAAAAGGACTGCCAAACCAACCTTAGCTGAGAATTTTGAAGAATCCAAGACAATAGAGTTCGAAATGAAGGGATGTAAATAAGTCCAAGTCTCATTAGTCAAGAAAGAAGTTCAACCTCCTCCCAGGAGAGGGCTTCTATTAACTATACCCCCAGGGAAACAAACAGAACAAGGCCCTGAAAAAGGAAGCGGGGACATAGAGGACCTACAACGCATGGTCAATAAGTTGTCAAATGAGATCATAGACATGAAGAGAAGCGTAAGGGGAGAAACCAAGGCTAGAGGCCATATAAGGATTTATTTAAAATGAATCTACCTTTCAAAGAAATTGAACCTCCCCTGACCAACTTAAACATTGATCTGGGAAATGTAGCATCCGACTCTTTCTGTACCTATCATCAATAGAATCACTCTAAAAGAGACTTCCCTCAATGGGTACATGCCATGAATTTGATGGCCAACCGGTTTCTAGATGAAGTCTCCCTAACCGAACAATCAAGCGACTCAACTATTAATATTTCCGATCAGGAAGAGGTTGATCCACCGGAAGAAACAACCATGTTGATATGGGACCTTGATTTACCTATGCCTTTCGATGACCTATTTGAAGTTCAGGAACCACCCTTAGAAGTCTTGGATGTGAAAACACGAAGTGGGGGTCAACCTGTCTCAAAAAACCTTTCTATTTCCCAAACTTCAAGATGAATACCAACTACCGATCACCCGAAAGCACCTTTTGCTCCCTGAAGAAACCCTATAAACATCCATACATGAGAATCACCCAAGCTAGACTACAACATAGTAGAAGATTTGAAGAAGTTAAAGGAAAATATATCGGTCATGGACATGTGTAGAATCCCTCAGTAAAAGGACTTTTTTTTACAAGCATTAAGGTCAGCAGAAAACCCCACGACAAGCATTGGCCATGGAGTAAATCTAACTCTCATAGATATAAGGAATAAACCAACTATGAACGCTTGCTCCAAAGATAAGAAGGGAAAACCTTTTGTTCCACCGTTCCTATTTATGTTTGGAGTCTTCAACATAAATCTCCATAATTGTTTAGTTGACTCGGGACCATCCTCTAATGTCATGCCATTATATATCTACAAAATATTAAATGCAGTCCCTCTCAAAAGTGATAAGAATGTTATACAACTATACATAACCCAGGTGAAGGTTATGGGTGAGCTCAAAGATGTGATGATTAGAATAGCGACACACCCTAAATTTGTGCAAGTAATCGACATCATTGTAGTATATATCCCATAAGCTTATGGGTTTTTATTAAGTCGATATTGGTATGAGAAATTAAAGGGATACTTCAGTACAGACTGGGCTCACCTTTGGCTGCCATTAAAGGGGCACACAAACATGATCAGGATTGATAGGGAAAGATATCTAAAACATATCGTCACTGACTTAGAAACCCTAAATGAACCCTCATCGATAGATTTCCCCATGGTAAGAAATTATTCACGTGACTCTGATTTCGGGAATTACTCCCCTCTTTCATCACTTGTTCCTCTTACTCAAAACTCCAAAATGTTTTTTCAAGAGAAATTGCTGACGACGACAGAGGAAATCCTCTTCTATCAAGAACCTGCGTTAGAGATCACGAAACAAAGAGAAGGAGAAGAGGAAAGTGACAAGAAAGAGGAGGTTGATAGGATTTTCCCACAAGTTTGGACCTTATACTTTGATGGCTCTAAATCACAATAATGGTCGGGGGCAGGGTGCATCCTCATTGATCCAAAAGGAAAACAACATTTTATGTCCTGTAGATTAGAGTTCGAATGAAAAACAATACCACCAAGTATGAAGCTCTAGTACAAGGGCTAAAGAAATCCATGGACTTGAACATTAAAGAATTGAAGGTTTTCAGAGATTCTAAAATCATCATTAGACAAGTAAGGAATACTATACATTGCAACTCTCCACACTTGAATAATTACCAACAGGATGTGGACAGGCTAATAGAACATTTTGAAGCTTGCAACATTACAACGATCCCAAGAACAAAGAACATTCTTGTTGATTCTCTGGCCACCTCTGCCTCAAGGCTATCACATATAGAAGATTATGAAGCCTCCCAGATCACTGTGGAGATACTCTACAAACCATCGGTGCCTAACAATATTTCGAATTGGAAGGTCTTTGAAGGATATGAATAGATTATAAATTTTTTGACCAATCAGGATAATTTTAGAGACTTGGCTATCGACGATGAAATATTCCAGGAACAATCAGCAGAAACATATCCTCAAATAGATCAATCGACTGATAAACCAAGGTCTCACACGATACCGAAGGGAATAGCCAATTTAGAAAACCTATTTAACCTAAGGGAAATATTTAAAGGGTCAAAGAATGCAAAGAAAGGTAGTTCCTGTCCCATGCATGAAACTATAAATCTCGGGACCCCGGAAAACCCCAAAAACATAAATCTCGGCAAGACAATATCTAAAGAGGAAAGGAAGGCCTATCTCAAACTTTTCATACAATATCAAGATATATTTGCATGGTCCTACTGAGATCTGAAAACTTATGATACCCGTATCATTCAACACACTATCCCTTTAAAACATGAAGTAAAACCCTTCCAACAAAATCTCTGAAAGTACCACCCATCCCTGGAGCCCCTCATGAGTCAGGAGTTAAAGAAACTATTAGATGCCAAAATCATTTTTTAGGTTAGAAACTCCACATGGGTAGCAAATTTGGTTCCTGTAAGGAAAAATTCTCAGGAGATCCGCCTGTGCATGGATTTCAGAAACCTCAACAGATCTTCAGAAAAGGACAACTATCCAGTCCCACCATTGGAGAAACTCTTGAAGACCGTGTCTGGCTCGAAGATTATCTCCTTGCTAGATGGTTTCTCAGGTTACAACCATGTTCTAGTTTCAGAAGAAGACCGTATGAAAACTACCTTCTGAACCAAGTGGGGAACCTTCGCTTATAAATGTATGCCCTTTGGGTTAATCAATGCGGGGGCAACCTGATCCAGATTATTTTTGGCCTGAAATGAGATCAGAGATATAATAAAGAAATATACAGAGATATATCGGATATCCAACAATATAACATAAATGTATCAAAGATGCAACCATAAACACAGATATACAGTAATGCAATTTCTATTAATGAGTGTAGATGTACAAAGACTGTAAAAATACAGAGTAAAAAACTCGCTAGAATGGTGGCAACTTATCTCTGAGAAGAGATGTGACAGATACTCGCATTTGCAAGAATATGATTTTTACAATGAGGCTCTAAGGGCATTTTTAACATAAGGAAAATCCAAAACCCTAACCTCAGAAGATGAAAATCCAAAAGGTTTGTGGGCCCCGATGGAGGTAGTTGATACGTCAACTTCCCGAGGGCGTAACTTTTGCATATGATCTTCGTTTGGGGTGCTTGATACACCGTTAGAAAGATGTATCTGAGGAATACAACTTTTGATGTGAGAAACATTGAAGGAAGAGTCATGTTGCTCCCCTTTTTCCCAAAAAACGTCGTTTAGGGCCTCAAAACGACCTCAGAAGTTTGGAACCCGAAAAACTGCCGAAAAAAAAGCCAAGATGGAAAACTATTTTTCGAGCTCGTGGAATAGGTGGGTGGCCACTGATATCCACCTGGATCACAACCTTCCATAGGTCCATGTAATTATCATTTCAGGGAATAATCAACAAATGTGTATTAGTCTATTTGGATGACGTAATTGTGTACTCAAAGCATAGAGAAGATCACATCCAACAATTAACCCAGATTTTTGAAAGGTGTAGGAAATACGGTATATCCTTAAACCCTAAGAAAACTGTTTTTGGTGTCGAGGAAGGTAATATGTTAGGCCACATTATATCTCAAGCAGGGATTCACATAGACCCATAAAGGATTAAGGCAATAAATCAACTTTCGTTACCTCACAACAAAAGGGCTATGCAATCATTCTTTGGGAAAATCAATTTTGTGAGGAAATTCACCCTTGATTTCACTGAAACTATCAAAACCTTACAAAACATGATTCGTAAAGATGCTAAATTTAAGTGGGATGATGAATGAAAGAGGGCTTTCAGCGATATTAAGACTGCAATATCTCAGGCTCCAGTGTTACAAAGTCCCAATTTCAGCAAAGATTTCTTTCTCTACACTTTTTCCTCTGACTAAGAAGGATGATCACAACAATGAGGCAGCAGTATCATTCATGAGCACTAATCTCCAAGGGGCTGAACTAAATTACCCTACTATAGAAAAGCAGGCTTATGCTGTGTACAAGGCAGTGAAACAATTCAGATCTTACATCCTCAAGAACCATACCAAATTCATCATGCCTCACCCTGCAGTCCGATCCCTATTCACTCAATAGGAGATGGGGGAGAGAAGGGAAAACTGGATGGTAGTAGTCCAAGAGTTTGATCTGGATATAAAACCTGCTAAAATGGTTAAAGGATAAGGGTTATGAAAACTAGCTGCTAAAGCCTAGGACCAAGTTAATGACAACCCCAGATGGGAGAATGAATTAACATTATGGTGTGGCAAAGATTCATACGTCTCCCTAGGGGAAGAGTCTTGGTACGAGAAACTGACTTATCTCCTGCATCATGGGACTTGCCCAAAAAACCTAAACCCTAGGGAAAGGAGAGCTCTCAGGTTAAAATATGCACAATATCGCCTCATAAATTCAGTACTCTTCCGTGTTAATTATGATGGGGGTCCTTTTAATATGTTTCGAACGTGAAGATGCAGACACAATTCTGAAAGAGATCCATGATGGTCCTGCCGGTGGACATTTCACAGGAAACACCACCGCTCATAAAATACTGTGAGCTGGCTATTATTGACCTACTCTATTCAAAGACACTCACACATACACTAGAAAATGTAAGACTTGTCAAATAAGCACGGGGAGGGAGAAGAGAGTAGATGTACCACTCCAACCGGTGGTCATTTCTAGGCCATTTGAGTAATGGGGGTTATATATCATAGGGGAAATTACACCAAGTTATTCAAAACAACATAGATACATACTGATCGTGATAGATTATTTCACGAAATGGGCAGAGACCATCCCTCTGACTCACGTAAATGAGAAGGTGGTGATGAAATTCATAGAACAACAACTGATCACAAGGTTCGACGTGCCTTCTGTCCTTGTTTTTCATAATGCATCTTACTTTTCTTCCACATCATTAACAGAGTTTTCTCTGGACAAAGGAATCATAATTAGATACTCTACAAACTATTATCCATAGGGAAACAAAGTTGCATAATCAACTAATAAGAACCTAGTGAGAATATTAAAGAAAATTGTTGCAGAAAACTAGAGGAATTGGCATAATTCACTTCATAATTCTTTATGGGCCGATAGAGTCACACCCAAGGAAGCTATAGGGAATTCCCCATACTTTCTGGTATATGGACAGGAAGCCATTTTCCCGAATGGGCTTTATCTTCCATCTCTTCAACTTGCTCAGGATTCCAGAGGACAACCCTCATCAGTCATACAACAAAGAATTGATACACTCCTCATGTTGGAAGAAGAAAGGGAGAAAGATAAATCAAAGTTCATATCTCACCAACAAATAGTTAAAATATGGTTTGATAAGCATAAGGCTAAAGAGAAGAATTTTGAGGTAGGAGACTTAGTACTGAAGTGGGACAGGGAAAATGAGCCCAAAGGAAAACATTCTAAGTTTTAGAATCTATGGCTCAGACCCTTCCAGGTGGCCGAGAAGATTGGTTTAGGAACATATCGACTGCAGAATTTGAGGGGGGAACCTGACACCCTCCCAGTGAATGACCAATCCCTAAAACAATATTTCCATTAAAAAAAAATATTTTGTGTTTATTTTTTCATGATGTTTATTTTAGACACGACGATTGCAAAATGCATTTTTTGTTTTATCTTTTTCTATTGTACTTCTGCGCTTTTGAATATTGTGTTTAGCAAGATAATTTTTGACCTCAAATCATGTGATATTGTGAACTCTTTTCCTAACTCCTCGCTCACATACAACACACAAAACGTTGGGGAACCTGTGGTTGTTTCAAGGGTTTCTCTTTCTAACTTGCGCAGATGAACAACTTTGGATAAATGCAGAAGTGTCTGCCTGGTGGTCTGGTGAAACCTTAAGGGAAAATGGTAAGTTGGAAAGGACTACACGTACCTCAGAGATAGAGCTAGCAAGTTTCACCTTAACCATTTCATTTTGCAAATAAAAAACATCCTCCTCTCCCACTCACTCAGGGAATTATGCTAAAATAAATATCAACTATATCAAACAAGTGCACAATGGGAGAGGGTATGAAGATAACTCCGTCGGGGCTATGGACGCTCGCTGGTAGCGGAGCAAGGTCTGTGATGTCGGGGTGACTCCATCGGGGCTATGGATGCTTGCTGGTAGCAGAGCAACACCGTAGCAAGTGAAGAAGGGTAACTAAAGGCCAAGTGCCAGTGAATGATTTACTAGACTCTAGTCAAAGGGGACGTGAGTCAGAGTTACAGGAAACAAAAGTTGAAAAAAGGTTGAACAAAGGTTGAAAAACCCCACAGGCAGGCTTAGATGCATAAACCGTAGAAATTTCAAATGTAAGGGTAAAAGAGGCTTTGATAAAAACCAACTAAGTTCTTAACCATCTTTTTCATCAGCCGAGCTCGAGGGAGGAACAAAGATTATGATTTCACCCAGTAAGTCGCCATTTGTTGAGCACTCAACATAAAAAGCCTATGTCGCTTTTTCCACTTTTTGGGTACCACTTGATCTTTGCACTATCTAATTGGACTTCATTTTTAGAGATGTTTGGATTTTCTTATTATCTTGACTCTCATTATCTTTTCAAATCTGTTGAAATTATGAAAACCCATGACTTAAAAATGAACCTTGACGCCTGAATAAAGAATCAAAAGATGAAACACTTCACCCGACACACTCAAATTCGACATTGGTAAATAATAAGTTTTGTTTGCACCAATGTTTTGCAAATAGATATCGCCAATAGCCGATTCCTCTTCGACATTGGTTAAATTCGAGGGTGTTTAAGGATAAATTCGTGAGTGCGGACACAGACCAATCTCCCCAGATCCACCTGGATCTGGAACAAAACGTGATAGAATACTACTCTTTCCCTAGATCTAGCTATTGAACGAACTAAGAGAAATGGATAGAGTACATACCTTATAAACGTTCTCCTTTAATCTCTGTTGTTCCTTGCTCTGCTCCGATGCTCTTGTGTCGTCCAATCACAACAACAC
>ML783716.1:749588-769221 GCA_009831015.1 Picea engelmannii
ATACCATTTATTATAGTATCTCTGGGTGCAACCACACGTTCGACCACTACCTCAAGGTGTCCCCATGGCTCCAGGTAAAGCCCTCACGAGAATTGAACCTTGCCCAACGGTGAAAAACTCCTCGCTTTCCACCATTGGATCCAACCCCTTTGGGATATTTTTAGTTAATAGTATGTTATAAATAGGAGAGTTGACCTATTAGCAAGAGGTCGATGGTTGTTGCAAAGACCCTCATTTTTGGATTTTGTTAAGAACTATTTCAGGGCTGCCTTAATTGAGAAGTCCTGTTTAGGACTAGAAACAAGTTTGTGTTTTTCATCAAAAGTGTGAATGATTGGATGTGGAGAAGAATTATTTCTGATTTCATCTCTTGAATGGATGTTGTAACGAGTAAGAGCTTCTAAAAATATTGATAAGTTATTTGATGTAATTCTTTATAGTTCTTATCTTTAATGATGAAAAGTAAATCGTTGTGTTATTATGTGATTGATGATTAGAGTTAAAAGAATTATTTTTCTTGCCATCATTTATTGCATATGTGTTTTTCTTATGATAATCGCACCTCAGTCAATAATTGTAATACCAGTGGGTTAAGGTATTATTACTAGGCTTGTGGTAGTGAATCATTGTCTGCATGCTAGAGTAAAAGGGTTATCCCAAGCTCAACCTTCTCCAATAGTTAAGTTTTCCCACTTTGATTACCTAGTTGGTTTACACTGTCTTTTATCTTATATCGGTCCAACCTATAGGATAAAATACAAAAGAGAACATCTGAACTGAAGGAGAAGCCTTCACAAGAAAACGTAAAGCCCATCGATTAATTGGTCGGATTGCAAGATTTGGAGAACCATTCCACTATTGAATGATGAAGAGTCTAATTAGGCCTCAGTGGCAGGTTTGGTTCCTACTATTGAGATAAAGGGATTTAGGACCCATCAATAGGTCCCACGGGGTTGAGGAGAAAATATTAGAAGGAATGGTCATAACCATTTTGCAGGTAAGGACCCTAAGGCATTTAGAGCCGTTGATTTGCTAGCCCTGAGAGTCATCAAATTTGTTGGAGTATGGGTGGCTAGAGTGTGACTTCGGAGTGGATTATGTATCCATGGGGAAATTACCTGCGATGAAAGATGCCTAATAAATCTAAGTCATCAATTGAAGAGGGCTAGAATGTAGCGACAACTGTGAGAATCTGTCGGTAAATGTTTTGGGGACTAATTCATTGGAATATGTTGTACGCTCAAGAATCCAAAGGAGGGGTCTCTGAATCGGGGTCGATGAGCCACGTGGTGGATGCCTCATCATGTGTCACATTAGAAGGAGTCGATGATAGGGTGGCACGTGGATGCCACATGGCAGTGAGATGGATATTGGCCAATGGAGGACTAAACTTTGAGAGGCCATAACTTTTGATCCATAGCTTGGTTTTGGTTAAAATTACAGTCGTTGGAAATCATTTTGCTAGAAGAATACGATGGATCCATTGAAAGGAAGTTTCAATATAGTCAAGGGAACTAAATTTTAATGTCCCATTCCCTAAAAATATAAATAGGGGGTTGGGTGTGTTACAAAGTGGTATCAGAGCAGGAAACAAGACTAGGCCTGGATGGGCCAGAGATTAGTCGCAGGAATAATATATCAAGACTAAGATTATCCTGTTAAAAAAATATTCTTTGTGTTTAAGAGTTTGGTTCTTATCTTCCTCAGTTCCTTAAGGAGAAGGACTACAGGTTAAAATTTTTGTTTTAGAACTTCTGACAATAAGATTTTATCATGCTAATTGTAGCAACATGATTGTATTGTGGCTCTATTGATTTGAGGGATACTCCTACAATAGTGGGAACATGCTGATAGACATTAAGAGCAAGTGATCTAGACTTATTTTTGGAATGAAATGAGAGTAGATAAATTACAATGAAATACTCATGAAAATTGCCAGAAACAGAGAAATACAACAATACTTGATTTCTATTAATGAAAGAATTGTAAAGATACTGTTAAAATACAGAGTGCAAGACTCGCTAGAATGGTGGTAGATTTATCTTTGATAATATATGTGACAACTACGCTCATTTTCCAGAAGATGATTACAATGAGGCTCTGAAGGCCTTTTTATGATAAACAAGAATGAAAAAACCCAAGACATCCAAAAACCTAACCCTAGGAGATGAAACACCAAAAGTAATGTGGACCCCATTTGGGTAAGTTAGTACATTAACTTCCCAGGGTCGTAACTTTTTCATACAATCTCTATTTTAGGCGCGTGATAGCCTTGTGGAAAGGTCCTTTCAAGAACTATGCATTACACCATCAAACTCTGACTCTGTCTATAATTTGACTATGGTGAGCCAAAAAAACACTGTTTGTGGTCCCAAAACGGCCCTGGAAGTACATCAAGATGTGCTGAGAAAAAAACATACAAAATAAGCCAGTTGGATTTGTTGGGAGGCCACCAATATCCACCTGGAATATTTGTAGGGCTTCAAACAACCCCAGAAGTGTATAAACCACAATTACAAAGAATTACAAAAGAACATGTTGTACTAAAAAATGACAAGAGGATCTAGTTGGAACAGGTGGGTGGCCACCAATATCCACCTGGATCAATTCTCCCCCCTTAGGAAGAAATGGTCTCCATTACGTTGAGTGCCTAGGGAAGAGGGGAAAACATTTTCTGAATCTGAAGCTTGGTGAGTTGCGCACCTTGTTGGAGAAGTTGTGCTTCTTGGCTTGTGGAAGTCTGTCACAAACCTGTTGTTGGAGCGGTTGAATCTGTTCCACCAACCTATTGTCTATGGGTCAGATGGGGCATTGTGTAGGCACCATTGTAGGTGAAGAAGCAATATCTTCTATCTCTTCGACAATCCATTTTTGCTGGATAGAAGGTGTTGAGGCTATAGTGGTTGTAGTGGTGTTATGTACATCCTTTGAATAGACTGTGAAGAGGATGAATTTTGCAGTATGTGATATTACCTTGTAGTTTTGTTTTGGTGGAGCAGTAGTCAGAACTACCTCTGGTATCCTATAGAGCTGAACTCCCAGAGTAATAATGACACTACGGGGTCTAGACTCATAGACAACATGACATTTCCACATATATGGTTGGCCCAAAAAAACATCACAAACATCAAGAGGGGAAATATCACACACTACCTCATCCTTGAATGGATGGATTCCATAGGATAGGAGACACTGTTGGCTGACATGAAGATCTCATCCCTGGTGAAGCCACCTGATGTTGTATGGTTGTGGGTGTGGTGTTGTCGACAACCCCAACTGTTTGGCGACCTTAGATGATATGAGGTTCTTCTGGCTGTCGTTATCAACATTGAAATGCAATGGGGTCCCCTTCACCCACATATGTGAATGGAAGAGGCGCTCCCCCTCTTTAGGATCTATTGGTTCTTCTAGCTGAATTGTTGTGGTCACGACAATAGCAGTGGGGTCTGTGTCGATGATCTGTTTGTTTTCAATA
This sequence comes from Picea engelmannii, assembly GCA_009831015.1. Lineage (NCBI taxonomy): Eukaryota > Viridiplantae > Streptophyta > Pinopsida > Pinales > Pinaceae > Picea > Picea engelmannii. The sequence continues at coordinate 753,064 of ML783716.1, forward strand.
TTTTCTGGATCAGATTTTGAATCTAGGTTTGGCTTTGTGTCTTTGACCTTGACCACCAATGACTATTTCGAGCGACATTCATCGGTGTTGTGCCAGGGGCTTTTGTGGAAGTCACACCACTTCCCAGTGTCATTCTTCGTCTTTACTTTACCATTTTTGTCCTGTGTCTTGGAATGGTTGTTTAGAGGTTGTTGGTTAGGGACTCATTTACCATGCTTTGGTTATTGCATATTTGCAGACATGAATTCCCATTTGTTCTAGTGCCTAAATTTCTTCTCTATTTTCACAACATATCGATAGGAAACTCCCAATGATGAGATGTTTAGGAAATCCATTTTGGTTTGGATGTACCTATGCAAAGCCCCATGGTATTTCAGAACTAGATGTCACTCAGATTATTTGATACCCATATTGTTGCACAAGGTATGGAAAGTATTTGTGAACTCTGGCACTGTTTGTCTCTTCTCTTGCCGCAATGTGGTCCATCTCATGTACTGGTCTTCATAATTATCAATGGGATAATATTATTCTTTGACCGCATCCAAAAAAAAATCCCAAGTGGGCTCGACCCCATATATTCCATATTCCTTTGTGGAACTTTGGTCCCAATAAGTTTGCCACCAATGTTTGACATGGGGGAGAGCCTTGAGGAGTGCGAAGGTGATCTTTTCCTTGTCGATTTTTTTTTGAATAGAGAAGTAACCTTCTAATAGATGTAACCATTTTTCTAGGGCATCCACATCTATCTGACCTTCAAATATGGGAATATCAAAATTAAATTATACCTTTAAGGGAGAGGTTCCTCCAAAATGGTGCTTGATGAAGATGTGCATGTTGCTATCGACAGATGTTGAAGAATGTGTGCAAAATTCTCCATCATTTCGTCCCCGTGTCGCGCGAGAGATTGCTTAAGAAACATGTTAATATAATATTTTTCTCAGTCGTCTTTATTTTCTACCACCATCAAGGGTTTCTTTGGCGTGCGAGAGTGATTGTTCTCAAGAGAGACAAACTTGAGACCCAACTGCCTATACTCGGACCTCATCGGGGACATGCGCTGAAAAACGATTAAGAGAAACCTACTCTGATACCAATGATTCATATTTATTTTCAGAAAGAAATGAGAGAAAATAAATTACAATGAAACACTCATGAAAACTTCTAGAAACAGGGAAATACACCAATACTTGATTTCTATTAATGAAAGAATTGTAAAGAGACTGTAAAAATGAAGAGTGCAAGAATCGCTAGAATGGTGACAACTTTATCTCTGAGAAGAGATGTGACAAATACACTCATTCGCCAAAAGATGATTACAATGAGGCTCTAAAGGCCTTTTTATGATAAACAAGAATTCCAAAACCTTAGACATAAAAAAACCTAACCCTAGGAGATGAAACGCCAAAAGTCATGTGGGCCCCGTTTGGGTAAGTTAGTACATTAACTTCCCGAGGTCGTAAATTTTGCATACAATCTTTGTTTTAGGCACATGATAGCCTGTTGGAAAGGTCTTTTCGAGAACTACATATTATTCCATAAAACTCTGACTTTGTCTATAGTTTGACAGTGGCGAGCTAAAAAAACATTGTTTGGGGGCCTAAAATGGCCCTGGAAGTACAACAAGATGTGTTGACATGAAAACATACAAAATAAGATAGTTGGATTAGGTGGGAGGCCACCAGTATCCACCTGTAATATGTATATGGATACAGAAAACCCCATAAGTGTATAAACCACAATTACAAAGAAGTACAGAAGAACATACTGTACTAAAAACTGACAAGAGGATCCAGTTGGAATAGGTGGGTGGCCACCAATATCCACCTGGATCAACAAGCCTTGAATGTGAAGGGATGAAAATGGTTGAATCATGTTATAGAGATACATGAGTCCGAATAATGGATGAGTTGAGTTTTTTTTTTTTATGTAAAGTATAATGTTTTCTATTCATTTGGATGGACAAAGCTTCTTACTTTGGTGATGATAGTCTATATAAGGACTAAGACACTTATGGAAAATTTCCTCATGGATAAAGAAATTCAGTATAGATTGATCGAATCCTTGGAATTGTTGATTGCTGATCAAACAAAATACTAAACCCTGTATATATAACTCCTCATGGCTAGAAAACTAAAGAAATGAATAAGGTCGGTTTTACTTGACCTAGAATGGTTGAAACCTAAAGTAGGGATAAACTATTTAAGCAAGGTGAAAATGAGTCCTTTGGGACCGATGCTATTGATATAAAATAAGGTAAGAAAATAGCCAAGAAAATAGAATAATTAACAAAATGGATAAGACAAGAAGACAAAGAAGACGGGCAGAAAATACACCAAGCTAAGTCAATTCATATGTACATCAATAGTACATTAATAATACAACACAAAGTAATGACCCCATAACTGTATGATAACTAACTAGTTGTTAAGGTCTAGTTAGGACTTAGGATTATTTCTAACAAACCCCCCTTTAATCTTAAATCTGTGCAAGTGTATCAGCTTAGAAAAAAAAACCAGTGAAAAATATGATAACATATCCAAGTCTTCAATCTATAACTCGTGGTTTGAAATCTCATGAGTGTCTATGAAGATATACATGAAAACCAGCTAAAAGTGGATGCCGAAACCAATTCTAGAAAACTCATTGTGTAACAAATGAGCTATAAAACCTGTAGGTGTTCACTGAAGTGAACCTAAAACCAATGAGAGAAAACCTTGATGAGAAGTGAATATGATACATGTCCAAAAGATCCCTAATCTTAAAAATACCTCACAAAATTGAATGTGTCAAGTACAAATGTAGAGGAAACAACTGTCCTCTTCTAGATCTGAAGATCATCCCTGTAAATTCTAAAGACTATCAAGTGAACAAATAAGTTCACAAACTGCTCTAAAAAATTGACACACTAAAAAAAACTGTCAAGAATCCACCTGACATAAAAATTGTCGAAATGAATCCAAACCCTGTATATATAAAATTCCCATATCCATAAAAATGCTGTGTGCAGTAAACCAGGTGAACTGCTCGTACTATCGGAAATCCAAATTGTCGATCAAAAATGTCGAACCATCATCAAGGTTTTGAACTATCGAACCACCACCAAAGTCACAAGGTGACTGAAATCCATCGAATGCCAAAATGTTACAAGTCATCCATCCAATATCCATCAAAATCCAAAATTCCAAGTGTTGAACTATCTCAACAAAAAACTTGTGAAGGTCAAATTGAACAACCAAATCCTTCATCCAATCAAGAAGAAAACATCATGTCATGACACAATCATCATAAAATGAAATAATGTAAGTTAGACTTCGAAACTTGAAGTCCGACATATCAATATTTCCCCCCTATCAACTGAAAACTGAGAAGTCTAGATAATGACATATACCCCCCTTGAAAGTGGAAAAGGGTAATCAAATCGTCTTCGAGCAGAGTCTCCAGACTCGATATGCAAATTAGAAGACTACATCAAGTGGGCCCCGATCATGCCCTGTATCATCCAATCCTGAAAAAGATTCATGTTCATCAACTGTAGAAATATCTCCAATCAAATATGGTTGTACCTATGTATAAACTCGTCGATAACATCGTTCCAATAACTCAACTTCCAAATACCAACATGAAGTCCCTAACCATTCAAAATTTACTTATTTTCTCTGAATATTTGTCGCTTCCAAGACCTTTATGAGACATGGTTTTTCTTCCCACAGGTAACACATGGGTGTAGATTAAAACAATATAAATCAACATGGCCAACTTGGTGACAATGTCAACATAGGACACATTCTTTGTCCAAATAAGCATAATTAAATAGCGAATCCTCGATACCTATATTATCATCAATATCCTCAACAATATTATCATCAACTATATCAACATCCTGATCAACATCTTGTACATGTTGCATATCGAATTCTTCCTTCCTATGAGGATTAACCAAAAAACCACCCGTAACAAAAGTAATTGGTTTAAAATGGTTAGGATAATGAAAAAAGTTATCATAATCCTTTTCATATCCTAGTCCATATTTGTTTCATTTAAATTGTAATACTTCCCATGGTCTAACAAAGTTATCTACATTTTCAAACCTTCAATTTATCCACTTTGTTTTTAGTGTAGTTAAGGCTACACCGATTTCATCAAAATAAAAATACTTGCAACTCACAATCAACAAGCTCAATTTTTTTTTCTTGTTTCTTGGTGTCATCATTAAAATATGTCAACTTCTCAGTCAAAATTTTTGTTTGTGCAGTATGCGAAAACAAGTAAGAACATGAGTGAGCGTTCCTTTTTTCATAGGAATTGTAGATTATGGAGTCTTTCTAATCAATGTGTGCAACATATTAAACATTTTGTCGATTCCTACCATTTTGAAGTACTTCAAATAAGCCTAATGTGCAAAATCTAAGGCCTCCTTTTGAACCCCCTTATTCAATTTTAGGTCGGTTTTACAAAAACATGAATCATAAATGCTTGCTTACAAATTCAAAATGTTACTACAATAAATAAATCAAAATATTGGCTAAGGTACACACATAAAGATCCTAATACGCTTTATTCAATTTCGGGCGGGTCTTAAGATAAACCCCTTATAACTTAAAAAAAAACTCCTCATAACACCAAGTAAGTACAATTTTACAAGCACAATATGTTAGACCCCTTATAACACCTTTACAAAAACACCTTATAAACACCCTTAAAACTTCATTATGAAAAACATACGACCTCATAAATCCATTAAAAAACCATACCACCTTATAACTCCATTAAGTGTTATTGCAAAATTATGTCACCTTACAAAACCTTATGACTTTTTAACAATAATGACAAAAAGATAACCTCTACCTTTCTTTTTAAATAACACTTTTATGTGATGAATAAAATAAGGTAAACCTCCTTATTCACCCCATATCTTAAGAAAATACTACCTTATATATCCTTATTAAAACCCTATAGATGTTTAACAATTCTGTGCAATGAGACTACACTTGATTCTATGGTGCTATATTGATTTCAATCGGTAAAAACCCTATTATAGAACCGATGTCCCTTAAATGTCAACAAAATAATACTATCTAGACATCATTCTTTTCTTTCATGTGCACATTCCATAAAATGATTAAAAAATAATTTTTTAGTAATGACTGAATTAATTTTTAGGGTTAGGGTTCTGTAGTCTTATGTCCACAAGAGTTGTCTGTCCTTTCCAATATAAAATACCAGATTCATTGATTGCTTCTCTACCAAGCCACACTACATTGTCATATCATCTCCTTCAAACAACAATATTCTACACCCCTTCACATCGATTTCTACATAGTTGGACTGGATTAGGGTTGTTGCGAGCAATTGGAGGCCACAACACTAGTCCAAGAAAGTCCACACAAAATATGTATGATTGTTTGATCCAATTTTGATGGCTGCGAGCAAGATTTTGTTGGCCCTTGGATATGTAAGGAAGATAAGATTAAGGAAGAAAGGTGAAGTGTGAACTATGTGGAAGGAACAAAAATTGAGGAAGGGTCAAAGTGGGAAAAGAAGAAGAAAACCCCAAGGGTCAAGTGGACCTAGGGTTTAGGCACCTAGGGTTTTGGATCTAGGGTTTTGACACCTATAATTTTTCCATGTAATGTATAAATAAAGGTCTAGGAGAGTCGAGAGGGTTGCTCAATAGTTGTTTTGTTGACACTATGATTGTAGTTATTCATTGTTGAGTATTGTTGTTGAGATCAATTTTGAGACTGTATTGTAAGATCTTCAGTTGGGTGCGAATATCGACCCTGCAGCTGGGTGTACAGGGAGGGAAGGGGGTAACAGAGAAAGAGAGAGATATCTGCAGCTAAGTGCACATATAGAACTGTATTCTTCCACATAATATGTCAAGAAACACAGTTTTTTGGACGTAGCCCTAGGGAGAGGGTGAACCACGTATATCTTGTTGTTCTGTGTGATTGATGATGTGTTATTTGTCATCTGTTCTACTGTTATTACATTATTGTTTTAGATCAGAGATACAAATTGTGAAGTAAGCTTAGTAAGCATAAGTAATATCTAGATCGTCTGGCATTGTGTTTTGGATTCACTTTGCATTTCCTTTGGTTGTAGACACCTGTGTCTTGCAACCCCCTATTGCTACTTCGGGTGAGACTGCATCTGCATTGTAGGTGTTGCCAAAAGGGTGAGTAGTTAGGGTTTGTTGGTGCGCTGTAAGAGTTGAAACCTAGGTCTTCCCCTGTGCTAACAACTTTCAACATATAAATGGTCATTTATAGAATCGTAGAAAGAGAAAAAAACAAGTGGCTGTATTCAACAAAGTGACTTGTAGTTCTCAAAGAAGGTTTGATATCCCAATTCTATTGTTTGAGAGAATGAGAAGGTGTTTGGAGTGGCACACATATTCACATCCTTCAATGACACCTCTTTAGAAATGAATGGTCCTAGCACTTGGATGCTCGAGATATTCAAACAACAATTTGTTTTAATGCTTCAAACAACAATTCGTTTTAATGCTTCAATCAACTCCATGCTCAAACAACATGATGAGAAAATCAAGGTCATTTTTATCCACGTATTCACCAGTTACAAATATACAAGAAAATATAATAACTAACAAAATGAAGGAGACAAGAAGACAAAGAAAACTGCAAGAAAAGGTACCAAGCCAATTCAATTCAGATGTACATCAATAGTACATTAATAATACATCTCAAAGTAACGACCCCACAATCGTATCATAACTAACCAATTGTTAAAGTCTAGTTAGGACTTAGGATTATTTCTAACATGTATTCCTCATAAGAAGATAAAGTGAAATGGGCATATGAGCCAGTTTATGAGCTCATGGTTGTATTAAAGAAAATGTATAATTCTATTAATCTAAGGGCCAATCTATGTATATGAATGCAAAGGAATACAATTGAAATACATGTGCACCGAGGGCATGAGTAAAATGATTAGTGCACAAGGATATGTTGGAATGCATATGGTAAACATTAAACATACATGTAAGATGCATATAGGATTATTATAGTCTATGATTAGATATAAAATGTGGTGAGGTCATAGATCATATGGCTGGTAATGATATGATAATAACAACATAAGTAAAATGTTGATGATGTTTATTTCCTACTTCCTTATGAAGATAAGGCTGAAACAATTAATGAAAGTTTGATTAAGGAAAAGGATGGAGCATTTCTAGATGGCCAACGTGTGAGATTGATATCTAGAGAAGGAATCCTTTAATAAAAAGGTCATTTGACCAAGAAAAAAATGATACATGAAGAGAGATAGAGTTTGAAATTTTACTACCTTGGGTACTGAGGAAGTTACCCAGATGGTATTCCTGAATTTGAATGCTTTTGTAAGAGTTAGACAAAGGTGATTTATTTCTACCTGTTTCCATGAGTGAGGGAAGAATGAGTATAATTATGAGTATGACCGTGAGTCTAGTCATGAAAATGACTGTAAGTCCTCACTAAAGAACACCAATACTAAAGTTAAAATATCAATGTGTATGGATGACCTCGGAAAATACAAGCAGGGGGCTTGGATGCTAACACCGATGTGTGTATAAATGGACATACATGAGTGCATGCGTTAAATATGTTATAAATGTTATGGGATTTTCCCCTCGTGACTTTGGGTCATGTCTTAGTAGATATTGATCAAGTGAAAGATATAGACATAACCCACACAAGACTTTTAATGAAATAACTACTTTATCAGAGAGGGAAGAAAGTTTCACACCTTGTATCCTTACATTCGGTGTTGTTCCCTGCTCTCGACCCTGGTACTACTCTCGAGTCCTTCTTGAGTTAACCTACAAAAGAAGATCAATAAAGTGTTGCAACAAGGTTGTTATAGCATAAAATCATACAAGTAATTGATAGATAGATTCAAATATGAATAGTAATTGAACATACATAAACAAATTGAATCAATACTACACAAGTATGGGGAAAAGAGAAATATATATAGTTTTTAACAAGAACAGTTGGAGATTTATATTAAAAAAAGAGTTTGTGTTAAAACACATTACATAGAGGAAAAAAGTAATTATTTGGCGTATGTCCATAGTGTTGTCTGAGAAGACTGTTGGATTCTGATGGAGAGCTTAAAGATGTTCCAAAAAGAACTGTTAAGCTGCCATGTAAAAATGGTTACATACGAAGACAAAATGAACAAAAATTTACAGACCATCTATAGAAACCTAGTTAGATATTGTGAGATGCTTCTGTATCTTCCTGGATATTTGCTTGAATTGAATATGACAGTGGAATTCCATCTTCTGGATTGTGCCTTGTTGGAGCTAGCGTTGGGTCGAGAGGAGCCTGGTTTTTTTCATTTCTAGCTTTTGAATGGAAAGTTGAAGGAAGCCTTGAATCAATTGATTCAATTGAGTTTGCAGGGTGTTAAGGAAGACTGAGGGGGTTTCCAAATTGTTGACTAAGCAAGATGATATATCTGGTGTTTCTATTGAACCCACAAAGAACAATCATGAGCTCTTGGTTATGCTTGTGCTCCTGTAACTGCAGATAGTTCTGAATATTTGCATTGTGGTGCCAGAGATCCTTATTTTTTGTTTGAATTTCCTGAAGCCACGAATCCATTCTTTCCCCTAAATTTCTTATTACAACTCTCAAATCTTGAATTTGTTCTCGAAGCTTCTCTGTAGCACATGAAGGACACAAGCAAGAGGCTCTAGGTATCTTCCACATGATGAAAGAGGGACGCAAAAGCACAAAAGTATGAAACTCTTTGCTGAATTTTGAATTCGTCTCTAAGGGAAGACGATTCCTAATCCACAAATGTGGTGATAATTTACCATTTGCACGCTTGAGAAGACATGTGATTTGAGTTATCCACGAACCAATAAGCTCGTCTATAGAGGAGATAACAAACGATGATGCCATGGCTGTGGGAGGAAGTATCAGACAATACATGGGGTCTACGGGACATACGTACAGAAGGAATGAAGTGAAAAAAGGAGGCATGTGAGAGAGGAGGGGAGGTACTATCAAGGAGCCACAAGGGCAGAGGAGGGATCACATGTCAGAAGCCATGGAGTTCCATATGTCTAGAGCATGATGGAGGTGGGGCCTGAAGAGGAGGGATAAGGTGGTGGAGGGAAGGCCCTGAGCTAGAGGGGAAGAGATGAGAATGGTAGAGTTGCTACAATGATAAATTTCCAGGCGAGTACGGGGAAGTTGCCAAATTTAGAATTTCTGAAGGAAGCCACTCATGGGATTCATTTTGATTGATGAAGAGTTGGATCTGATCCATGTTTTTCACTGATTTAGCTAATCGATCGATGACTTGATTTTAGGAGCGGAGAATATGAAAGAATTGGATGACTGAATTAATATTTCAGGTTTTTTATCTAAGAATGGAGACCGTTGGGAGTTTTATTGTTGGATTTGTTAGTGCTGAGAAGTTCCTTAATAATTAGTTCAAAATATCCAAGAACGATTAGTTCATGAAGGTTTCTGGATCTTGCAATTTGAAGCCCCATGTAAATTTCAGGCCTTTTGCTTTATTGTTGGTGGTATTTCCAAGCCCCCAAGAGTAGTCCAAGATATTTTGTCCATCAGAGTCTATAATGATTCCCCCTACACCTTCCACCCCTGGGTTACCTGCAAAAGATCCATCAAAGAAAAGAATAGGAGAGGATTTTTATCGTTTCCAATGAAGGAAGTCAAGATCCCTGAATCATAATTTCCATTTTTACCTCTTGGCATCTTTGTTTGGTGAAGGGAGTTGTCTTGGAGTTGTGAGAGATCCATTCTTCTTCATTTTGTTCCAAGGAAATTGACAAATCAAGCTGTATTGATATGGAAGAGAAGAATTTAGAGATTAAGCCACAAATTTTGGTAAATATACGCTGTGGGGGAAGGAACTTCTCACAAAAAATTTCCTGTTTTCTTGCTATCCATATTTCCCAACAGGAAAATTTGGGGATTTGTCTCCACAGAAGGGAGAAGAGTTTCTTGTTTTTGAAGCTTCCAGCATATCTTTGTTTCCAATACATGAACAAATCGTTCCAATTCTCGGGTGGAGGGGGTTGAGGGAAGAGAGGGAGGTAGAGAAGATTCCAAATAATTTGAGAAGAGAAAGGAAAATCCAAGAAAAGTTGAGGGATGGATTCTATGGCTTCGAGACAGAGAGGGTATCTTGAAGGACCCATTATTCCTCATTTTTGCAAGTTCTTTGTAGTTAGGATTTTTTCATGAACCAACAAACAAAATAAGATATTAACTTTAGGAAGAGAAGGACCAAACCAAATTTATTTTCATATTTTGGAGACTGGAGGACCCTGAGTGGAGGATTGAAGGAGAGAGTAACCTGCTTTAATTGTGTAACTACATGGGCCCTAACTGTGGGAGTTAGATTTATGAGAATTAATGGGAGCAAAACCAACCAACATATTGAAGAAGAGGAAAGCCAAAGGGAGAAGATGAGTAGGGGTGTTTGACAGTTTCCAATTTATCCAATTGCCATCAGGGGCCCAAATGCATAAGTCTTTGAGAAGAAATAGACCTTTGGAGTAGCACCATTCTTTCAAGGGGCGAAGAGAGTCTTGTCTTCCTAATGGTTCAAGATCCAAAATATGATCTTTCCAAACATTTATCTGAGATCCATTTCCTAGGGCCCAGGAGAGTTTAGATTTTATAAGATGAGCAAAGCACTTCAAGAGATGCCAAATTAAGGATCCACGGAGCTGGGGAGGGGAGACATCCAAGAAACGTAGTCTTGAGGAGTTGAAGTATTTGGAAACAAGAGCATATTTCCACCATTCTGAAGGGCATGAGATTCGACACCAGACATATTTTTCTCCTAGATCTGAGTTCATTAGGCTAGGGTCTCTGATAGCTAGACCTCCTTTGTTGAGAGGTTGGAAAATATGTTTCCATTTGAGGAGGTGAAATTTCTTTGTGTTAGTTTCTCCCCCAACCCAAAGGAAACTTCAGAGAGCTTTAGATATTTTTTCAAGGGTGCCTTTAGGGAAAGTAGACCGAAACACTGAAAGATGGATATTGAGAAGAGAAAAGAATTGAGGAGCACCTTTTTTCCAGCTGGGTTAAGTCAACATCCCCCCCAACTTTGGATCCTTGAGATAATTTTGTCAATAACATCCTGCTAGGCAATAGAACCATAATAATTTAAGAAAATAGGCATACCAAGATATTTGAAATGGGTGCAAGTAGTGATGTAGGGAAACCTAAAGATTTCAGAGATATGATCTTTGATATGCCCCAGAACATTCCATCCATAGATATTACATTTGGATGAGTTCAGTTTACCTTAGAAAGTAGAGAGAAAGGAGTCTAGAAATTTCTGAAAACATTTGGCGATGATTACAGTAGCCGCCCCCAGGAGAAGAGTGTCATCTACAAATTGAGAATTATTTAATTCCTTAACCCCCTTACAATTAGTAACCCCAGAATCCTTCCTATCCTTATTTCTTCTTCCAATTTTCAACTAAGGGAATCGGCTAAAAGGATATAAAGGAAGGGGGAAAGGGGGAAACCTTGTCTAAGAACTCTGCTAGCTTTGAAGAAAAGGGTAGGACAACCATTTATTAGGGGGGTTATCCAAGGAGAACCAATGCAGGCCTTGATCCAATTAATAAAAATTTCAAAGAAACCATAGGATTTTAAGATTGAAAACATGAAAGACTATTTGACACAGTCAAAGGCATTCACCATATCCAGTTTGATAACCATTCCTGGGTCTTTGCTTTTCATGATGGAATGAATAGCTTCCTAAAATAGAACTATATTATTTGTAATCTCTTTGTTTTTTAGGAAGCCTCCCTCGTTTTCGATGATGATCTTGGAGAGCAAGGGTTTTAAATGATTTTCTATGATTTTTGTGAGGATTTTGTAAGAAGAATTTCAAAGGGAAATTGGGTGAAAGTGTGAGAAGTTAGAGGGATTTGATTATTTGGGAATGAGGGCTAAGAAGGTTGAGTTTGTGGCACCTCCCAATTTATGTTTCTGTAAAATGTAGTTCAACATTTTCTTGAGATATCGCTTTATGATGGCCCAAAAAAAATGATAGAATCTAATTGAAAAACCATAAGGCCCAGGGGCTTTATCTGGGTCCATATCCCACACCACTTTGACTATTTTCTCTTCAGTTATCTCCTTAACTAACTGAATGTTTTCATGTTCAGATATAAGATTTGGGATATTGTCAAGAAATGCTTGTATGTCTTCATCTGACTCTTCTTCATTTGGTTGTAGACATAGATATTCAAAGTTATGATAAGTTGCTTCCTTAACTTGTTTAAATGTGTCAAGTTGTTTCCCAGAGTTTTAAAGGAAGCTTGTAACTTTATTTGTTTCCTCCTATTTTGAGCTTGTTTGTGGAAAAATGAAGTATTGTAATCCCCTGCTTTTAACAATAAACTTCTTGAATTCAATATCCAGTGTTCTTCTTCTCTTCTCAAAGAGTAATGAAGTTGTTGATTAGCTTCTTTTTCTTGATTCAGAAGCATTTCAATGAATTCTTCTTCTTCTAATATTTTTTGGATACTTGACAAGATTTCGGCCTTTTCAAGTCTTTCTTGATGCGGAGGGGTGAAGGAGGATTTTACCCAGTCTTTGAGAGATAGTTTTACTGCCTTTAACTTTCTTTCCCAGATTAAATTAGGAGACTCACAGAAGGGGGAGGAGGATGCTTGCCGAATGAGAGGAGGGACAACATGATTATTAATCCAAAGGGGATTAAAGAGGAAAGGAAGGGGGCCAAAATTTTGAGGATTACTGAAGATCAAAGAGATAGGCTTGTGTTCGGAAATGGATGAAGGAAGAATGTGGGAGGATATTTATAGGGGGGAGAGTAGGAAATTGTTGTTGATAAGGAGGCGATATAGACGAGATTCTATGTGGTAGAGACCGAAGCGCCTATTGTTCCAAGTATATTTCCCTTTGGATGGTTTAACATCCTGAATATCCCAATCTGAGATGAGATCAATTAGTTTCTCAGAGAAAGGATATCTGAATTTACTACCTCCTTTTTTTTTTGCCCGAGTTAAGATGGGTGTTGAAATAACCTACGATTATGCAAGAGGAAAGATCAATAGAATTTTTTAGTGTGGAAAGAGAGTTCTAGTAGGAGGATTTATCCACGTAGGTATTAGGCATATAGACATTGATCACTGAAATGCTATTGTTGGAATCTCTATTTTTAAGAACTGTATGAAGCCAGCGTTGGGTATTTATATTTACCTCAAGATTCCAAATTTGTTCGTCCCATAGAGTGGAAATTCCACCAGAGGAACCTTGAGAGCTTACAGCCATTTCACCAAAAAATTTGAAGACTTTTTTTGTTGTTTCTAATACAATTGACTCCTCCATTTTTGTCTCTTATAGGATAATTACAAAGGTTTTGGCTAGGAATTTGAGATATTTTAGGGCTTCAACTTTGGATTTATTTCCAAATCCCCTACAATTCCAGGAGAGGAAATTCATTGACGGGAGGTGGAAGAGGCCCAACTTCCGTAAACTGGGAGATCTGAACCTTTATTTCCTGCTCTACAACTTGAAGTGTTCATTGGACTTTCTATGGATTGTTTCTTGCCTTGGGGATTCTCTTTTGACTTTGATTCTTCTCTAACTTCTTTATTAGATCTACGCCCACACTTTCTAGGTTTTTCCAGATGGAGTTCCCCTTCATTCATTTCTTGATTTGATTGTAATTTTAAAGGAAAGATCTCATGGGAAGTAAATTATCTAGGTTCTTGTGGGTCCTATTGTTGATTGACTTCGTGAAATATTTCCTCTTCACTTGATTCTTCAGATATTCTTTCTAGAGATGAAGAGGATGAATGTGCCAAAGGTTCTAGCATTGGACCAACTGGAGGAGTTTGCTTGGAAGATGGTTCACCCAGGATTTAAAAAGAGTTTCGGGGGGGAGAGTCGGGGGATGGAGGTGGAAGGATTTGGGAAAAAATTCTTAGGAGGGTTTTTTTCAGATAATGGAGGAATTTGGCGAGGGAATCCTACTTTAGGGGTGAACCTTGATGACCCGAGGATGGAACCAACCCCTTTACCAATATTAGATTTCTTACTGACCTACTACCATACTTCTTCTTGTTGCAGGGTGTCTGTTTCCTATGCTTATTTATTATTTGAGAATTTTTTTGAAAAATATCCATATTCATGGCAACTCTTGCATTTAAACAAAATTTGTTCGTAGTCTAGATTTTGGATGTAGGTCCAATCATCCATCTTTAGTTTTATATATTCTGGGAGTCCTTTTTCCATATCTACCTCCACACAAATTCTAGCAAAAGAGTACATACTGGACTTGGGTTCATCTCTATCGATCAATTTCCCCAAGGTATATCCAATACTTTTTAAAACTTCATCCCCCCAACAATGAAATGGTAAGTGCGGGAGACAGACCCAAACTGGAACGACTGAGGGGATGTCGTTATCTGGGTCAAAATATGGGGTCCATTTTTTTTTATATATAAACCTTTGGGGCCGAAGAAGTAAGGGCCATTCCTAAAAATGATATCTTTATCATCTTTATGATCAAAGTAAAAAATAGAAAATCCCTTACTGCAGAAAAATTGGTTCATGCACCCTGTATCAGAGGATGCCAGTTCTACTCAATCCAAAGATCTATTTGACGAGGAGATGAACATAACCCCGTGAATTGACGAAAAAGCACTCTGGAGGCAAAGGAGAGATCTTTTATTCAAGCAATGATGCATGGAATAGCTACTTCTGGAATTTGGTCCAATTTCTTCACGAAATGAGAGTACGCTAGGTGAAAGGGGGGGTTTTCCAGAGATCCAAATAATGTCTTGAAGGTGGTGACTTCATCTTCAAAATTCAGAGGAGGGTCTGGATCTGGAGAGGCCATTGGAACAGGGCCAATACAACACAAAGGGGGCCTGCAACTATGGGCTAGGGTTTCCACGATGACCTCTTGGGGGGATGTTAATCCTTTGCTTCATATTGTTGATGAATAAGAAAAAAAGATAAATATTTATTAGCAATGGTAAAAGAAGTGGTTACAAACTGACTCCAATTTTTAGCACTGCCTTGAAGCCAACCACCCAAGTTCCTCCAAAAGGTCCTTCAAGCATCACTCACCAATATTTCCCTTCCTTGGATGACCCAATAAGGATAGGAACAAACCTTATGGTCATATAATTAAAATGAAGGAAACATGAAACAAAGGTTCCGGGTTACATGGATTCTACTCAGAGGATGAAGGGAAATAGGGATACTTGTAATTTCTTCAGTATAAATTTTCACCTAGGTTTCCCTCCTCATCCATGCCCCCAAAGGTGATTTTTATACTATCCTCAAGAATTTAAGGAGGTTGAATTCCATTTTGTGTTAAAAAAACAGGACCACGGACCAATAAAATAAAACAAATGCGGAAATAAAACACAAAAGATACACAATACAAGAGAGACACAGATTTACGTGGTTCACCTAGTGTTGGCTACGTCCACCTGAGAAATTGCCAGGTCCTTTCATTATTATTATCTAGCAAAATGAAGGGATACAACCTACAACAAAACCCGTTGTAACTTCCTCTTCTTTCTCTCACAGTCTCCTCTCTCAGAATAAAATACTTGCCAACCTACATAGCCGCAATACATTTCCCTCATAAAAAGAGGGTTGCCTTCTAGGGAAAAAAAGCCCTAACATAATCTCTATCGTTAGATCTGCGATCTTATAATGAATGGTCTAGATTTACAATGAAATTACAATATACTTTTACAAGGCAATTTTTCCTTCGGGGGCCCACTTTCCCCCAAACCCCCCAGCCGGGGGGATAGCCCCTTTGCACTCCCCCGCGTGGAAGAGTGTACATACTTCTGGGGTGTAAATACTTCATGGGGTATAAACATGGCTGAAAGTAAAAGACCTCTAAATCAGGAAGATAATTAGGCTCCACAACCAACAATATCCCACTTGGAGACTGATCTCAACAACTCCACTGTTGCTGTATATGCTGGACTCTGAACCTTCTTGGACCTAGAAAATTTCTCATCTTCATATTCATTCTTGAAGACCAACTGAAACTGAGCAAGAACTCAGTTTCTCCCTGGTTACTCCCTTTGTTAACATGTCTGTAGGATTCTGGCTAGTGTGTATCTTTTCCAGCTTCAATTGTCCATCTTCC
>ML783716.1:773838-826081 GCA_009831015.1 Picea engelmannii
ATATATGGGAGGAAGGAATTAAGGCATCCTCCATCATCCAACACAAGGGGTAGCAAAAGGCCAAAGATTTGGAAGGACTCGAACAAAAATATTATAAGGACCACACCGAGGTATGACTCTGGCATGCACTATATGGAATAGTGCATGGAAAAAGACTCTCTGAATAGTATTCAATAAGGGACATTACCGACAAAGATGAGGAATCCACCAATGGGGTCAAATGGAAAGCAAGGTACCGCACGAATGCCTATGTGTGATGATTGTTGTTGATGTCGAACACAAGGGAAACCACTTAGTCATCGACCAATGATGATTTTTCATATTCTAAGCACATGAAGGCCACCTATCAATAATGGAAATAGGCCCAGGGTGAAACTCTAGGTCATACTCTTAGAGAAATGTGTCAGAGTCGATAAGAGAAGACTCGTCAGCAAGAAGTCAATGAGGACCTTATATAATAGCATGAGTGAGATAAAAATATACGTGTGATGATGAGATGTACTTGAATGACACAGGAAGGCCAACTTGAAAGTTCAGAGACTTGCTACAGAATACACGACTCAGGATGAAACTTCCCTTGAACAAAAGCATGACAAATTATGTGACTTAGGCAACATGGATTATAAACTGGGATACATTCATGATACATGAGGCATCATCAAACAATCCATATGGTTGGAAGAATAACTAATTGGAGGATATTATTCTCAACAACGAGAAAAAGCCTCCTAAAGCCACACTAAACCCAAAATATTGAGACATTGACTCAAATATTGTTCTTTTTTCAATGACGACAAGATTGCTGCCAACAAAATAGATAGATTCCTTCCCCCTTACTTTTATTTTTATTTTTTATTTTTTTTTGCCTTTTTCATATTATTAAATCCTAAAAAGGAATAAAATCATGTTATAGTACAATGGATGAAACGAGTGTCATGGGAAAGTAAACTAGTTCCAAAGCGCAAGGAACATACCTATGCTCAATGCAAGGAAGATTGTGCAGGATAAGGACAATCAGGGGAATGTCTCCTCCAGGGATGAAGGTGTTGAGTCACAAAGGCATAAATTGTAAGGATAGAAACTCATAAGAATATATAAAAAAATGGTTCAACAATAGCAATATGAAGCCGACATAAGGCCTAAAATCACGAGCAGTTAATATGAATGCAATTACAACTCAACAAAGTTTGAAATCCCTTGAAGGTGATTTATCCAGGAAAATATTGAGAGGAAGTCACGAGGCTTCAACGCAAAGACATGATGGGACTAAAGAGGGCTTCCGATCCTATGGATAAACTGTAGCATAGGTGTCAAAAATTTGAGTGAGGTACTAACTAGGACACCCATGAAGATGTAATCTCTACCATCTGTAAACGACACCTTTAAAGAAAATTGAAGGTATGATGCCATGAATGAATGGGGTGGACCCTATGGTAGATATGTGAGTGATACAAATAAATGCATTGTACATGTGGAATGAAACCTACTCTATATGCCAGTAAAGTACACAATACCTTCTAAAGAATCCAAAAAGGTTATAACATACGTAGCATCATGCATTTGAGGGAGTCCCATAGGTAATGGTCATTAAAATATTGACAAGAAGATATGTAGCTTCAATGCAAAGTCATGGAGGGACTAAACAAGACTCCCGAGCCTAAGAAGAAACTTGCAGCATGAGCACCAAAATGAAAAGGGATTCTAAACTAGGATGACCATGGAATGTAGGCTCTATGACATTAATTATGACACTTCTAAACAATAGAGAAGCTTCCACATCACAACTCAGTGGGGCCAATTATTAGGCAAAATGAAACAGGAAACAAATAATACAAAAATGCACAGAGGGGGAAATCTAACTTATATGTCAGGTTCGATATCATTGCCTATCAGAATGGATCAACATAGAAAAAAAGGTACCAAAGAAAATGTCTCCAAATTCATGAATATAAGACCAAAAGCACTTACTCATAAGATAATAAGTCCAATATAGAAACCTATGATAAAAACGTGTGTTATGGAATATGAAACTTGAAAACAAGAAACCCTAAAAGTACAATATGTACAGAGGGCCACACAACCATGCGACTTATGCATATTAGTTCTCTAGGTAAAGCCTATTGCTAGGCTCAAGCCAAGGGCTTCATTGGTAACCAACCTATAGATTTTTTAGTTCAGGAGGAGGTTAAATATCCATAATCATAGCTTCAAGGATAGCCTTATCTGATGGAAACTCAACATCCATGAATCTGGGGCTCGAAAAAAAAAATACCAGGGCTCGAGGTCTTAAAAATAGTAATATGAGACTCAAGAGGAAACACCAAATTACTTGGTCCAAGAGGGGAAATCAAAGGATTACATTCCCCCATTGGATACAACACCTAATCAATTAATGAGACCTTGTCTCGAGAAGGTGAACATAACTGTAACGATCCTTTCTCAGAATATATTGAACACCGAGGATAAGATGCCACATAATTCACCCATGGTGGGGAAGAGTCTACTCGAGCACTAGGAACACACAAAAGGGAAACATGAGTTGAAATCAAACTAGGATGGTCATTATCAGATGAAATCTGAAAAATAGTGACAATGCTTCCATTGTGAGGGAAATTCATCACATGAAAGAGCATAGACACCATAGCCTTCATAGCATAAACATAATCACGCCCAAGAAGCATATTGAAATCTAAAGGGACTGAGACCACTGACATATCAATTAGGATAGTATTCCCACCTAAGATGATAGGAAAATGATGAAGAATCCCCAGAGATTCGTTAGTTCTTCTATCAAAAGCCAACAACTCACTGGTAGTTGGCATAAGATTGGGAGAACCCAAATATTTCTAAGCCAAAGAGGATAAAATACTTGCAGAGGATAATTCATCTACAACACATCGACGAATTCCTTTCAACATAGATTCAACTAGAACCATTATATGGAAAGGTGCAAAAGAAGGAAGGAGAGGCTCCATAAGATTTTTCCAATCAAAGGAAACCATCCTAGGACTTGGAGGGAGCATACTTGAAGAGAGTGGAATGCCCCCTTTTCCAGAAGTTATTGAACTGGAAATACTAAAGACATAGTCAAAAGACGCATCATCTATGAAAGGAGAGTGGGATCGGCCGAAGATTTCATCAGCTCCACCACTTTGAAAGAGTGGTCACTCTCTAATAGAAAAGTGGGATCGACCGAGGATTGGATAATATTGACCACTTCCTCAACCATTGGTTAAATAGGATGTGAGGCAACATCATCAAGAGATGCATCACCCCCGAAAATGAGAGTCTGAATATTGCATCAGCATGACCACTTCATCAAGCAATGATTGAATAGATTTTTGGGAAATTGAGGATGAATCCGAACTAGAAGGGACTTCAGAAAAGGATGACGCTCTTCATACCACTTGATTATTAGGACACATATGAGTAAGGTGGTATCCCTCACAAAGCTTATAAGGGAACATGGGATTATTTCCTATACATCTAGGCTTCTTAACAATATCAATGCCCCCAAAATGACTTGTAGTGAACAATGGGTTACTTCTAGCATGACTTGTAGAGGCTAGGTGTTTATCTCCAACATGACTTGGAGAGGTTGGTGAACTAGTTCCAGTATGACTCGCAATGACTAGAATTTTTCTTCCAGTGTGACTTGCAGCAGTTAGTTGCATGTCTTCAACACGAGTCGTAGAGGTTGTTGACATGTCTCCAACATGATCGACAAAGATTGGTGAACTAATTCCAATACGACTCTCAGTGATTGGAATTTTTCTTTAAATGTGAGTAACAATGGTTTCTTGCTTTCCCCTAGCATGACCAGCAGAGGATGGGTGTAGGTCTCCAACATGACTAGAAGAGGTCGGGTGCAGGTCTCCAACACGACTAGAATAGGTTGGTGACTTCTTATTCTTACTCTTCCTCTTCCTATTCCTTTTATACTTCTAGTTACTAGTACCAAGACTTTCACTAGAAGAGGGAGAAAAATAAGGAGAAAGCTTCAATGGTGTAGAATATAAAGGATCAACATCCATTCGATGCCCATGACATAAAGTTCTTATCTGAGAAGCATTAAGATAATTTGGGACATCCAGAGTGGTCCACAACCAAATTTGTAGTCCTACATTCAACCCAGGAATGTTCAAAGTGGCCATAAAGGGGGAACCAATGTTTCCAAAGAAAGGAAAAGCACAAGAATCCCCTTGGGAAAGGGTCCTTTAGTTGGTATCCTCCAGATATTTGGCCATAAAATTATTATGCACAGGTTCATCCTTTGTGGGATTGTTCATTTCCATAAAAGTATCATGTCACACACTGAATCGGGTGAACCATTGGTATAAGAACCCACGCCTTATAGGAGGTGGCTCCACACTTTCAAGAGAAATACCAGGGGTCCTTCTCGACCACTGGAGTAGTTGGTAAACCACCCTGAATCAATGATTCAAAAGAAATGATATTGAAACAACCTAATGCCAACTATATAAAGCAACACTCCAATACAAATCCCTAAGAGAAACATCACAAGCAAACAAAATTTCCAAATTTTTATCCCAAGTGGATAAGGTCCAGAGTCCAAAGCAATGAAAACGTGGAAAGGGACCTTCCAAAAAAAGACACGGTTTGATTAATTCTCATGGATCAATGAACGAAGGAGTGAGAAACAATTATCTCGACCTCCACTAACCAGCCTTATTCGGTGCAATCATCCACACTTCGCGGGGCACCCTCCAGCAGTACTGAAAAGTGTGATACAAAATATTCCCCAGGTACCATGGAAAACCCCCACAGTCACCTCTGAGATCCCTAGGAAAAGAAACCAAGGTCACTAACTCGTAGTCAGTGTCTAGGGGGTACACTTGACAGTCAGGATCGAACATATGAGCAGGGTAACCAAGCTCGAAGCCTCGAAAGCACCACCTCTCACGGAGGTAAGGGTGGAAATGAAACCCCGAATACATGATCTCTCCACTACGCTTAGTTAAGATTAAGAGGGGTCTCTCATTGGTTCTCATTTATGTGACCTCGTGTTTAGATCCTATGTTAGAGGAGGCTCTTGACTATGCTTATATGACAATTGGATTTAGTCTCTCCCTAGATCAGAATCCTACTTTTTGTTTTCTGGCCTTGGATAAATTAACTCTCCAACCTAAACCAAGGTCCCAACCCTAAACTTGTTTGTGAACCCTAAAAACAAAGTCTAGTACACTTTAAGTTTAGCGTTCATTTTAGAGGGTATTTTTTCTCAAAGGGTATGGAGTAAAACTGATGTTGTTTGAGACTTTTGCAAAATGAAACTTATAAGAACACTGACAAATAAAAATTTACACTAATTCTTCAAATTAAAAATAGTTTCAACAAGAAAATTCATGAACAATCCTTCAAATCTTTAAATGCAAATTTCTTCTTTCCGATGCAAGATGAAAATTGAGCCTTTTGAGAAAATCAAAAGAAGAAAACAAAGGATGTTCTTTCTTATTTTTCTTTTGAAATTATTTTAAGGTGATAAGAAAACAAAATCCTAGGATAAAATCTTTTTCTTTTTTAAATAGCAATGCAAAACAATGCAAAGAAAGAAAGAGACCTAACTAGCAGAAAAACTAGGTTTTTTGTTTTCTTTCTATCAAAGTGAAACTAACAAAAGATGCTAAAATAAACTATAGGATGCATGATTCTCCCCCCCGGCCATGAGGGGGATTTTTTTTTTTTTAAATTCAAATTATTTCGCTTTAAAATGCAAGCTAAAAATAAGACAAGAACACTGGGAAACCAAAAGAAAAAAGCAACAAGAAAGACACCCATGAGGCTCAACCAAACCTAAACAACCAACCAACACCTTCTAGAGAAGAGAGAGGTTTTTCAAAAACCAAAATATTACAAAGGTTTGCGACTATGTATATTAGGACTCACGGATATCCGTGGGTCATACACTGGCAACTTGCATATGTCCACGGGTTATAAAGGAGCAATTCACAGATGAGCTCAGAATTTTGGAAAAAATAAAATCCACTCCAGAATCCAGAAACTTGATAAAAGTTTCTAAAAGGATAATTCTTTATAAAGAAAATCTAGAAAACACATAAAATCACAACAACAATAGAAAAACAATAAACCCTAATATTGACCCAAACTAGGAACAAGTCCCCAATATGGTGGCCAATTCTGTTATGGGATTTTTCCCCCATGACTTTGGGTCATGTCACAACAGAGATTGACCAAGTGAAAGATATAACCCTAACCCACACACAATACTTGTAATGAAATAAACAATTTATATGAGAGGGAGGAAATTTTCACGCATTGTATCCTTACATTCAGTGTTGTTCCCCACTCTCAACCCTGGTACTACTCTCGACTCCTGCTTGATTTAAACTGCAAAAGAAGATAAAGAAAGTTTTTAACATACATAAACATACATAAACAAATTGAATCAATACTACACAAGTATGGGGAAAATATAACTCTTTATTAGCATTGATAAAAGAAGTGGTTACAATTTGACTCCAACCGTCAGCACTACCTCGAAGCCAAACACCCAGGTTCCTCCAAAAGGTCCTTCAAGAATAACTCAGGAAGATTCCCTTCCTTGGATGACCCAATAAGGATAGGAAGACACCTTATTGTCATATAATGAAAAATAAGGAAAGTTGGGACATGGGTTCCACGTTACAATGATGCTACTCAAAGGATGAAGGGGAATAGGGAGACTTGCAATTTATTTAGAATAACTTTGCACCTAGGTTTTCCTCCTGATCCATGCCCCCAAAGGTTATTTTTATACCATCCTAAAGAAGTTAAGGAGGTTGAATTCCATTTGGTACGAGCTCAGGGAGGTTCAGAAATGAGCCCAACCAAAATCCCCACCCAAAAATGTAGAATTATTTTATTTTTCATATTTTATCAGGGCATATATGGGTTGTGTTGGGTATGTGTTATATTCTTTTCACGAGTAGTAGTGTCACATATTTAGGTGGTTTTTCAACACATGATTTATTTGTCGATGGTTTTCTATTTCTGATTAAGGAATTAGGGTTGTTGACTAATACAGGTCATTGGGTTAGGGTTTTGGATGCGGCTCACTCCTATATGTATATTGTATTGTAAACAATGTATCACTATGAATGAATATAGAATATGTTGGTTTTCCCGGTTTGGATTTCCAGGGGAAAAATATTTTTGCAATGTTTGTATTTGCCATTGTATCTTTTCTGTTCTTTTACTAAAAATCTGTTTGCAGTAAATATTGTACAAGGTTAAAATATACATTTGGTATCAAAGATTTGTTGGCTTTAGGGGCATGCCTTTGTGGTCAAGGATTTGGCTTGGGACTATGATAATCCTTGTTACGATGGGATATTTGTGGTATTTTTTTTTAGGTGAAAAGAAATGGCAAGAAATTCGAAGATGGAGATCGAGAATTTTAATGGGAAAAGTTTTAAGTTGTGGAAGCTCAATATGGAAGATTTGTTGGTGGACAAAGATTAGTGGATCATGGTAGATCCAGGCACTGCACCTACAGGAACTTCAATAGATGACTGAAAAAATTTGGGTCAGAAGGCAAAGAGCACAATCCGATTGTGCCTCTCAGATTCAATATTACTGAATGTGTCAGAGGAAGCTACAACCAAGGATTTATGGGAAAATTTGAGGAAGTTGTATCAGTCTAAGTCCCTAGTGAATAAAATATTCCTGAGAAAGAAGCTATATAATCTGAGGATGAGAGATGGAGACTCGGTGGCAAAGCATTTGAATGCCTTCAATACTGTGGTAAGTCAGTTAGTATATGTTGAGATTAAAATTTCAGATGAAGATAAATGTATCAATTTACTGTGTTCTTCACCAGACTCCCAGGATAGTCTGGTAGTGGCCATAGGTAGTAATACAACTGCCTTGAATTTTGATGAAGTAGTCTCATCCTTGTTGTCAGAGGAGATGATATGGAATAATATGGAAGGACAGAGCAAAGATTCATTATTTGCAAGAGGCCACTCCCAAGAAAGAAATAGATCTAAGTTCTCAAGTGGGAGATCTAAGTCTAAGGGTAGATCTAAATCTCCCAGAAATTTTGTAAGGGTATGTTGGAGATGTGGAAAAGAAGGGCACTACAAGAAGCAGTGTAGATCCAAAGTTGAGAAAAAGAATGGATATGAAGAATCTCCCTCTACAGAAGAAAATACCTCTAATGAAGGAGGGGATGTGTACTTGGATTCTTCAAGAACACATGCAGATCATGAGGCATGGTTGGTTGACTCTGGTGCATCTTTTCATATGACTCCCCACAGGGAGTGGTTTTACAAATATGAAAGGTATGATGGAGGTAATTTTTTCTTAGGTGATGATTTGATAACCAAAATCATAGGTTGAGGAAAATTCAAGTTGAGGCTCATATATGGAAGGATTAGATCACTGCCTAGTGTTCTACACATCCTAGGTTTGGCCAGAAATTTGATTTCTGTAAGAGAAATGGATGATGTAGGGGTAAAAAAAATATTTGAAAATGAAACCTGCATGATGGTTTGAGGAGAAACGGTGTTGTTGAAGGGAGTTCAATTTGGAACTCTGTATAAGCTGCAAGGAAGCACTATTAGTGATGGGTGTAATAGTTCCATTGTTCCTGATATTGGATTTGAAGAAGAAAGAACTCCTATAGTCTTTGGAGAAAAGGTTATGCTGTGTCATCAAAGACTAGGGCATGTCAGAGAGAAGGGTCTTCGACTACTACACAGTAAAGGTATGGTTGAAGGTATGTCTAACTGCTCTCTGGATTTTGATTTCTGTGAAAATTTTCTATATGGGAAGCATAATAGGGTAAGATTCCCCTCTGGTTCAAAGAGGGTAGAAGGAATTTTACAACTAGTTCACAGTGATGTTTTTAGACCTGTGTCGATACCATCATTGGGAGAATATGTGTACTATGTCTCATTTATAGATGAATTCTCGAGGAATACTTGGATATATTTCCTTAGGAAGAAATCCAAAGTCTTTGACAGGTTTAAAGAGTTTAAGGCTCTTGTTGAGAATCAAACAGATAAAATAATTAAGGTGTTGAGGACAATTAATGGCTGAGAGTTCTGTGGGAATGAATTTGAAGAATTCTGTAAGAAGTGTGGTATAGTAAGGAAAAATACTAATCCATATACACCTCTGCAGAATGGAGTTGTAGAAAGGATGAACATGACGCTGATGGAAAAAGAAAGGTGCATGCTCAGTGGTGCTGGGTTAGGGCAAGAATTATGGGTAGAGGTAGTGGGTACTGCATGTTACCTGGTCAACAAATCACCCTCATTAGTGTTGGATGACAAGACTACACAAGAGGTATGGACTGGTAAGGAACCTTCTCTCACACATCTCAAGGTATTTGGCTATGATGCATATGTTCATGTTCCAAAGGAAAACATCAGTAAGATAGATAAGAAGGATGAAAAGTGTATCTTTATTGGATATAAATATGGTCTCAAAGGTTATAAGATTTGGAACCCAGAAACTAAGAAGGTGGTTTATAGCCGAGATGTGGTATTTAGAGAAATAAAGGATGTTGTTAAAGAGGAAGTCCTATCAAGTAAGGAAGAACCAGAGAAAATAGAGTTTGATTTAAAGGATGATGATTCAGACTCTACAGAAGAACATGAATCAAAAGAAGAAGAGCCTCATACTCCAGTATTGAGGAGATCGGTTCAAGAAAGAAGGCTACCTGAAAGGTATACTCCATCTGATTTCCATTCAAATTTTTCTTTGTCTATTATTGATGATGATCCTAGAACTGTCAGGGAGGTAGTGGATTCAGAGGATGTAAATCTCTGGAAAAGAGCCATGGACGAAGAAATGACATATTTGGATAAGAATGATGCTTGGGATCTAGTGGATTTGCCGACTAGAAGAAATCCCATTGGTAGAAAATGGGTATTTAAAAAGAGGCTGAATGAAGAAGGAAAAGTGGAGAAATACAAAGCTCGATTAGTAGCAAAGGGTTATTCCCAGGTTGAGGGAATTGATTTTAGTGAGAGTTTTTCTTCTGTTGCCAAGTTAACCTCTATAAGATTTATGTTATCTGTTGTTGCTGCATTTGATTTTGAAGTAGAATAGATGGATGTGAACACAACATTCATACATGGGGATCTGGAAGAAGAAATATATATGAGGCAACCAGAAGGTTATGCTGTGAAGGGAAAGAAGGAGCTGGTATGCAAGATGAAAAAGTCCCTGTATGGTTTAAAACAATCACCGAGGATGTGGTATCAAAAATTTGATACTTATATGATGGGACTTGGCTTCACAAGAAGCAAAGAGGATCACTGTGTGTATTTTAAATTAATTGGTGATCATTTTATTTATTTGGTATTGTATGTGGATGACATGTTGCTGATAGGAAACAACAAGGAGATTATCTAGGATGTGAAAACTCAGTTGTCCTCTAAATTTGACATGAAGGATCTTAGTGCCTCAAATTTCATTTTGGACATGGAAATTAGAAGATATTGGAAAAGGAGGAAACTCTAGTTAAATCATATAAAATATGTCGAGACAATATTGCAAAGGTTTAATATGTAGGAATGTAAACTGATCAAGGTTCCTATTCCTATTGGTGTAAATTTATCTGCGGATCAGTGTCCCAAGACACATGAAGAGGAGGAGGACATGTCTCATGTTCCATATGTGAGTGCATTTGGCAGTTTGATGTATGCAATGGTCTGCACTAGACCAAACATTGCACATGCAGCGGGAGTTTTGAGCAGGTATATGTCAAAACCAGGGAAGGAGTAGTGGACAACAATAAAAAGTGTTTTCAGGTATTTGTGTGGCACTGCTAGCTATAGATTGTGTTATGAAGGAAGACCAAGATTGGATAGAGTGGTGGATATACATGGATTTGTGGATGCAGACTGGGCTGGAGATTTGGATCGTAGGAGATCTACAAGTGGGTATGTGTTTAACCTGTTTGGAGGAGCAATGAGTTGGATGAGGAAAAGACAAGCTATAGTGGCACTTTCAACTACAGAAGATGAATACATGGCATCCAATCATGTAAGTAAGGAAACAATATGGTTACACATATTGTGTTCAGGTATTGGGTTGGTACAACAAGCTTTAAATATAGAGTGTGATAGTTAGAGTGTAATTTTTCTGGCGAAGAACTCGACTTATCATTCAAAGACAAAACATATTGATATTCAATATCACTTTGTGAGAGACATGATTGAAGAAAAGAAAGTATCGCTGATGAAGGGGGACACTTTGAAGAATGTTGCAGACTCATTAACAAAATCTGTGAGCACTGAGAAGTTCTCTTGGTGTAGAGGATCCATGGGCATTGCTACCCTGGATTGTTGACTATGTAACCTTGTAACCCCCTGTATGAAAAGAAAAAAGAAAGTGTGAGAATGTTGGGTATGTGTTATATTCTTTGCATGAGTAGGGGGTGCGCAAGGGGGTGAAGCCCCCCATGCGGGGGTTTGGGGGCAGCGCCCTCGAATTTTTTTTCCTGCCTCAGGAAACATGTCACATATTTAGGTGGTTCTTCGGCACATGTTTTCTTTGCCGATTGTTTTCTATTTACGGTTAAGGAATTAGGGTTGGACTAATCCAAGTCATTGGGTTAGGGTTTTGAATGCTGCTCGCTCCTATATGTATATTGTATTGTAAACAATGTATCACTATGAATGAGTATAGAATATGTTGGTTTTCCCAGTTTGGGTTTCCAGGGGAAAAATCTTTGTGTAATGTTTGTATTTTCCATTGTATATTTTCTATTCTTTTACTGGAAATCTGTTTGCAGTAAATATTGTACAAGGTTAAAATCTACAGGTTGTACACTAGAAAGGCGCAAATTTCCACGTGTTGCACCAAGGTGACTTGCATATATGAGTAAAAACATTGTTTTTAAGTGGATTTGATGAGGAAAGTTTGGATTTAATCTTGCAAGTCGTGGACAAGGACTACGCCATCTCACAATGCAAATGGTGTGGAAAATTGTGGTATAACAATAAGGTTTCCTGATATAAAGACTGATATTAAGATCAAGTGAATAAGAATGATATAGGTGTGTGAGTAAGGCACTAAATACATATAAATGTATATATATATATATATATATATATATATATATATATATATATATATATAATCCACCAAGACACACTAAGATTCACCACCACTTCTGGTTTATATAGTATTTCAATAGGTATAAGATTGAACCATTGTGTATTTTGACATGAACCATTGCATCTCTTCATTTAATTTAACATAGATAATCTTCTCCTTTTATTCATTAATTTATTGTGTAAGTTTCTCAATTAGTTAGAAGATTAATATTGATTCAAATTTCGTCCATATTATTTGATCACAGGTATGGATAGACTCCTTATAACATTCCCATGCTTCTGCTAAATCCCTAGTTCTTCAACAGATCATATTCAAGATTTTACTAGCTCTCTGTACTGTTATGGTGTTAATATTGTCAAATTACTTCACAAGCCCCTAACTATTTATAGAAATCAAATTCGGAAAAGGTGCTTTCTTCAACCCACTTCCCTTTGTGACTGCGGGATCAAAACCACGGTCTTAGCTATTTCAAACGTTGTTATGTTAACACTTTTATCCTTCTTCCCTTATTCTTCTACATGAGACCATATTCAAATGTCCAAGGGATTATTTACTTATAGCCCCTTTATGCTTCTTATTATCTTGTTTACCTTATCGCGTGATTGGTGGTGGAGCTAGATTCTTCGGTACTTCAGCCTTCGTGATTCCGTACTTTGCAATCCTTTTATTCTTCCGGAGTTGTTACCTTTCAGAGTGGTTACATCTCACGCTGGCTAATCCAATGGTTAGCATTACTCCCAAAGTTCTCATATTGACGGTATGGTCTAATAGTTGCACATTCCTTGAACTTTTAATTTAAATGATCGACGACTCCGACTTAATATTCAGTTGAGGTGGACAGTTTTCATCTACTCTTGAACTTCAAAGATTCGTGACTCCGGGTTACTAGAAATATGAAGTAGTTCAATTCCTTCAGAGGTTTACCTACTAAATAAGTCATGAAATGATGGTGACTTCTTGCTGTCAGTTAACACCTCATGATTACTCTATTCTTCCACTATGTTTGATCAACGGTTGAGAATGCTCCTGAATTAGATCAACAACTAATGTTACTTCATGATTTCAGCCTTCGATGATTAGATGATAACAGAAGCTTGGATATCCCCGAATTTAGTAATCCTAGAGGGACATGGCTTGCTGACATCACTTAAGATGACATGGACCCTAATTTTGTGTGCCACGTGTCACCCTGATTCATGACTTTCAAGGTCCTTATGTGCCACATCGACCTTGACATTTTCTACCACCTGATTTGGCCACGTGTCCTTGCTGACATGATCTTGTTGACGTGATCCTACTGTTGTGTCACATGACTTATTTTTATCTTCCTATTAGATCAGACGACTGGAGGGATTTTATGTTTATTGATTTGCACTTCGTGGCTTCGACACTTCGTTGCTTCGATAACTTTGATACTTTTATATCAACCTTAAATCAAAGTACCTATAGGTTTTTCCACCATTTGATCTTTCCTTGTCTTGATCTGGTGACTTCTATTTACTTTGGGACTTCATGCCTTTGGCCCCACTTATCTTATCCTTCCACTTTATATCGATCAACAGTCAGTGGGATTTTCCAGCTCTTCCTCTAATCCGATGGTCGACGAGAGTTCGTTACTTCAGGGCTTTGGCCTTCAGGTATTCCTACATGATTCAAACTTCTTTTCACTAGAGTGGTCAATGTCGAAGTTGACTACTTGATCCAATGATTGAGAGCTCACCCGTAGGGATCTTAGATTGACGGTATGCATGAGTTCGGTTACTCTAGGACTCTGGGATATTGTGGCTTACCATGTCCTTCCACTAAACTCTATAGGATGGTTGAGAATTCACCGGAAGTCCCTCCCTGATTTAACGACTAGCGGGATTTCGTGACTTCGTGTCTTATGGGGTTCGCTTATCCTATCCTTCAACTTGGTTCTATCAGACGATCATGATAGATATTGAACTGATCTAATGGTTGTGATTACTCCTAAATTTTGAATGGATGATTAGGATTACATGATCCTTTACAAGGGATTATTCTATGTAGGCTCTAGCTTTTGCATGATCTGATGGTCGGGGATTGTCCCAAGAACTACATCAACGAACATGATTCTTCATTGATTCTTTTGGATTTTACTATGGGGATTTCAATCCCGATAGAAATTCTGCAATGCGCTCTCCCTTCTAAGATTTCCTTCATCCTTTCCAAATACCAATGCATGCTTTGATTCAGTGTGTGTATTCTTTGTAGAATCTCCTCGCTATCTCTCCTGATCTTTAGGAACATAGGATCACTGTTGATCCTATCATGATCAACATTGATCATGAATTGCTTCTGCCCCAAGGTGATCTTCCTTTTCCTCTAATTACTGTACATGTTTGACTCATGTTGCCATCAATGACAACACACAAAAAATAATGCCAACACACAAAAAATAATTCCAACAATACCCCCCTTTGGCATTGAGGGCAACATATTTGTAAAACAAATACTTTTTCTCCCCCTATCACTGATCTCATTTTCAAGTTGGAAGATTTGAAATTTTACTTATACCAAATATCGATACCAAATTTGTTTTACTATTTTTATTCCCCTTTGACATCAATGAAAAAGAGTTAAACATTTACTGCTTTTCTCCCCTTGTGAATTTGCCAACTATTATCTCAATCTCTTGGGATTTTGTGTTCAAATAGGTAGTCTTATTGATACCATTTTTTTTTAGTAGTGATCTAGTATTTTAAACCTAATCCAATGACTTCCTCATTTGATGACCAAATTAAATACTCCCCCTGACTTTTTATTGTTTTATATGGTTTTACTATCTTCTCCTTTGTCATAAAGGACAAGGGTGTGAATCTTACTGATCTTCTTGATATGTTTCTTATTCTTCTTGATATTCCAATTTTTGCAAGAGTACCAATTGACACCAATTGACACCACTTGATCATATACAATGATACCAAATGAACATTACCAATTGATCATTTTCCATTTATAATCAATTGTTAAAGTATGTTATTACTTTCAGTTCTTTGATTCCAAGATATTTTTACTATTCTTTGATACCATTCATAACTTTACTATGTTCATACTATGTATTTATATATTTTGAACTCTTTTGTTTCTTTATTCTTTTGATATTATTTGTTTTATTCATATCAAAATTCTATAGACTGATTTTATTTTGAGAGTTCATCATCATCACCAGTGTTTTGTGCACCCAAATTTGTTTTCATCTTCTTTTTTTTGCATTTTTCTTTCATTGGCTAATGGACTATTGATTTGCATGATATTGTCAGGATATGCTATTGTGTCATATTCTTCTTTAGGAACTCTCCTTTCTTGATCTTGATCCATTTCATTTTCAAATTTGTGAATTTTAGATTCCTTATTAGGAACTTCACCCATCATTTTCTTGTTATCAATTTCTTCATTTTCAGGTTCTAGTCCATATTTCTTGCTTTCTATTTCATATTTTCTTTTTCGTATCTTTTCATGAGATATTTTATTTGTTGGATATTTGTTTTCTAAATTTGTCCTTTTGTATTTGTCATCTGTTTTTTTCTTCCAACCTTCATTATATTTTCTTCCTAACTTGTATGAATAATTTCTCATGTATTGACTTCTTCATTTTCTGCAATTTTGGGTTTTGTGGCCAAACCTATCACAATTGTAACATCTCATTGCATGAAATTTTTTTGTTGTGTGGCCAACATAATTGCATCTCCAACATCTCATTAAGTTATTGGACCTTCCTGAATTTTTCTTTTCAGGACTCTTGCATTCCAATGCTTTGTGACCAAAGTTATTACAAGAAAAGCAATAACTATTGAAGGTGTTTCCATACTTGAGTCTGTTGTGACATGATAAGTTTGTCTTTTGATATGTTTCTTGTTTTTTAATTTTATAGATTCCTTCCTTGACAAAGTTCATGGTTTGTTTTAGTTTTTTGACTGTACCTTTTTATTTTGAGGAGTATTATCCTTTATCATGTTTTTGAATGGTGCTACATTTACCACCTTCTTCTTTCTTATTGTATCCAAGACCACTTTTGTCAACAATTGTTTTTTTACTATTCCAGATCCTATCTAGGATAGTTGAGATGTTCTGTAATTTGACAATTTCTTTTGTCTTTTTATTCTTCTTTTTGAGGTTGATAACTTCCATTTCCAGCATGTGACATGTTTCTTCCTTTTTAGTCAACTAAATCTTCAAGGATTCTTCTTTTTCCTTAGCTTCTTCAAATAGAGTCTTTATCTTTATGACCATTTCTTCTGTATCATCCAAGACTTCTGTGCATTTATTATTTTTTTCATATGTCTTTAACTCTTCTATATCTTTTGTTAGATCGACAACTTCATTCTTCAATCTTTTGATTTCTTCCTTGTTTTCTGCTTGAATCCTTTTGAGGTTGATGGCTTCCAATTTCAACTTGTGGCATGATTCTTCTGTTTTAGTTAATTGGATCTTATGTGATTCTTCATTTCTCTTATATTCTTCAATTTGAGTCATTAGATTTTCATTATTACTTTCGTTTATATTTTTGACATTAACAATTTCCAATTCCAACATGTGACATGATTCTTCCCTTTTAGTTAATTGGATCTTCTGGGCTTCTTCATTTTTCTTAGCTTCTTCAAGTTGAGTTTTTAGACAGATGACCATTTATTTTGTATTTTCTAGTACTTCTTTTCTTTTATTGTCATGTGTCTTCAATTATTCCATTTCTTTTGTTAGATTAGCACCTTCGGTCTTCAATCTTTTGATTTATTCTTCTTTGTCTTCTAGCTCAATCTTTTGTTCATTCTCTTCATGGTTAGATTGATCTAACTGTTGTAGTAGCAACATATCTTTTTTTCAAGTTTATCCAACTCTTCAAAAGTGCACATAACTGTGTATTCAAGTTGGTCAAGAACATCCTTAGTAACTTCAATATATATACCATTTCCTGGTTCCATACTAATCACTTCAAATGTATTTATAACATTAGTCTTAAAATCTCATAGTTTTTCTTTAGTGAATACTGAGGTATTAATCAATTCCTTGATGTAGTAGTCTTCTCTATTGATGACTGGGGTTTGCATCAATTATTTGATGGAATTGTCCTCTTCTGTGTTTTGTTCTTTATTCTGATCAGAATTCTCTTTATCTGTATTTTGTTCTTCAATCTGATATGATTTCTCCATTTATAAGTTTTGTTCTTTAATCTGATTGGATTTCTCTATTTCTTTGTTTTGTTATATAAACTGATTGGAATTCTCCATTTCTTTGTTTTGTTATTTATTTTTATAATAATTATCTAGTTGGATCTGTAGTACTTTAACAGAGGTGCAATGCCCCATATTTTCTTTGACTTGGTCTGACAGTCCATTTTGGATTGCCTTTAATTCTATTGAACTATTTTTCTTTGCTTCTTTTGCAGTTTTGGATTTTTTCTTTGAGGTAGTTGAGTACCAAGGTTTAGATACTACAAAGTCCCAAACATCACATCCTTTTGACTTCAGATACCATTTCATTATTTCCCTCCATGGAGAGGAGTTTATTCCATCGAATAAGGGAGCTTCATTTGTGGAGAGAGCTATTTGCCCAACCATTTCTTGAGAATCTACCTTCCAGTGTTTAAACTGTGTTGAAGGCACCAACTCTGATACCAATTGTTGAAACACACATTAACACTGGAAGGGGGGGTGAATCACTGTCTGAAACTTTTGACTACTTTTCACACTTTCATAGATTAACTGAATAAGATATATGCAACTCAATTAATTATTCATAAACATGTATAACATAAACTGTATAAAGTAGACAAAATATCTTTCTTTTATTTATTTAATTTGAATGAATACAAATAAAATCAATCCTTTAGTGTTAAATTGGTTCGGTCGAAAGCATATTTATAAGATTTGGTGTCAATTGAAACGAAACGACGCGTCCCTTCATTTTTTCCGACCGAAAAAATTCTCTCACCCATCTTTTGGCCGAAAAATCAACGTTCGATTGAAAAACGAGGAATCCATTTATTTTCTATGGATTCCATTAGAAAAATATATTTCAGTCGAAAAAAATTATTTTTGTAGGAACCTGAGAATTCCCTCTAGATTACTTGAACTTTGGAGGTTGCGGACTCCTGCAAATACTCATAATTTAGATTTGAAATTGATATAACATTTGTAAAATTGAATCTACCTTCTATGGATATAATTTGTTTTCATTTTAATTATTTTTATATAATTTTATTTAATTTTATAAAAAAATCACTACATAACATTTTCAGGTAACATTATGATTCAGTGAAATGAAATATCCATATCTCTAAAAATACACAGTGGAAAATTTAGAAAAAATAATATTCACAATCCTTAAATTGTTCTCTTCAAAAGGGTATTTTTAGATTTTAATTTTAAGTAAAAATTAAGATAGATACAAGGTGGGGGAAAACATGTTTTCAAAATATACAACTGTTTCAACTTGGTCAACTCAAAAAAATTCTAGAAATTATAATATTCATCTGTTAGATTCAAAATTATAGTCATAAGAAAATAGAGTCCCTGTAGATTGTTGCAATATATTTAGTTTGTCAAAAAAACAAGTTTAATAATAGATAGATTGTTGGGGGGAAACATAACTCATTATCGTTCCTTTCATTTTTAAGGAACATACTATGAAACAATTTCCAAATTGACATATCAAATCTCAATAAAAATAATTGGAAAAATAGTCAGTAGAAAGATAACAAAATTCTTCACAAGTTTTGTTTTTACTATAAAGTGAAATTCTAAATAAAAAAATACTTTTTTATACCGGAAGTTGAAGAACTTATGAAAATATAGTTTTCTTTTCTCATAAAATACACAAAATAGACACCCATCTTCATGATTTCACCCTTAAATAATATCTTCAACTTCAACTGAATATGAGAGATCCAACTCTATGATACAAGACCCAGCTTGTAGTTCTTAGATCCAACTGAGCAATGAGTTATACAATCCTCATGACAAGACCCAGCTTGTAGTTCTTAGATCCAACTGAGATGTGAGGAATCCAACACTCATAACAAGACTCATTTTGTTAATAGGCACCAACCTAAGAGAATGAACTTCCATTCAATCCATTATATATATATATATATATATATAAAATCCACCAAGACACACTATGATTCACCACCACTTCTGGTTTATATAGTATTCCAATAGGTATAGGATTGAACCATTGTGTCATTTGACATGAACCATTGCATCTCTTCATTTAATTTAACATAGATAATATTCTCCTTTAATTAATTAATTTATCATGTAAGTTTATCAATTAATTATAAGATTAATCTTGATTCGAATTTCATCCACATGAGTTGATCACATGTATGGATCGACTCCTTATAATGTTCTCATGCTTCTGCAGCATCCCTAGCTCTTCAATAGATCATATTCAAGATTTTACTAGATCTATGTATTGTTATGGTGTTAATCTCTTCAAATTACTTCACAAACCCATAACTATTCATATAAATAAAATTCTGCAAAGGTGCTTTCCTCAACCCACTTCCCTTTCTGACCGCGGGCTCAAAACCATGAGCTTATCTATTTCAAACATTGTTCTGTTAGCACTTTTCTCCTTCCGCCCTTATTCTTCTACATGAGACCGTATTCAAATGTCCAAGGGATTATTTACTTCTAGCCCCTTTAGGCTCCTTATTATATTCTTTACCTTATCACGTGATTGATGCTAGAGCCAGATTCTCTAGTACTTCAGCCTTCGGGATTCCGGCCTTTACAATCCTTGTATTCTTCCATAGTTGTTACCTTCTGGGGTGGTTACATATCATTATAACTAATCTAATCAATAGAATTACTCCTGAAGTTCTCATATTGATTGCATGGTCTAATCCTTGCGCATTCATTGAAATTTGTCTTTTAGATGATTGACGAATCAGACTTAATATTTAGTTGAGGTGGACCGTTGTCATCTACTCCAGAAATTCGAAGATTCGTGACTTTGGGAATCCAAGTTACTAGAAATTTGAATTAGTTCAATTCCTCTGGAGGTTTGCCTATCGAATAAGTCATAACATTATGGTGACCACTTGCTGTCGGTTAACACCTCATGCTTACTCTATTCTTCCACTATGTTTGATCAACGGTCGAGAATGCTCCCAAATTAGATCAATGATTAACATTACTTCGTGATTCTAACCTTCGATGATTAATTGATAACATAAGCTTGGATATCCTCGAAGTTAGTAATCTCGAAGTGACGTGGCTTGCTGATGTCACTCAAGATGACGTGGACCCTAATTTTGTGTGCCATGTGTCACCCTGATTCATGAATTTCAAGGTCCTTATGTTCCACATCGATCTTGACATTTCTTACCACCTGATTGGGCCATGTGTCCTTGCTAACATGATCCTGCTGACATGATCCTACTATTGTGTCACATGACTTATTTTGATCTTCCTATTAGATCGGACGACTAGCGATATTTCACGTTTATTTCTTTGCAATTCATGGCTTTGGCACTTTTTGGCTACAGGAACATTGAAACTTTTATATAAACCTTCGATCATCTCTAAAGTACTTATAGTTTTTTCCACCATTTGATATTTCCTTGTCTTGATCTGACGACTTCGTTTTACTCCGGGACTTCGTGCCTTTGGACCCACTTATCTTATCCTTCCACTTTATGTCGATCAATGGTCGATGGGATTTTCCAGCTCCTCCTCTGATCTGATGGTCAAAGAGGGTTCGTTACTTTGGGGCTTCGACCTTCAATTATTCCTACATGATTCAGATTTCTTTTCGTCGGAGTGGTCAACGTCAGAGTTCACTACTTGATCCAAAGGTTGAGACTTCACCTGTAGGGATCTTAGATTGATGGTTTGCATGAGTTCGGTTACTTTGAGAATTTGGGATACTGTGGCTTACTCTGTCCTTCCACTAAACTCGATCAAATGGTTGAGAATTCACCCAAAGTCCCTCCTTGATCTAACGGCTGGCGGGATTTTGTGACTTCATGTCTTATGGGGTCCTCTTATCTTATCCTTCCACTTGGTTCTATCTGACGATAAGGATAGATCCCAAAATGATCTAACGATTGTGATTACTCCTTAATTTTTATTGGATGATTAGGATTCCGCGATCCTTTACAAGGGATTATTCTATGTAGGCTCTGACTTCTGCATGATCTGATGGTCCAGGATTGTCCCAAGAACTACATCAACGAACATGATTTTTACTTGATTCTTTTGGAGTTTACTATGGGGATTTCAATCCTGATAGCACTTTTGCAATGCGCTCTCCCTTATGAGATTTCTTTCATCCTTTCCAAATACCTCCACATTGCATACTCTAATTATGTGTGTGTATTCTTTGTAGAATCTCCCCGTTATATCTACTAAGATTTAGGAATATAGGATCACTGTTGATCCTATCGTGATCAACACCGATCACAAATTGTTTTTTTCCCTAAGGTGATCTTCCTCTGCCCCAAGGTGATCTTCCTTTTCCTTTGATTACTTTACATGTTTGACTCATGTTTCCATCAATGAAAACACACAATAAATAATTCCAACAATCTCCTCCTTTGGAATTGAGGGCAACATATCTGTAAAACAAAGACTTTTTCTCCCCTATCACTGATCTCATTTTCAAGTTGGAGGATTTGAACTTTTACTTATACCAAATACTGATACCAAATTTGTTTTACTAATTTTCTCCCCCTTTGACATCAATGACAAAGAGTTAAACATTTACTGTTTTTATCCCCCTGTGAATGTGCAAGTTGTTATCTCAATCTCTTTGGATTTTGTGTTAAAATAGGTAGTCTTATTGATACCAATTTTTTTTATAGTAGTGATCAAGTCTTTTAAACCTATTCCAATGAATTCCTCATTTGATGACCAAATTAAATACTCCCCCTGAGTTTTTACTATTTCATAGGTTTTGACTGTCTTCTCCTTTGTCATAAAGGACAAGGGTGTGAATCTTACTTATCTTCTTGGTATGCTTCTTCTTCTTCTTGATATTCTGATTTTTGTAAGAGTAGCAATTGATACCAATTGATACCAGTTGATCATATACAGTGATAACAAATAAACATTACCAATTTATCATTTTCCATTTATAATCAATTGTTAAAGTATGTTATTACTTTTAGTTCTTTGATTCCAAGAGATTTTTACTATTCTTTGATACCATTAATAACTTTTCTATGTTCATACTATGTATTTATATATTTTGAACTATTTTGTTGCTTTCTTCTTTAGATATTATTTGTTTTATTCATCTCACAATTCTACAGACTTATTTTCTTTTGAGAGTTCATCATCATCACCACTGTTTTGTGCACCAAAATGTTTTTTCATATTCTTCTTTTTGCATTTTTCTTTCTGCTAGCACCAATTCTTGCAAGCAGGGTGTTTTTCCTCGATTTCAGACCCTTGATATAGAATGCAAAGAAGTGGGGTTTCAAAACCCATCAAATATGTTCTAGTCCAGG
This sequence comes from Picea engelmannii, assembly GCA_009831015.1. Classification (NCBI taxonomy): domain Eukaryota; kingdom Viridiplantae; phylum Streptophyta; class Pinopsida; order Pinales; family Pinaceae; genus Picea; species Picea engelmannii. The sequence goes on from ML783716.1 coordinate 796,415, forward strand.
GTCACAACCATGAGCGCAATAAAGCAGCGCACAAAAAATCCATTTCGGGTGGAAAATGCAAGCAGGCGATCGAGTAGTCTGATTTCAACGGCAAGATCCATCTATAGAGAAAATCGATGGTCATCGGGTTTTTGGGGATACCAAGTTGCCTGAGATTTATCACAAGAGATAGCACCTATTTTTCAAGGTAAATCTGGGCCGTCCGTTCCAAACTCCAGTTGGGGCAGGTGGCAGCCAATCGACATTTCGGGGATCGACATTTTAAGAAACAAGGGATCTCCCATCCACTGCAGCCGAAATTGCCGAAATGCGAAATGTCAAAGGTACCTTTGAAGCTGAGCCCACTGTCCTAATGCCAGGTCACGTCAACCGAGCCTGGAAATGGAGGTAGACCCCTTTTTATGAAAAATCCATCTCGGTCGTCCATCTGAAGGACACGCGGCGCACATCCGTGCTTTCGCATATTGGTCAATCGGGAATTTGAGGAAGAAACACATCGTGAACTCCCGGTGCAAGAAATCTTGAAAAGATCAAGACTATTGATCATAAAGACACGCGGTGCAAGATCTAAGCCATGGGTGGGGCCTTTCAAGATTTTCATAGTGAAACCGCCAACGTCATCTCAACCGTCCGATCCAAAGGACGCGTGGCGCAAGATCTATTCACGTCGGCATTTCGGCATTCAGGATTTCAAAGGGGAAGGGCTCCTCATCATTTCAAATCTCGAAACCCTGAACCCTGAAGTGCCAAAAGCACCCAGAGTCAGGCGCACAGTTTTGACGACTGGTCACAAAGGAACAGGCCTAGAGAAAGGGCACTAATGTTTATTGCATGGCAAGGCAGGTCCCAAATCGCCAAAAGATCTCAGCCATCCATCCAAAGGGACGCGTGGCGCGTGATTAGGCTATGTCACCGTTTCAACTATCGTAACTTTGAAGCATGAGGAACAACCTCCTCCCAGCCGTGAAACGCGAAGTGTCGAAAGAGCCTTTGAAGATAGGCATAGGGTCACAGCCCGTAGTCACTTGGGGGCAATAGAAATAACTGCGCAAAGGGCCGAAGTGTCGGGTTTAGCTGCAGAAGAGATCACCATGTTCTCCAGGTGCCAGTTCAACTTGATCTCAATCCTGATACCTAGTCGGGGTGAAGGAAGAAGAGAGAGGGTGGTTGAAACCTTGCCTCACTCATTAATTGTGTATGGAGGTCCCGACAGGAAGTCAACCCGTGGTGGTCCTCTGTACTGGTTTTCCCACAGAAGCCATGTCGATGTCCTCGACTCACCATGGAAGTCTGCGCACACTAATTATGCATTTAAGGGCTTAGCTACCCCTTAGCATGAGCCATGCAGAGTTAAGATGGCGTATGACAGAGGAGTGCAGGCCAAATTTGATTAAAGAGATGCCCCATCATGAAATTCTAGCACGCCTTTGTTGTGCGAATTTTTCTGAGTATATGTACTCAATTTTTCTATTTTTGTAATGATCGATGGTTGAGATAGGCTCTCGATTGTAAAGTTTTGATGAAGTGCTGGTCGCTCTAGTTATGTATTAGCATTTGAGACTTCTTACTTTATGGATGTCAGCCTCTTTCCATCTCTTTGTTTACACTGTGTTAGAACGACTTGGAATTGGAGGATCTAGTCGAGTTGTGTTGTTATAGGATGATGTAGGTTGGATCACTGTAATAGTCACAGGGTTTCTAATTAGTTCTTGTGATTTCTCAATGCTGAATGGATCGGAATTGGAGGATCCAGTCGAGCCACCTTTCAGTTCCTTGAAACTCGGGGTCAAGAGGATCTTGTCTCCTGATTTTTTCCTCCTCAAGCTGTCGAAGGCCTGATGCCTGAGGCATTCTTTCTCACTCATCTCTTTAAGTCTTCCATCTATCCGTATGATACTCAACTTACTAACGGAAGTTGGATCAAGACCTCCCTTGTTTTTTACATACCAGGCCCGGTTTCCTGAGTTAAATATATACTGTTCTGAGTTCACTCACATCTGATCACCCCATTTAAAACTAAATCGTGACATAAACTAATGGGCGTTGGGATCTGCTCCTGTCGCAATCCAGGAGTGACTTGTAACGCTAACATTTTTGGCGCCGTTGCCGGGGATGAAGTTGAAGATTTTCCCTGGGTAGAACGACATTGAGCCTCTGATTCTGAAGGTGCATCAGACATCAGAACCCTTCAAGATTTCTACTGTGCACCTGGAGTCTCCACTATGGCGACTCCAAGGTCTCCAAATCACTATTTTAGTTGTGGCTACTATTAGCACACCTGAAAGCTAACCCAAAGGAGATCTGTCGAGAAAGTTTCAACAGCTGCTTTCTCAGCCTGAGAAGTTTCCTGGGGTAACGACAATGTTAGAATTTGGCCTTTGATGGTGAACAAGGACCAGGCATATTCGAAGCTATGCATCTTTCACCTAGAGACTCCATGATTCGAGGATCGATTGGCAACTCCACTGGTTCGATATGGAGAAAATTTTAGCTCAAAGGTTGGATTTCTGTGACTTTTCCCAGATAGTTGGTTTTCCTAATACACTGCCAGATAGAGATGAATGGGAAGATTTCCTCCGTCAATTTCACGCAAAGTGTTCGGAGGTACCAGCTGAGAATTTACTGGACTTTCATGAGGTTATTCATCGACTTAATATCATGCATGAAGATGTCCAGATTAATCTCTTTAGGTATTCATTAAAGGGAGCAACTCTTGATTGGTTTCGATCTCTTCCCACTGCAAGTATCCATTCTTTGACAGATTTTCATACAACTTTCAATTCATTTTGTAAAGATTACTATCCAGCTGATTGTTTGTATGAAAACTGTTGTGAGGAGTTTTCTTTGCTTCATGAAGCCTCTGTTATCCTTGTAGACCATGTTTGTGATGAAGCTTTTACTGTAGAGGAAAGCATTGGCTATGAAAATATAGAGGTGTTGAATGATATTAATTATGCTAGCCCTAGAACGGAAGCATCTAACATTATTTCAGATGCACCTGTTATTTTAGATGCTCATAAAGATCAACATGCCTCTTATGAAATTTATGAGTTTATCGCGCAGATGTGGTCTATAGTAGATGGCTCACCTGGGTATCAGGTTGAAGCAGATGTTCCTAGCATCCCTATTTACGATGATGAAGACCTCCCCATTTTAAAAAAAGAGATGGTTGTGGAGGAGGATTTTTCTCTTTTCCTTCAAGGGGTTTCTCACGATATATTTTTACATGGGATTAAAGAGAAAAAAATTATGTATGAACAACCAAAAGCAAAAGATACCACTGTCCCTGAAATGGATATTTTTAACGGGATCACTATTCTGGAGGAGGAACATAGAAATGAAGGTCAGCCCCTTTTTGATGAATATTATAGTGATGATGAGCAACAGGCTTATCCTACATTTGATCACTATGAAGACATTGACCGACATGACAGTAAGCAGAGCCATCCCATGGTCCCTGTTTATGATGAATATGAATCTGACCCGGGGGAGAGCCAACCAGAAGAGGAGAAAGAACCAGAGGAGCAGAATATTTTCTGTTCAGAGCCAGTCATCGAGCAGCCACAGCGTGAGAGCAGTGAGCCTACGTCAGTTGTCCACCCACCTATTCTTATCAGAGGTATTCAACCACATGTGAAAAACTGTGTAGAAGAGGAGGCTGCATGTCGCCAATTTTATGGAATTGGCCACTCATTCTATGACCCTGTCAGCAAATACATGGAGTGACATTTCCTTTATGCCTTGGAGCCGCCCACCTTCATCTTCATGACATCCCTTGAAGATGAATTAAAGGATGTAACCATTCTGATGTCCTGGTTACATCGTCTGTTATCCATCATCGACAGATTGAAGGAGCTTCTATTTTGGAAGTTGCTTGAATGGCTATGGTGGAAGTTTTCTTTCACCTAGCCCCATGTAAAGGATTCTTATAGTTTAGGACTGTACATAAATAATCTCTTTTGAGCATGTATCTTGTTTTGTTTTGCTTTTACTTTTTGGCCTGTATTTTCAGCAGGGGGTTTTTGAGCTTGAATCCATAGCCCAAAAGCCAGGCACTGGGACAGCAAAATGATTTTTTAGAGCATCACAGGGACGACTCTATATCCCATGGAGCCTAATGTTAGCACCAATTCTTGCAAGCGGGGTGTTTTTCCCCGATTTCGGACCCTTGATGTAGAATGTGAAGAAGTGGGGTTTCAAAACCCATCAAATACATTCTAGTCCAAGGTCATAGCCATGAGCGCAATAAAGTAGCGCACAAAAAATCCATTTCGGGTGGAGAATGCAAGCAGGCGAGTGAGCAGTTTGATTTCAGCGGAAAGATCCATCTATAGAGCAAATCGACAGTCATCGAGTTTTGGAGGCTACCAAGTTGCCCGAGATTTATCACAAGAGATAGCACCTATTTTTCAAGGTAAATCTGGGCCGTTCGATCCAGTTGAGGCAGGTGGCAACCAATCGGCATTTTGGGGATTGACATTTTAAGAAACAAGGGATCTCCCATCCACTGCAGCCGAAATTGCCAAAATGCGAAATACCGAAGGTACCTTTGAAGCTAAGCCCGCGGTCCTAGCACAAGGTCACGTCAAGCGAGCCTGGGAATGGAGGTAGCCCCCTTTTTATGACAAATCCATCTTGTTCGTCCATCTGAAGGACACACGACACACAGTCATGCTTTCGCATATTGGTCAATTGAGAATTTGAGGAAGAAACGCATCGTGAACTCCCGGTGCAAGAAATCCTGAAAAGATTGAGACTATTGATCAGAAAGACATGTGGCACAAGATCTGAGCCACGGGTGGAACCTTTTGGGATTTTCATAGTGAAACCACCGACGTCATCTCAGCTATCCGATCCAAAGGACGCGTGGCACAAGAACTAGTCACATCGACATTTCGGCATTCGTGATTTCAAAGGGTAAGGGCTCCTCGTCAATTCACATCACGAAAACCTGAACCCCGAAGTGCCGAAAGCGCCCAGAGTCGGGCCCATAGTTTTGGTGCCTGGTCACAAAGGAGTAGGCCTAGAGAAGGGGTGATAATGTTTATCACATGGCAAGGCAGGTCCCAAATCATCGGAAGATATCAGCCGTCCATCCAGAGGGACACGTGGCACATGATTACGCTATGTCGCCGTTTCACCTATCGTAACTTTGAAGCATGAGGAACAACCTCCTACCAGCTGTGAGACACGAAGTGCCAAAAGCACCTTTGAAGATAGGCATAGGGTCACAGCCCGTAGTCACTTGGGGGCGACAGAAAGAACTGCTCAAAGGGCCGAAGCACCGGGTTTAGCTGCAGAAGGGATCACTGTGTTCTCCAGGTGCCAGTTCAACTTGATCTCAATCCTGATACCTGCTCGATGTGAATGAAGAAGAGAGAGGGTGGGTGAAACCTCGCCTCACTCATTAATTGTGAGGTATGGAGGTCCCGGTAGGAAGTCAGCCCGTGGTGGTCCTCTGTACTGGTTTTCCCACAGAAGCCATGTCGATGTCCTCGACTCACCAGGGAAGTCTGCGCATGCTAATTCTGCATTTAAGGGCTCAACTACCCCTTAGCATGAGCCATGCATAGTTAATATGGTGTATGACAGAGGAGTGCAGGCCAGATTTGATTGAAGAGACACCCCATCCTGAAAGTCTAGCATGCCTCTGTTGTGTGAATTTTTCTGAGTATATGTACTCATTTTTTCTATTTTTGTAATGATCGATGGTTGAGCTAGGCTCCCAATTGTAAAGTTTTTATGAAGCACTGGTCGCTCTGGTTATGTATTAGCATTTGAGACTTCTTACTTTATGGATGTCAGCCTCTTTCCATCTCTTTGTTTACACTGTGTTAGAACGGCTCGAAATTGGAGGATCCAGTCGAGTTGCGCTGTTATAGGATGATGTAGTTTGGATCATTGTAATAGTCGTAGGGTTTCTAATCAGTTCTTGTGCTTTCTCAACGCTGAATGGCTTGAAATTGGAGGATCTAGTCGAGCCACCTTTCAGTTCCTTGAAACTCGAGGTCAAGAGGATCTTGTCTCCTAAGTTTTTCCTCCTCAAGCTGTCGAAGGCTTGATGCCTGAGGCAGACTTTCTCACTCATCTCATTAAGTCTTCCATCTATCCATCTGATACTCAACTTATTGACGAAAGTTGGATCAAGACCTCCCTTGTTTTTTACATACCAGGCCTGGTTTCCTGAGTTAAAGCTATACTGTTCTGAGTTCACTCACATCCGATCACCCCATTTAAAACTAAATCGTGACATAAACTGATGGGTGTTGGGCTCTGCTCCTGTCACAATCCAGCAGTGACTTCTGACGCTAACACTTTCATTGGCTAATGGACTATTGATTTGCATGATATTGTCAAGATATGCTATTGTGTCATCTTATTCTTGAGGAACTCTCATTTCTTGATCTTGATCCATTTCATTTTCAAATTTCTGAATTTTACATTCCTTATTAGGAACTTCACCCATCATTTTATTGTTATCAATTTCTTCATTTTCAGGTGGCAGATCATCTTTCTTGCTTTGTATTTCAGATTTTCTTCTCTGTATCTTTTCATGAGATATTTTGTTTGTTGGATCTTTCTTTTCTAAATTTTTCCTTTGATATTTGTCATCTCTTTTTTTCTTCCAACCTTCATTAGATTTTCTTCCTGACTTGTATGAATTATTTCTCATGTATTGACTTCTTCATTTTCTGCAGTTTTAGGTTTTGTGACCAAACCTATCACAGTTGTAACATCTCATTGTATGACAAAATTTTGTTGTGTGGCCAACATAATTGCATCTCCAACATCTCATTAATTTATTGGACCTTCTTGAATTTTTCTTTTCAGGACTCTTGCACTCCAATGCTTTGTGACCAAAGTTATTACAAGAAAAGAAATAACCATTGAAGGTGTTTCCATACTTGAATTTTTTGTGACATGAGAAGTGTGGCCAGCATAATTGCATCTCCAACATCTCATTAATTTATTGGACCTTCCTGAATTTTTCTTTTCAGGACTCTTGCACTCCAATGCTTTGTGACCAAAGTTATTACAAGAAAATAAATAACCATTGAAGGTGTTTCCATACTTGATTTTTTTGTGACATGAGAAGTTTGTCTTTTGATATGTTTCTTATTTTTTACTTTTGTAGCTTCCTTCCTCGACAAAGTTCATGGCTCGTTTTAGGTTTGTGACTGTACCTTTTTATTTTGAGGAGTATGATCCTTTATCCTGTTTTTGAATGGTGATCCATTTTCCACCTTCTTATTTCTTATTGTATCCAAGACCAATTTTGTCATCAGTTGGCTTTTGACTATTCCAAATCCTATCTAGGATAACTGAGTTGATATTGAATTTGATAGTTCCTTTTGTCGTTTCATTCTTCTTTTTGAGGTTGATAACTTCTATTTCCAACATGTGACATGTTTCTTTCTTTTTGGTCAACTAAATCTTCAAGGCTTCTTCTTTTTCATTAGCTTCTTGAAGTAGAGTCTTTAGATTTATGACCATTTCTTCTGTATCATCCAATAATTTTGTGCAGTTATAAGTTTTTTTATATGTCTTTAATTCTTCTATATCTTTTGTTAGATCAACAAATTCATTCTTCAATCTTTTGATTTCTTCCTTGTTTTCTAGCTGAATCCTTTTGAGGTTGATGTTCCAATTCCAACCTATGACATGATTCTTTCTTTTTAGTTAATTGGATATTATGTGATTCTTCATTTCTCTTAGCTTCTTCAATTTTAGTAATTATATTTTCATTATTACTTTCATTTATCTTTTTGACGTTAATAATTTCCAATTCCAACATGTGACATGATTCTTCCCCTTTAGTTAATTGGATCTTCTGGGCTTCTTCATTTTTCTTAGCTTCTTCAAGTTGAATTTTTAGAAAGATGACCATTTCTCTTGTCTCTTCTAGTACTTATTTTGTTTTATTGTCATGTGTCTTTAATTCTTCCATTTCTTTTGTTAGATTATCAACTTTGGTATTCAATATTTTGATTTCTTCTTCTTTGTCTTCTAACTGAATATTTTGTTCATTCTCTTCATGGTTAGATTGATCTAATTGTTGTAGTAGCAACATATATTTCTTTTGAAGTTTCTCCAACTCTTCAAAAGTGCACATAACTATGTAATCACACTGGTCAATAACATCCTTAGTAACTTCAATATATAGACCATTTCCCGGTTCGATACTAATCACTTGAAATGTAGTTATAAAATCAGTCTTAAAATCTAATAGTGTTTATTTAGTGAATACTGAGGTATTCATCAATTCCTTGATGTAGTAGTATTCTATGTTGATGACCGGGGTTTGCATTAATTCTTTGATGGAATTGTCCTGTTATGTGTTTTGTTCTTTATTATGATTATAATTCTCTTTATATGTATTTTGTTCTTCAATATAATTTGATTTCTCCATTTCTGAGTTTTGTTCTTTAATTTGATTGGATTTCTCTATTTCTTTGTTTTGTTCTATAAAATGATTCGAATTATCCATTTCTTTTTTTTGTTATTTATTTTGATAAGAATTATCTAGCTGGAGCCATATTACTTTAGCAGAGGTGTAGTGTCCCATGTTTTCTTTGACTTGGTCTGACAGTCCATTTTGGATTGCCTTTAATGATATTGAATTATTTTTCTTTACTTATTTTGTAGTTTTGGATTTTTTCTTTGAGGTAGTTGAGTACCAAGTTTTAGATACCACTGAGTCCCAAACACCAGATCCTCTTGAATTCAGATACCATTTCATTCTTTCCCTCCATTGAGAGTAGTTTGTTCCATCAAATAAGGGAGCTTCATTTGTAGAGAGAGATATTTTTCCACCCATTTCTTCAGAATCTACCTTCCAATGTTTAAATTGTGCTGAAGGCACCGACTCTGATACCAACTATTGAAACACACACTAAAAATGAGAGGGGGGGTGAATCAATGTTTGGAACTTTTGACTACTTTTCACACTTTCATAGATTAATTGAATAAACTGAATAAGATATATGAAACTCAATTAATTATTCATAAACATGTATAACACAAACTGTAAAAAGTAGATAAAATATCTTTCTTTTATTTATTTAATTTGAATGAATGCAAAAAAAATCAATCCTTTAATATCTTCAACTTCAACTAAATATGAGAGATCCAACTCTATGATACAAGACCCAACTTGCAGTTCTTAGATCCAACTGAGAAATGAGGAATCCAACCCTCATAAAAAGACCCATCTTGCTAATCTCATATCCAACTGAGATGTGAATAATCCAACCCTCATAACAAGAATCAACTTGTAAACATGCACCAACCTGATAAAATGAACTTCCATTCAATCCATTATATATATATATATATATATATATATATATATATAATCCACCAAGACACACTAAGATTCACCACAACTTCTAGTTTATATAGTATTTCAATAGGTATAGGATTGAACCATTGTGTCTTTTGACATGAACCATTGCATCTCTTCATTTAATTTAACATAGATAATCTTCTCCTTTAATTCATTCATTTATCGTGTAAGTTTCTCAATTAATTAGAAGATTAATATTGATTCGAATTTCATCCACATGAGCTAATCACAGGTATGGATCGACTCCTTATAACATTCCCATGCTTCTACTACATCCCTAGTTATTCAATAGATCATATTCGAGATTTTACCATCTCTCTGTACTGTTATGGTGTTAATCTTGTCAAATTACTTCACATGCCCCTAACTATTCATAGAAATCAAATTATGCAAAGGCGCTTTCTTCAACCCACTTCCCTTTGTGACCATGGTATTAAAACCACGAGCTTATCTATTTCAAAACTTGTTGTGTTAGTGCCTTTCTCCTTCCATCCTCATTCTTCTACATGAGACCGTATTCAAATGTCCAAGGGCTTATTTACTTCTAGCCCCTTTACGCTCCTCATTATCTTCTTTACCTTATCACCTGATTGGTGCTGGAGCCATATTCTCTGGTACTTCGGCCTTCGAGATTCCAACCTTTGCAATCCTTGTATTCTTCTAGAGTGGTTACATCTCATGTTGGCTAATCCAGTGGCTAGCATTACTCTCGAAGTTATCATATTGATGGTTTGGTCTAATCCTTGCGCATTCGTTGAAATTTTTATTTTAGATGATTGACGACTCTGAATTAATCTGCAGTTGAGGTGGACAGTTGTCATCTACTCTGAAACTTCAAAGATTCCTGACTCCGGGACTTCGGGTTACTAGAAATCTGAAGTAGTTCAATTCCTCTAGAGGTTTACCTGCAAAATAAATCATAAAACGACGATGACCACTTGATATTGGTTAAAACCTCATGCTTACTCTATTATTTCACTATGTTTGATCAATGGTCGAGAATTCTCCCGAATTATATCAACAATTAATGTTACTTAGTGATTCTGGCCTTCAACGATTAGCTGATAACATAAGCTTGGATATCCCTGATGTTAGTAATCCTGGAGTGACGTCGCTTGCTCACATCACTCAATATGACATGGACCCTAATTCTGTGTGCCATGTGTCACCTTGATTCATGACTTTCATGGTCCTTATGTGCCACATCGACCTTGACATTTGTTACCACCTGATTGTGCCATGTTTCCTTGTTGACATGATCCTGCTGACGTGGTCCTACTGTTGTATCACATGACTTATTTTGATCTTCCTATTAGATCAGACGACTGAAAATATTTCATGTTTATTTCTTTGCACTTCATGGCATTAGGAACTTTCACACTTTTATATCAACCTTTAATCATCGTTGAAGTGCCTATAGGTTTTTCCACCATTTGATCTTTCCTTGTCTTGATCCGATGAATTCTGTTTACTCTGGGACTTCGTGCCTTTGGCCCCACTTATATTATCCTTCCAATTTATGTCGATCAACAATCAACGAGATTTCCCATCTCTTCCTCTAATATGATGATCGATGAGATTTCGTTACTTTGGGGATTTGACCTTCAGGTATTCCTACATGATTCAGACTTCTTTTCGTCGAAGTGGTCAATGTCAGAGTTGACTACTTGATCCAAAAATTGAGAGCTCGCCTGTAGGGATCTTAGAATGATGGTCTGCATGAGTTCAGTTACTCAGGGACTCCAAGATATTGTGGCTTACCCTATCCTTCCACTAAACTTGATCGGATGGTTGAGAATTCACACGAAGTCCCTCCTTGATCTAATGACTGTCGGGATTTCACGACTTCATGTCTTATGGGGTCTTCTTATCTTGTCCTTCCAATTGGTTTTATATGAAGATCAAGATAGATCTCGAACTGATCTAACATTTGTGATTACCCCTGAATTTTGAATGGACGATTATGATTCCATGATCCTTTACAAGGGATTCTTCAATGTAGGCTTTGGCTTCTGTCTAATCTGACGGTCTAGGATTGTCCCGAGAACTACATCAATAGGCAATATTCTTCCTTGATTATTTTGGAGTTCACTGTGGGGATTTCAATCCTGATAGCACTTCTACAATGCACTCTCCCTTCTGATATTTCCTTCATCGTTTCCAAAGACCTTAAAATTTCATGTTCTGATTCTATGTGTGTATTCTTTGTAGAATCTTCCCGCTATCTCTCATGAGATTTAGGAACATAGGATCATTGTTGATCCTATCGTGATCAACACTGATCAAAAATTTATTCTACCCCAAGGTGATCTTCCTCTACCCCAAGGTGATCTCCTTTTCCTCTGATTATTGTACATGTTTGACTCATGTTGCCATCAATGACAACACACAATAAATAATGACAACAATATACATGTTTAAAAGTATGATATGAATGCATGAATAAGTGAGGAAATATTTGTACTTTCCATATCTAAGTAATGTCGTAGAGGCATAACTGACTCTATTTTAAGAAGTTTTATTAGTTTGTTTGAATACTAGCTTGAGAAGGGTGTACTCCATTCCTCAAGGAGAGCTAGTGTAATCTTCTAAAAGAACAAATGAGCAAGGATTCTTTTCTGATATGATAAAAGGAAATATGATTATGCCTTTGAGAATTTCATGAGAATGATTGTGAACGATCATAAGTGAAATGATTTAAATCGACATGCAATGTGGAAAATGTGAGGTGTGCATATGGTAAACACCCATAGATTTATACTGATGCATGTGGTCAAGTGCATGAAAGAACAATTGAATACAAAACTGATAGAATAATGTGCATTTGAAAACATGCAAACCAACATGCATATTAAATATGCATGCTTATATTCCTTATGGAAATTTTGGGTAAACCTCTAAAATGATGAGGCTAGAGATGACTCGGGATTGAATTCATTTTCGATAGTGATAGATATGAAACAAGAGAGTGCATGATAAATGTTTCGGCTGGAGGAATTGTGTAAAGAATTGTTGGTCGTTGGTTATGGAAGGAAGCAAATATCGAGGAAGAAAAGGTCAAACGCAAACTGCGTGGGAGACACAGTGACTGTCACTGGGTCGAAGTAAGGAAAAGAGCAGAAAATCCAGAGAGAAGTACAGAAAAGCAAGACGTTGGATGAGGAGATCGAGGATGATAAATAAACAAGGAAGATGGATCGAGGACAACTCAGTAAGTAGAGAAATCCACCATTGGATGCTTTGTAGCATCGCGTGAGAAGGGAGGAAAGACAGGCTGGCGAAGCCCTGAAAAAGTGGGTCAAGTTGACCTAGGGTTTTAGACACCTAGGGTTTTAGGAAATTAGGGTTTTGACACCTAGGTTTCGACCTAAGGCTGTTGGTGAGGGACTATAATGTATAAATAGAGGTAGAGAGGACTTAGGTCGGGTCGGTACTAGTGTTGGGTATTGGTATTGATTGTTGTTGGTTGAGAGATTATTGTACTATGAGAGAGAGGAGTGCTGAGAGTGAGAGCCTTCTGGTATTGTAAGATCTTCAACTGGGTGTGAAGATCAAGTCCTGCAGCTGGGTGCGTAGGAAGGTGGGAGACAGAGAGAAGAAGAGAGAAGATATGTTGACTAAGAGCACAGATCAGAACTGTAAGCTTTATCTCAATATATCATAAGCACAGTTCTATAGATGTAGCCCTAGAGAGAGGGTGAACCACGTATATTTTGTGTCATATGTGTGATTGATGCATGGATCTCTGTCATTGTTATACTGTTATTTGCATTATTGTGTTAGATTAGATTTATAGTTGCATAGAGAAGATCTAGCTGATAAGAGATATATGAATGTTGTAGTATTGTTGTATTAGTTCCACTTGATATTCCCCTCATTGTAGACATCTCTTTCCTGCAACCCCCCTCTTAGCTGCTTCGGGTGAGACTACATCTGCTTCACAGGTGTTGCCGAAAGGGCTAGTAGCTAGGGCTTGTTGGTGTGCTCTTGGAGTGAACTCTGGGTCTGCCCCTGTGCCAACAAATGGTTCCGTTGCCAGGACTAAAATATTTTTAGGGGAATGTCAAGGTGGTTCCCATTGAAGATAGATATTCAAAAGTGGATAGAGGATCAAGAGAGGGACTTCGCTGAATCCCAGAACAAGAACCCTAAACTGAGTACTAAAGATTGGCTACAAAGATACATCTTCACTGACATTCACGAGATCTTCTTTGGAGGAATCCACCAGGAGTTATTTGAGTGGTTGTCTAGGTTAGCCGATACCCAGTTTGAGATTAGATCTAGATCTCCTATGGTTTGGACACCAACATTGATCCAGAAGGTCAAGAGAGTTGACAATGTTGTATCCAGAGTAGTAGATCATTGGTTTGATAGTACCATTGGAGGGTATATCAACAAATTTTCTATTGATAGGGTAGAATGATATAGCCAAGCCAAGAGATACTTTTTCAAAGGGCCCAGAGGGAATTTTTTTCACTTTTTGAAGCTGAGAATCAAGATGTTGTTACATGAAAATAATGTCTTGAAGATACAGTAGATTGGTTGGACTTGAAAAGGCTTATGTTCAGAAATTCAGACAACAACAGTGACATAGAAACTGGACATACGTGCAGTGGAAGAGTATTCAGAGGGGTTCACCTTGAGAACCTGTTTAAGGAAAACTACAAAGAAGAGGGTTTCTACAGTGGATAAGAGGTAGATCTAACCGGCGAAGAACATTCAGAACCCACCAGAACAAAAGAAGGGGAAGCTGAATAACTTCACCAAAGTGAGACAGAAACCTCAGGAACTACGCAGATTACTAAAGTAAGTAATATTAACCCTCTTTTTGTTTCAATGGCACCAAGCAGCTAGAATAGCCAGAACCACTAGAGTCTTCAGAGTGTTGTTACTAGAAACTCAGCCTATACTCAGACAAGAAGCCTAGGGAACTCTATGGCAGATGAGATGAGGCTCCCTATCTTTAGGGGAGATGGATATGAGGATCTCGATCAACACTGGTTCCTGTGTGAGGCCTTGTGGAATATTAAAAGTATCACCGACGAAGCCATCAAGAGAAACCAGTTCAACACTATGCTAAGGGACTGCGCGCTGAGCTGGTACATGAAACTTGTCCAAGGACTGGCGCATCCTAAGCCACTGAACGAGATCAAGAATGTGCTAATTATAGAGTTTAATAAACCTAAGTTGGAGTCACAATGTATTACAGAGCTAAAAGAGATCAAACAAAAGGTAGCAAAACCTGTTTGGGAGTTCAACCAAAGATTCAAGACCCTAACAGGTCGATTAAATTTTTAGATCCATGATGAATAGAACAAATAATGGTTCATCACGGTGTTGTTACCACACATCAGAGTCCCTATGATGCAACATAATATTGCATTACAGGCAGAAGCTTTGGAGATCACCATGAAGCTTGAATCAACACCTATGGGAGAATCTAGCTCAGGCATGCGCCAGATCTCGAGCCAACTGACTAGTTTGTCTCTGCAGGTCGAGGATATGAAGAAGGACAAGGGGAAGGAAAAAATAGAAGATATCTAGTGTGTAAGATGCAGATCCAAAGGTCATGATAAGGAACACTATCCCTTATTTCATGAGTATTTGGCCTTAGGAGCGCCGAGCCCCTTGAAGCAAGTTGACCTGCCCTGGTGTGATGTATATAGAAATAGGCATCATCCAAGTGAGTGCTATTATATGCAGAAGTATGTTTAGACACCCACAAAATTGTATTGAAAATTTTGTAAATCAATGGGGCATGATGATCAGGATTGTAGAGCTTACAATCTCATGCATGAGAGGTCGAGGGACATATATAAGATTCAAGATGAAGTACAACAAGAAGGAAACACTCCGCAGTGCAAATCTCCAGGGAGATGAAACTTCAATCCTCGTGACAGATACAAAGTACAAGGACGAGGAGGAGGTATGGGCTGAGGCCGAGGACAAATAATTTGTTATAACTGTGCGTAGCCAAGACACTTGGCAAGGGATTGTCAAAATCCTTGCACAACCTGTAGTTATTGTAACTCTTTCGAGCATGTCATAGAAGAATGCCCTGTGATGCTGGATAAGCTTCAGGAAAGACGAGGACCCCATTAGAACCCACAAGTGCAACTGATATATGCTGAACCACGTGGAACAAACCCTAGAGTCGCTGTTATTACTCGAGGAGGCACTGCTACAGGAGAAGATAGAACAATCCAAAGAAATATCGTAGAAGAGTCAGGTATCAGGAAAGTTGTGGAGAAGACTTAGACTTTTGATGCAAGGAAAAAAAGACAAATATTCGAGGAAGCAATACAGGAGTTCAAGGAGAACCAAGGATCCTCATCTAAAACATGACTAGAAATAAAAGAGTATGGAATGCCTTAGGCATTTGATCAATCGACTTCACCGAAAGAAGGAAAAGAGGTAAGTAAACTCATAAAATTTTTGTACACTTGTCTTAAGTTAATTTGGGATGAGAATGTTGTGCAAGAGTTATAGAACCTAATCAGGCAGTATGAGCTAGGAAAGGTAGACCCCTTACTGAATAGGGAAGTACACCATATTGGTAAGAAGAGAAGAACAAACAAAGAAATACATTTGAATGCTCAAATAGGAGAGTATGATATAGACTATGTGGTCCTCGACTTAGGGTCAGAGGTCAATGTCATGACGAAGCAAACTTGGGCACTAATGGGAAAATCAAAGTTGATCTATTCCCCTATCAGACTTAGAATGGATAATTAGCAAGATGTTAGCCCATTTGGATGATTGGAGCATTTTCTTGTGGACAACAATTGAGTTAGGACCTTTGCATATTTTGAGGTAATTGAAATTGTTGATGATAGTTTCCCTTACCCTTCATTGCTAGGAATTGATTGGGCCTTCCACAATTCTACTATTGTTGATTTAAAGAAAAGACGCATGAAATTTGAAAGAGTTGGCCTTAGGGTCATTGCACCCTTAGATCCAGATGAGGGTCCACGATATACAGAGCCCATCAGAGAAGAAGACCATGCATATGAGCTGGAAAACATATATAAATTAACAACCAGACAACAGGATTATATCAACCCTATTGCCGATGGAAATCTAAGTTGGCGAAGTGACATCACACATTCATCAGATTCAGAAGAAGCACTAGAGAACTGGAATAACCATATGTATGAAGTATCCACAAGGAGATGTGCTCGAGTGACCAGATAAGTTCGCTGGATTGGTACAACAATAAGTAACTTGCTTACCTTTGATGGTCTGAACCCTCTAGAAGCCTTCCTCTCAGATTTTGAAACAAGTGTACCAGCACAACAGAGGCTATTGGCTATGGATGAGGCCTTGAAATATACACCAACAAGATGGTGGGGGATGCACAAAAACAATATTACAGACTGGACACAATGTCGAACCTTGATGACAACATGATTCTCAACACAAGTAGGAAGCTGTGAAGTGAGGTACACAGGTCGAATCTACCCAAAGGACCATGTGTGAAGCTGCAAAGAATCCTGGAGTGACATTCCTCGAGAAAAATGGGTACACAGATTCATTAACATGCTGGACACGACCCCTATTAACTGGTACCTTCAAGCGGCGCTGCGCCTCATCACTGCAGATTGGGAAGGTATGCTTCAGAATTTTGTAACCACCTTTTTTTTTTAAAGTGAATTTCCTTCAGTAGATCAAGCACTATAGATTGTGAGGCATAAAGTATTTAAGGAGGAATATAGCCTCCCTTTGGAGCAAGAAGAGGACGAATGGACTGCGCCATTCCATAAACTACAATGGTGTTACAACACTAATGCCGACGCACATGATGATCCGAGGAAGGTAAACATTGTTGAGACAGAAGGCCACATGGATGTGGAAGGACCAGGAGTTGAGCTTCCATTCATTGGACAACCGATCAAGATAAATAAATTCAATATTGGGACAGAGGAGACATCGAAGCTTGCCAATGTCAGAGATTACTGGGATGTTGCTACCATTGAAAAAATTACAGAATTACTGCACGAGTATCAGGACTTGTTTTCGACCAATTTCATTGATAAGAAGGGTATCAAAGGACCTATGGGAGAGATGAGAATACATTTGAAACTAGATGAAAATCCAGTCAAGCAAAGACCCTACATATTGAACCCAAAATATAAGGAAAAAGTGAAGATTGAGTTCGATAGAATGTTAGAAGCAGGGATTATTGAACCTGTCGAAGAGTCGGAGTGGATCAGCCCTATGGTGGTGCAAGACAAAAAGACAGACAAGATCAGGATTTGCGTAGATCTCAAGAAGCTGAATGATTCTTGTTTGCATGATCCTTTCCCTACAACATTTACAGATGAAGTGTTGGATAATGTGGGAGGCCAGGAGGTATATTCTTTTACAGATGGGTTTTCAGGATACCATCAGATCTGAATTGCCAAGGAGGACCGCCACAAGACCCCATTTTCCACAGAATGGGGATCCTACCAATACACAATGATGCCATTTGGACTGAAGAATGCCCCAACCATATTCTCCAAGGTGGTGGTCGAAGCATTCAAAGAATTTTTGCATAATTTTTTAGAAGACTATTTTGATGACTGGACTATTTTTAGTTTGCTGAAAAATCATATTGAATGTGTAAGACTAATCTTGGACAAATGCAGGCAGTGTCAAATTGCTTTAAATTTGAAGAAGTGCATCTTCTTCTTACAATTTGGAGTATTATTAGGACATATTGTAGGCAAGTAAGGATTGTTGGTTGATCCATCTAAAATTGAAATTATAGTCGACTTACCGCCTCCTACTTTAGTCAAACAACTACGCACTGCGCTAGGACATACTAGCTATTACAGGAAATTTATCAAAGTATATGCTCAGATTACTACGCCAATGGAGAAGTTATCAAAGAAAGACTGTCAATTTGGTTGGACAGACGAATGCCATCAGAGCTTCGACACACTGAAACAAAAGATGGTGACTGTGCCCATTCTATTCTTTCCAGACTGGAGCAGAGAATTTCATGTGCATGTCGATGCGTCTTCTATTGCATTAGGAGAAGTATTGGCACAACATGGAGAAGGGGAGATCGACCATCCATTAGAATTTTCCAGAAAAAATCTATCTACAACTGAAATCAATTACACTACTATAGAGAGAGAAGGATTAGCCATGGTGTATGCGCTGCAAAAATTCTACTATTACTTACTAGGAGGACACTCTAAAATGTTTACTGATCACTCTACACTGAAGTACCTAGTCAACAAGCCAGTGTTGGGGGGGGGGATATGCAGATGGCTTCTCCTATTTCAAGAATATGATTTTGAGATCATAGTTAAGCCAGAAAGAATGAACAAGGGATCTGACCACCTGTCGAGGTTGGAACATGGTGAAGAACCCACCAGTTTGGAGGATACCCTATCGGATGTACAACTTCTCACCATTAGGAAGATGGATGACCACTTCACAGACATAGTCCAATTCCTATCAATAGGAATGGATCCAAGTAAGTATACAATTTCCCAGAAGAAACAACTAGTGGTGCGCGCTGCAGAATTTTCACTGATAGCTGGCCAGCTATATAAGATGGGACCTGATGAGATACTAAGAAGATGTATGATGGAGGTAGAGTGCCCGCTAATCCTTGAAGAATCTCATGAAGGCATCGAAGGAGGACTTTACGCAGGGAAAGAAACTGCGCAAAAGGTTTTGCGGGCTGGCCTTTGGTGGCCTACTTTACACAGATATGCTAAAGAGTATACCAGAGCCTGTGATGTATGCCAGAGAGTTGGAAAACCATCCCGAAGAGATGAAATTCGACTAGCACCGCAGATGACCCTACAAGCATTTGAAAAGTGGGCCATTGACTTCGTGGGACCTATAAACCCACCAAGAAAGCGCAAAGGAGAAAGGTACATTATCACTGCGACAAAATACCTGACTAGATGGGCCAAAGAAAGAGAAGTCAAGGAATGTAGTGCAACTACAGTTGCACGTTTTATATTTGATAACATAATAACTAGGTTTGGATGCCCTAAGACCCTTATGAGAGATCAAGGCACTCATTTCATCAATAAGACAGTTGAAGCCCTGACTGAAGAATTTGTAGTTCACCATCATAAGAGTACACCTTACCATCCACAAGAAAACGAAACAGTTGAAGCATTCAACAAAATCTTGGAGACAACATTGACAAAGATTTGCAGTGTGAACAGGGATGACTGGGATTTAAGAGTACCAATAGTACTCTGGTCTTATAGAACCACTTGTAAGAAATTAACAATGCAGACCCCTTTCAAGTTGGTTTATGGTCTCGAAGCTATTGTCCCGATGGAGTACTTGGTACCAAGCTTAAGAATCGCTACATTTACAGACATGGATGATATTGGTGCTGTTCGTGAGAGGCTTTCCCAGCTGGTTTATCTAGAAGAAGACAGATTTATTGCAGGATTCCATCAGTGGGTACAAAATGAAAGAGAGAAGGCCTATCATGATAGACACATCAAGAAGAAGGAATTTAATCAAGGTGATTTAGTACTGGTGTATGATAGTAAATTTATAAGACATTTAGGGAAGTTCAGAACGCATTGGCTTGGACCATATGATATCGCCTATGTTACAGAAGGAGGATTTGCATAGCTGAAGACATTGAAGAGAGAATGGAAAGAAGGATCAGTGAATGGGAGTTGACTGAAGTTGTATTATGACAACCAGTTGCCTCGCAGCTCTCAGTAAAAGAAAGGAGAAAAGGGTCTAGGTACCAGGTGCAGTTGAAACTGGGTACCAGACATAGAAAAGACAGTCTACATAAGGATGGGAAGGAGGCATAAATAGGAAAGCAAAGGATGCACCGCGGAGTCCAAAGTCAAAGTGAAACGGAAGGATCAGATATGAAGTGCCTCAGGACGAGTCACAGGTGAATGTTGGGGGCTTATTGGCCCTTGGTTATGGAAGGAAGCGAAGATCGAGGAAGAAAAGGTCTAACGTGAACTACGTGGGAGACACAGTGACTGTCACTGGGTCGAAGTAAGCAAAAGAGAAGAAAATCCAGAGCGAAGTATGGAAAAGAAAGTCATTGGATGAGGAGATCGAGGATGACAGATCAACAGGGAAGATGGATCGAGGAAAACTCAGCAAGTAGAGAAAGCGACCATTGGATGCTTTGGAGAATCGTGTGAGAAGGGAGGAATGACAGGCTGACGAAGCCCTAAAAAGGTGGGTCAAGTTGACTTAGGGTTTTAGAAACCTAGGGTTTTGACACCTAGGTTTTGACCTAAGGCTATTGGTGAGGGACTATAATGTATAAATAGAGGTTGAGAGGACCTAGGTCGGGTTGGTACTAGTGTTGGGTATTGATATTGATTGTTGTTGGTTGAGATATTATTGTACTGTGAGAGAGAGGAGTGCTAAGAGTGAGATCTGTTTGGTATTGTAAGATCTTCAGTTGGGTGCGAAGATCAAGTCCTGCAGCTGGGTGTGTAGGAAGTTGGGATAAAGAGAGAAGAAGAGAGAATATTTGTTGACTAAGAGTGCAGATCAGAATTGTAAGCTTTATCTCAATATATCATAAGCATAGTTCTATGGATGTAGCCCTAGAGAGAGGGTGAACCACGTATATTTTGTGTCGTATGTGTGATTGATGCCTGGATCTCTGTCATTTTTATACTTTTATTTGCATTATTGTGTTAGATCATATTTATAGCTGCACAGAGCATATCTAGCTGATAAGAGATATATGAATGCTGCAGTATTGTTTTATTATTTCCACTTGATATTCCCTTGGTTTTCGACATCTCTGTCTTGCAACCCCCCTCTTAGATGCTTATGGTGAGACTATAGTTTCTTTGCAGGTGTTGCCGAAAGGGCCAGTAGCTAGGGCTTGTTGGTGCACTCTTGGAGTGAACCCTAGGTCTGCCCCTATGCCAACAAGACTCTATCTGGGAAACATAGTTATAATGTTAATGACTACTGAAAAATTAGGCAGTAGGATGCAAGCCTATCTATATAAGAATCCTGGATTACATTCTAAAACATAATGCATGAATGAAATACTAGCCAATGAATGTTGATCATTCTGATGTCTAAATGGTAATGTGCAGAATGCACATGTTCATAATTTAGCGTGAATAAAAAATATTGTTGTTGTAGAATGCTAATGTTGTTGGACATAGTGGTATAATGTTTTCATTGATGTCAACCATGGAAATAGGTTACAATAGAACATAATGGCTAAAGAACATTAATCGAAACTTAGAAGAGATGGTGCATTTTAAATAACAGAAGAGAAAGAGTTCTGCGAGTGAAGAAATCCTTTTGTAAAGGATCGAGTTACATGAGTCATTCATTTTTAGTTAGGGGATATCCAGGACCGTCATATCGAGGTGGAACCAGAGGTTGGGAGAAATTAAATTCCAACCATCGGATCATGAAGGATCTTTGGGTGAGATCTCAACCATTGGATCAAACAAGAGATAAAGAACTTTGACACTTTTCCACTTTGTCACTTCGTCGATTACTAGAGACAAGGAATAATCCACAAAATCCCCAAACTATCGAAATCCCTTTGACCGTTGGATCAAAGGAAGAGAAGGAAAACCCCGCCAATAGTTGATCATATGTAGTGGAAGGATACGATAAGCGGGGACAAAGGCACAAAGTCTCGAAGTAAACAAATGTCATTGGATCAAGACAAGGGAATATCTACAGGGGTATATATATTCAACGCTTCGACGATAAATGGATGTAGAAAGGAGCCAAAATATCCCAGAGCCCTGGAATCACCAAAATATCGCTATCCATCCAATCAAGAATGAGCTTCAAAAAATGAAGATTCCCATTGTCTATTCAATCATGTGAGGGAATAAATAGTTAGCCCGAAGTTGACCACTTCAGGATTACGAAGAGTCCCAAACAACTAAAAATCCTGAAGCCATGAAGTGAAAACCCATGATCTAGGAGGGAGACATGTGGAAGAATATAAAGATGACACGTGGCCCAATTGGCTAGTGAAAATGTCAAGGTCTAGTTGGCACATTAGGTACACGAAGTTCATGAATCAAGGTGACACATGGAAACCAGTCATCTAGTGCCATGTCAACAATGACATCAGCAAGCCATGTCAGTCTGAGATTATAGCCTCTGGCGATGTTCAACCTCTCCTACTAGAAAAAATCCCCGTAGCATCGAAGGGAAAAGTCATGAACTAATGCAGGTCGTTGATCTAAGACCCTCTAGGTTCTCTCATGACCATTAGATCAAGCGTAGTGGAAGGACAGAGTAATCATGCGATGTTAATGAAAACAAGCGGTCATCGTCATGTTATGACTTATTCAGTAGGTAAACCTACTGAAGAATTGAACTACTTCAGGTTTCTAGTAACTCAGAGTCTTGGAGTGTTGAATCCCTGAAGTAAGATCTAACCGTCCGTCGAGAAGGAAGACCCATGGTCGAGATCCAAAAAGTGAAAAATGAGAAATCCATTAACAAAACACCTTGTTGAGTTTTCGCAGACCCTTCACTCAACCACAGATTAATTTATAACTGTCTGATCTACTAGTGATATGAGTATACACACTTCGATGAAATTTACTCCAGGGGAATTGGAAGATTGCAAAGGTCAGAAATCTTGAAGGTTGGAGTACTGGAGGACTTGGTTCCAACGTCGGTCGCATGATAAGGTAAATAAGCTAACAAGGAGCACACAAGGGCCTAGAAATAAATAATCCTTCGAAAATTTGAATACGGTCTCATGTAGGAGAATAAAGGGGGAAAGAGAAAGTGCTAACAAAACAATGCTTGGAATGGATAAGCCTGTGGTTTTGAGCCTGCATTCATATAAAGGAAAGATAAAGAAGCTGGGGATTAACTCTGTTTCCTGTAGGAAACCTAATAAGAACACCATAACAATATAGAGAGATGGTAAAAGCTCAAATATGACCTGTTGTAGAGCTGGGGACGCAACAAAAGTATAAGAATGAAATACAGAGGCATGTGATCAAGTTAAAAGAAATTGATCCATACATGTGATCGATTTATGAAGATACCTCTTACTAAATTTAAAATCTTTCACAATAATGTATTAATAATAATAGAGGAAGATATTAATTCCAAATTAAAAGACAAAACATTATTATTGTTAATTTAAAAGAAGAGGTGCAATGGTTCAAAGTTCAAACAAAGGGACACAATTCTTCAAATCTCACACCAATTGGAATACTATATAAGCAAGAAAGAATGGTGAAGAAGAAAGTGTCTCTGTAGTCCAGTTCAAAAGATCAAAAGTAGAAGCAGAGTTCAAGAAGGAAAGATGTAGATACTTATGCAATGAGGGTGGAAGGGAGGATCAAGGAAGGATTCATATCCTTTACTAAGTAAAGTGTGAAAACAAGGTAGTTGTTACTTCCTAGGATTGAATCCATGAATAAGGGGATTTGTGTCTCCAAGAGTTGGTTCTCTAAAGAGGATTGGTGTCCTTCACAATCAGAAATTATTCTTTATAAACTTTGTAATTCTTGATTTATATAATTGATGTTTTAAATACAAGTCCATTGATGATATATTGTGATAATTAAAATAACAAAGTAATTTTTTTTTTTTTTTAAAGGTAATATTGATTCAACCCCC
This sequence comes from Picea engelmannii, assembly GCA_009831015.1. Taxonomy (NCBI): domain Eukaryota; kingdom Viridiplantae; phylum Streptophyta; class Pinopsida; order Pinales; family Pinaceae; genus Picea; species Picea engelmannii. The sequence goes on from ML783716.1 coordinate 820,347, forward strand.
CCGTAGTATTTCCAACAATTGGTATCAGAGCCAATGCCTTCAATGCAGTATAATCACTAGAAGGTAGATCCTGAAAGAAATGGATCAACAAGAGGGAATGTATTCCAACAAAACACCATTGTTTAAAGGAGATTATTATGCTCTCTGGAAAATAAGAATGAAAAGCTACATGTTGGATCTTGGTTTTGATGTTTGGCAATCTGTAGTAGATGGTTACACTGCACCAACTACTCCACCCACATATACTATAGGAAAGAAGATTTACACTGATAACTCAAGAGCAGTCAATGCCATTCTAGGAGGATTAACAAATCCTATATTTGTGAAGGTAATTCATTGTAATCTAGCTAAGGAGACATGGGACAAACTAGAGGTTATATATGAAGGATATAGCAAAGTCAAGGAAGCCAAACTACAAAACTACAGAGCTCAGTTTGAAAATTTGAAGATGAAAGAAGAAGAGGACATTGATGAATACCTTGATAGAGTAGATGAGGTAGTTAATTCAATCAAAGAAACAGGAGAAGAACTCTCATACAAACCTATTATGAAAAATATCTTACGGTCCTTACCTATGAGGTATGATGCCAAGATTTACATAACTTAAGATAGACTAGAACTTGAAAAACACACTGTTGATGAGCTCCATGGAATTCTTACTGCATATGAGATGAGGATAGGGAAGAAAAAATAATCAAAAGGAGAAACCATATTTAAGGCATCTAAAACAAAGAAGAAGCAAGAGAAAAAGACCAATGAAGAGTTATTAGATATATATGATGAAGAAGTTTCCAAATTCATGAAGAAACACAAGAGAGGGTCTGGGAAATACAAAGGAAACTTTCCTCTAATATGTTTCAACTGTGGAAAAATTGGACACTTTTCCAATAAATGTCCCTATCCTAAGCAGGAGGAAAGTGAGGATGAAAGAACTTTCAAAGATCATAAGAAGAGAAAAACCAAAGATAAAAGGATGTTCTACAACAAGAAGAAAACTTTCTTTACCCAAGAAGACAATAGCTCATCTGAAGAAAGTGAAGAACATGAGCCAGAGATTCTATTTATGGGAATGAAAACTCAAGATGATAATCATTCAAAAGATGAAGAAGAAGTGAACCTTGAGGAAGAATTTATCCGTGTAATTGAAGAACTAATAAAATCTAAAAAATAAAACAATTTACTAAGGGAACCAATTCTAGAGTTTGAAGAAACTACAAAATCAAGAGAAAAAGAGGTTTCCAAAATAATTAGTGACTTAGAACAATTGATTATTGAGTTAAATACCAAACTCCAATAAACCAAAAGAAAAGAAGAAATTTTGAATAAATAACTCAATGAAAAACAACAAACATGTAAGATATTGGAGGATGAAATAATTCAACTAAAAGGGAAACTAGAAAATGAGACATTCACTCTAAGTTTGAAAACAACTCAAAAATCCTGAACAACATTCTTAGAAGTCAGAGATCATCAACTGATAAGACAGGACTAGGATATGATCCCTCTACAAAACAAAAGAATGACAAACTACCAATGAACTTTTCATATGCTCTTAAAACTCCATAAGAAGAGAAGAAAATAAGACAAGGATAATACCATTGAAAACTGTCCCAAATAAACAAAAATCTGCACTCCCTGCTAAAGAAAAAGATGACAAGAAGAATAGAATCATAAGAAGGAATCCCTCTAACAAAAATCAATATATCTTCCTTGGATATTTCTATTCCTGCAATAATTTTGGACATAAAGCAATACATTGTAAAGTTTATAGAAAATACAATCCAAGAAATGTTCAAAGATACAAAAACAATAAGAATAATGAAAAAATAATAAATTATAACTCATTCTCTCCCTTACAAGACTAAAATGTTGAATGTTACAAATGAAACAACTATGGTCATGAAGCTAGTGAATGTAGATTTTCAAAGTATGACAAAAAGATAAATATTCCCAACAATCAAAAGGTATGGACGAAAGAGAAAACAAAGAAAACAAAGTGTAAAGTTTCCCTATATGCAAAAAACTAAGGATGCCAATGGTATATAGACAATGGGTGTTCTAAGCACATGACTGGAGATCAAAGAAAAATTCTCAAGTTAAAGAAGAAAGAAAAAGGAAAAGTCACCTTTGGAGATAATGTGTCAGCCAATATACTTGAAAAAGGCACTGTCAGCCTAGGGAATAATAAGACCAAAGAAGAAAATTTACTTCTGGTAGAAAATATCAAGCCTAATCTTCTAAGTGAAATTAAAACATGTTATCATGGTCACATACTTACCTTTGATTCTCATAAATGTGAGATCAAAAGAAAATATACTGGAAAGCTAGTAGCAGTTGCAGCAAGAACATCTAGCAATGTGTACATCCTTAATATGGAAGAAGAAGAAAAATGTTGTTTAAGTCAAGAAGATGAAAGTTGGCTATGTCATAGAAGTTTGAGACATTTAAGCTTTGACAACTTAATCAAATCCAATAAGAATGAGGCAGTAAGGGATCTGCCAAAAGTTATTAAGCCTTCAGACTCTATTTGTAAACATTGTCAAATAGGGAAGCAAACAAGAGCTAGTTTCAAAACAAAAGAGCATTCAAAAACAAAACCATTGGAACTTATTCACACAGATCTATGTGGACCTATCAGAACTAAAAGTATTTATGGATAACATTATTTTATGTTCATCATTGATGATTACACAAGAATGGCTTGGGTATACTTTCTAAAATAAAAATCATAAGATTTTGACAAGTTTAAAACATACAAAGTCCTTATAGAGAATGAAACATATATCAAAATTAAATGTCTGAGATCAGAAAATGGAGGAGAATTCACCTATGAAGAGTTCATTAAATTTTGTGAAAATCATGGTATCAAAAGACAATTTTTAGCTCCTAGGACTCCTCAACAGAATGGAGTGGTGGAAAGGAAAAACAAAATAGTCCAAGAAGCTTCAAGAACCATGTTAAATGAAACCAAGATTTCAGACAAATTTTGGAGAGATGTAATCTACACAACAGTCCACATACTTAATCAAGCTCAATTGAGGCCTAGCCATGAAAAAAATCCTTATGAGCTATGGTTTGGCAGGCCAATATCTGTAAAACACTTTAGATTTTTTGGAAGTAAATGTTACATTAAGAATGATGAATATAATTTACGAAACTTTGATCCAAAATCTGATGAAGGCATACTTTTAGGTTATTCACCTAATAAGAAATCATACATATGTTATAATCTTAGACTACTCAAGATAGTGGAAAGAAAAAATGCAAAGATAAATGATCTAAAACTAAAGAAGAGCATATCCCAATACATATCTCAACAACAAGATGATGATAAAGAAACACAATAAAATGATCCCTATACTGATGAAGATGACAACGAAGAAACACCCTTTCCAAAATCTTCATCGAAAATAGTTCAAAAGAACCATCATGAGAGTCAAATCATTGGAGACAAAATTGTAGGAGTGGAAACAAGAAGGAAAGTCACATTTGAATCTAAACAAACAATGTTGTCTAAGATAGAACCTAAATCATTTAAATAAGGCAACAAAAGTAAAGACTGGACAAAGGGAATGAATGAATAACTTGACCAGATAGAGAGGAACTAGACTTGGGAATTAGTTCCAAGTCCTAAGGACAAGAATGTGGTAGGAACTAAGTGGATATTCAAGAAAAAACTAAATGAAAATGGGGAGATTATAAAGAAAAAATCCATATTAGTTTGCAAAGGGTATGCTCAAGTAGAAGGTATTGATTTTGAAGAGACATTTTCTCCAATAGCAAGACTAAAAGTCATCAGAATGTTCCTGGAATTTGCATGCTCCATAAATTTCAATATTTATCAGATGGATGTCAAGTCAACATTTATGAATGGAACTCTAGATTAAGAAGTCTATGTTGAACAACCAGAAGGATTCATGCTATTATAAAATCAATACTATGTGTGCAAGCTAAAGAAATATTTGTATGGTCTTAAGCAAGCTCCAAAAGCATGGTTTCCAAGGATAGATCAGTATGTACCAAAACAAGATTGCGTTGTCCCTCAACCAAGTTTTGAGGAAACATTGGTCAGGTTTGAACACCTTTTTAGACTTCGATAGGTTGGTCGAGGATGGAGCGCCCAGGCAAAGCTTAGATCACGAGATCTCACTTGATTTGTGGACCCAACAAGGGGTTCATTAGGGTTTATGTGATGTCAGCCCATGGGTTTACCCATGATTAGACATTCTTTGTAAATTTATAAATAAGAAAGAATGTAATGTAGTGAGGAGGATGTAATTAGCTAAGTGCAAGAGGCAAGTAGTTTCGAGGTTTCTTAGTGCAACAGACTATGTATGTAAGGCTTTGTGCTTAATAGAGGAGTTGGCTCTATACCTTGACCTAATTTTGGGAAGGTAGATCTGCGCAGATCACCTGTTCAATGTGAAGCTAGGATATGTGGCTTAGTGCATAGGAGAAAAATAATGTAAGAGATTGAAGACTAATAAAGAAGAAGACGTCGTTGGTGGATGTAGCCCCACACTGGGGTGAACCACGTATATCATGTGTTGATGGTTTGCTTGGTGCTATGATATTTATGTTGTGAATTTGCTTAGTGCACTGATGGTTATGCATGATAGATAGTTCTATGAATGCTTAGTGATTTATTTATGTTGAATGTACTAGATCTACTTTATGCTACTAAGTTTGAAGTGTATTTTTCCAGTATTACTGCGCCGATCTATTCTTAGGGTTTTTTCTGCAATGTGAATAATGATGATAAAATAATATGTGTTTTTCTTAAGTACTCTGCAAAGTAATTGTAATCATAGATCTATATCCTAGCTTGGTTACATACACCTGAGTCCTGTAACCCCCCCTTCCTCTACCTCGGGTGAGACTTTGCCTGCTTTGCAGGTGTTTCCAGAAGGGTCGATAGTTAGGGTTTTGTTGGTGCGTTGTTGAAGCATTGAACCTTGGGTCTGTCCCTATTCCAGCAAATGGTTTGTTAAGCCCTAATTATGTCTCATTACCCCTTAATTGGGGCATATTACATTAGTAATTTTATTTTATTTATGTCGGATTTATTTCATTAGTTGTAATTATACCTCCTAGTCTCCTATATATACCAAGGAGATACTTTAATTTGGAATCATCTTGTACTTGAACATTTATGTGGGGTAAAAGGAGGTTTCCCCCTCGAAGAGGCTTATTATATGAAATTATCTCTTTTTCAAGGCGTTGAGTACTTATTCTGAGGTTTTTCTATGCTATATTGATATTTGGTTTTTAACATATGGTATCAGAGCTCAAGGTCTGGGGGTTTCGCTGCTACATCTGAGACACCGTGGGATTTTAGATATAAATTTTTTTCTAAAAATATTCAGAAGGAATGGCTTGGATAATATTTAGTAGAGGGATCAAGGAACATTGGGTTAAAATTTCAGCTCTTGAGGCCATATACTTTCGGAGATACATCCTTTGTAAGATAGGGTTTTGGAATCATCCTGAATTGAGTCATTGCGGAATTTTCTCTATAATTTTTTTTTGTAACGTTTCAGACCCTGAACTCCAAAGGATATTCTTAGAAATTAGTAAGGTATCTGTGGTATCAATTTCAGCTTCTGGGTCATCTTAAATTTGTAGATACACCCTGTGGAAGATAGGGTATCTGACTAGTCCTATTGACTAGTCTCAAGCAGGTGTTCCGGGTAAAACAAGAATAAATTCTTCCTAGAGTATCCAAATTGAGTGAG
>ML783716.1:827296-852621 GCA_009831015.1 Picea engelmannii
GTATTCATAGGAACTTTAAAGGATAACATTCAACATGAGGTTCACCTTTGGGAACCCAAATCATTGGAGAATGAATTTAAGGTGGCAAGAAATGTTGAAAGTAAAAATATGGCTATGGCTACTAGAAGGACCAATCCTAACATGTATGGAGAGAATAATGCCCCTTCTTCTAAAACACCTCAACCTACAAGGTTGACACCTCAACAATTGGAGGAAAGAAAAGAAAAAGGTTTATGATTTAAATGTGACAGCAAGTATAGTAAGGGACATAAGTATGGTGAGAATAAATTATTCTACATAGATTGTGAAGAGGAAGAAGAACAAGAACAAGAACCATCTCAAGATGAAAACGTAGAAGAAATTTTTTCTGAAGAGTTGACTCCCACGATATCGTGTAATGTATTGGCTGGAATTATCACTCCTCAAACCCTCAAGATCGAAGGATACATAAAAAAGAAAAAGGTAATAGTCCTAATTGATTCTGGCAGTTCTCATAATTTCATTCACTATAAATTATCCAAAGCTCTCAATTGCTTTGTATATCCAGTGCTAGAGTTTCAAGTAATGATTGCAGATGGAGGAACTATCAATTTCTTAGGAAAATGTAATAAGATCAATCTTACTATGGAGGAATATGTAATGAATAGTCCAATGATTGCTATACCCATGGGTGGTGTTGATGTTGTACTAGGAATCCAATGGTTACAATCATTAGGAACAATGGATTTTAATTTTCAAGAACTTTTCGTGAAATTTTCATTGGAAGGAAAAGAAATTGAGCTAAGAGGTATCACAGGGAAACCCGGTAAGGTGATAAGCTCTAATGGCATGAAAAAATTATTGAAAAAGGGGCATCAAGGCGTTATTGCACAACTATGCTCACTAGATGTTAATTTGGAATCATCTTGTACTTGAACATTTATGTGGAGTAAAAGGAGGTTGCCCCCTCGAAGAGGCTTATTATCTGAAATTCTCTCTTTTTCAAGGCATTGAGTACTTATTCTAAGGTTTTTCTATGCTATATTGATATTTGGTTCTTAACATGGTTCTATTGTCGGGACCTGAAACTGTGATTGTTGGGAACTGAAGTAAAGAAAATTGAAGCTATGTGCGTAGATCAACTATTGTAGTGTGCAGTACTCTACTTGACCTGCGAAGCTTTGTGCCAAGAGAGTAAGTTGTTCTAAAGACAAGAGGAAAGATCTTGAAAGAGGTAAAATTTTGCGCTTTGATAGAGTAAGATAAGTAGAAATTTTTGTTTTGAAAGCATGAATCTAGGTATGTTTGATAGATTTGGTCCTAGTCTGAAAGCTAGGGTACAACTAGAAGAAAGAGTTTATCTGAATAAATTTGATATAAATAGAGAAAGATATGTTATTCCTATGCACATAAAAAAAAATTGGACTAACAAGAGGATGCAGGAACCCAAAAAGAATCTATGCAGATTGCAGGTCCAACACTGTGATCCTAGTGCACAGTACAGGAGAAGTTGGGGAACTTACAAGAGAAAGAGAGGATTAACCCTATGTTATGACTGCAGAAGACCAGGACATCTTGCTAAGGAATTCCCTAGTCCAGGTCCTATTTGTCTTGGTTGTAAATTTGTTGGTCATGAAGTTGAGGATTGTCCAAGAATGATTGCTAAAGTAGAACAAATGAGCATGAGACAAGAAAATAAGAGCATGTTAAAGAATCATCAAGGGAAAGAATCAAAGAAAGTCCATACTCCATTAGAACAATTGAAAGAAGTAATGGATGATCACAAAGATGTCAGTTTACTAGAGATCATGAAAGAAAAACAACCCATAGATACAAGAATAGGAGACTTCGACATAGACTGTGTCTTGCATGAAGAAACATAAGTGAATATTATGATAGAAAGCACTTGGGAATTTTTTGTAAAGCCTACTATAGTACCGTCACTGGGAGGGATAGGTTTATTCAAAGGAAATATGATAACCCTGTGTGGAAGAGTGACTAACATACCTATTATCATCCATGGAACATTGACTAAAGAGGAATTTGAAGTCATTAAGTTTGTTGAGAACAACACCCCTTTCCCACTTTTTCTAGGTAAGACTTGGATTGAGAAAGATCAGATCAGAAGGAAAGCAGGAGAAAAAGCTACAAAAAAGAAAAATCAAGAACTAAGGGATTTCATCTCTAGAAAGATAGATCGACTGATAAGAGGACGAGAAGTTGAGTCGAAGCAACATAAGGCAATATAATTATGTGTCAAAGTTGAAAGAATGCAAGAAGGTTTGAAGGACCTATCCATGCAAGAAAAATTATATCCATCCAGGAAGTGGTAAGTGAAGGGATATTAATTTCGAACCCTTTGAGAGCACCTCAGCAGTGCAAAGTTACTGAGCTAGGAGAAGATAGGAATAAGAATGGAAAAAGAAATCCAGAAATAGTTAGAGAGACTCATATCATAGGAAAGAAGGAAAGGAAGCCCAACAAGAAGAAAGCCAAGTTGGAAAAACTATAGGAAGTTACAAAGAAAACTTCACAGGAGGCAGGCTTGCAGGCCCTGAACCTCGCTGGAACAATAGAGCCATGCAGAATAGGACTTCGACCTAGTGAAGCTATATGACTGTTGGAGGTGCCCTGACCATTAGAACGACGCTCCAGAATGGCTAGGAAGCACATTTATGGGCGAATAGACCGTGTTTGGGACGTTGAGACCGTGCCATAATGAACTGATTCACATTAATGGAAGCATTCCTGCCTGTTAGAAAAATCCGTTACGACACTCGCTTATTTAACCCATTGGTCGTTGCATCATGACCACTTTTTGCCATCCATGATTAACTGAGCTATCATAGATTTGATTATGTGTCAAACTATGATTTCAGAACCTAGACCTCGCCATCTATTTTTTACTCCATCTGTCCGTTCGCCTACCCCGACTTGTCCATTTAAAGAAAGAATGTCGGGCGAACAGACTGAGTTAGAGAAGTCCATAGAAGAGGTACTTAAGAAGTTTATGGATGACAGATATATGTATGAATGTGTTCAGACATCTTCAACTAGGGGACTGCAGGCTTCCCCTTCGACTGCACGATGTTCTAACCATGCTAACGATGCGACTGAGAAGCGAAGTAAGCATCATGACAATATAGCTAATGTGAAGAAAATACTGTCGATATTACCAGATTATATCTCACCTTTGAATGGCACAGTTAACCATGACAGCATCCCATGGGACTATGATTACACTTTGATCACCGCGTACATCCCGAAGGGGATACGCATAGTTGGAAGCCAGTTGGGACAGATCCCATCCTTGAAGAACAATGATTTTAATCTCAGCGATAGAAATAACTACACCATGCTCTCACCTCATAGATACCCGATGAAGACAACTAGGAAGAAGCCTCACATAGTCTCCTAGCCTTGGATTAAGGAGTTGGCACAATCCACGATACTGAACGTCATGAATATTCCTCATTTTGGAGGACATCAGGAGGTTAACACTTGCGTTAAAATACTCTTGTCGTGTTATCATGGTGTATATCTTTGGCTCGATAGGAAGATTACTGTGGATCCATCACTGATCCACTTGATCACATGATTGAGAATGCAGGGACCCGACCCTCAACAGTTCTACCCAGGGAAGACCTCATATCGCTTCCTAACATAGCACATCAAGGAGGCATACAGTGAAGTTGAGAAGGGAAAGTGAGGCTACAAGGTGTCAGTGTTTCATGGAAAATTGCATAGGAGATCTAGCTAAAACAAGTACAAACAAACCTTATCAAGAAAGGAAGAGATATTCAATATGGAAGAATGAGAAAATATATTCGCACTACTCCAATGAGTTGATGATTGATACATAGATCATGATCAATATGATACAATGAATGAGTGGAATACACTCATATATAGAGAAAAGCATTCCATAATTAAGAAAATAAATCAAGCAATTATCTTTCCTTAGGAATGCATGCATGCATAATAGTGATGATAAAAATATAAAGTCTAAATAGAACTAGTCAGTTAACTCCCACTGAACTAGTGTGTCAAAAATAGAAATTTATCCAACACCCCCCCTGAACATCACTATGGAGTAAAAAATGAGTCCCGGCTACTAGGCCATTTTAGGTACTCATGTACAATGCAACTAATGAACATTGAATAAAAGTGAGGAAATAGGGAAAACCACGTGGGAACAACCCCCCCCCCCAGCCCTCAAAAGATAATGTATCAAAAGAAGAAAATGACAGCTACTAGGCAACTGTGTTCTTCACTGCAAGACGATCCCGCAAAGTTTGAAACTTATTCTCATTGAAAGTCTTCGTGAAGATGTAGAAATATTTATGGATATGATGATGCCCTTTGGGAATCTATCGGGCCTTGTACTTCTTGATCCCGTGGACCCATCTGCACCTGAAAACATTCCTTTCTGGTGGATGTGGAACCAGATTCCAAGTCTGGTTATGTAGGAGTGAGTCATACTCCTTCTGCATGGCTTCTTTCCATAATGGATTTCCCACAAACCTATTGTAGTTCTGTGGATCAGTAGATTGAACCATATAGCAATGTATGGGCATCGCAGGTTCCGAATCTGAAAATACATGAGAAGTCTACTCATGCTATGATCGAGTCCTCCTCGAATCCAATGGATTCCCTACAAGGTTTCCTACTGCCTGAATTTTGGTATGTGCCTTCTTGGGCATATGTTGAAGCTTCAATGTTGGCTTCTTATAGGGATGTACTACCTGCTTATTTCCATGTACATAATCTGAGTGTATGGAATCATCTCTGATGTCGAAAACTGATGGACGAACAAGAGTATATGCATATTGCACTGGAGGTGCATGCAACATACTCTCCTTATGTGTAAGTAGAATAGGGGAGTCATCATCAGAAAACTTAGTGAATTTATACAACCTTGACTTGTGATCCACCTCACCAATTGCAATGATGGAATTGTCATGCATGTCAATTACTGAAATTGAATCTGATGTAAATTCAACCTTTTTCCTTTCTGAGTGATCTGATAAACTAAGAGCAGATTCATAGAAATATTTGGAACATGTAAAACATTCTCAAAACTTCCATTGTGGAGTTCCACTCTCCCTTCTCCTACTACTGCTACTGGAGTATCATCCCCCATGAGAATAGGGGGTCTTGAGCATGGACTCAAAGAAGTGAAAACTTCATCTTTAGCTGCCATATGATGTGATGCACCAGAATCTATAATCCATGAATCAGATGAGGAATTAATTGCAACCAGAGCATGATGATTACCTTTATTAGGAGCATGATATTCTTCCTTTTGCTTCTTGAATCCCTTTGGAATGAAGTTTCCAAGGTTGTTCTACTGAAGTGCTTGTGCCATAAGATCAATCTGTTTCTTCATGCATGTGTATTCTTCATGATTCGGTTTATTGTAGTAAGTGCACTGCTTTCCTTTATTCTTCTTCTTGGACTCTGAAGAGTTTTTGGAACTTGAAGAATCATTAAAGGATTTGGAATATCCCTCCTTCATATTCTGTTTGAATGACCCTTTTCCATCCTTCATGGTGAGTGCATGTGCTTTGGGATCTTTCATGAGGCCCATATGTATGATTTTTGTCTTCTCTTGTGTAAGAGACTCAATGAACTGAGCCAACGTAGGCATTTTTCAATTTGTTCCAAAAAGACATCTCCCAGAATGGAAATTGGAGACATATACAGTGTATTATGGTCCTATCTTGGCCAATATTGTTAGAATAAGTTGTTTCTCTTATGTATACTTATCAATACCGTATTCACCCAAGCTTAATAGCAAAGATTTAAATTTAGTAAAAAAATCTTGTATATTATCAAAATTTTTAGGGTCTAAGGTATTCAACTCTACCTCAAGCATATGACCTCGCATCTCATCCTGCTTTCCAGAGAGTCCTTCCAAGGTGGTCTAGATCTCATTTGGAGTCTTTCATGCGGCAACATGAAACCACAAATTAGTGGAGATTAAGTCAAGAAGTATTCTTGTGGCCTCATCCTTACGGTTCGCCCATCTCATCTTCTCAATCGCTGATGTAGGTTCTGTTTCTATCTCCATCGTCAAATTATACAATCCTTTCCTTCTGAGTTGGAATTCTGCCTTGGGATTCCAATCAAAATAATTGTATGGTGTGAGGATTACCACCAAGTTTGACTGTATAATAGTTGTCATATCCGTCTCTCCCACTGATTCCAAGAACCCGTAAAAATTTACTCTCAAAAACATAATATTTTGGAAGGAATAACTGCTGAAATGTATGACCACGGATTTAGCTCGTTGAAACTCTGATTTTCCTTATTCTTTGGCTTGTCTAGCTTGCTCCAAGCAACATAGCTCTGATACCATGTCAATGTTTCATGGAAACCTGCACATGAGATCTAGCTAAAACAAGTACAAACAAAGCTTATCAAGAAAGGAAGAGAGATTCAATATGGAAGAATGAGAAAATATATTCAGACTACTCCAATGAGCTGATGATTGATACATAGATCATGATCAATATGATACAATGAATGAGTGGAATACACTCATATATAAGGAAAAACATTCCATAATTAAGAAAAGCAATCAAGCAGTTATCTTTCCTTAGGAATGCATGCATGCATAATAGTGATGGTAAAAATAGAAAGTCCAAATAGAACTAGTCAGTTAACTCCCACTGAACTAGTGTGTCGAAAATAGAAATTTATTCAACACATGGTAGCCTCTATCCAGGATGGTGCAATGTGACTCGCTTGACAACTCACAGCTAGAAATATTGTAAGAAATAATCGCCCCACATAGGTCACCGGGTTCGTGGTGGACCTCGCAGGAAAATGCGTGAAGGGAATGCAAATGAATTGGGAAAGTTATCTCATCAACGAGCTTGAGAAGGACTTCCGTGAAGTGAACGATCAAGGATACGAGGTCCACTTCAGCTGGCTACTCGTGCTGATTGCATTTGTCGCTTGGAAAATGCTGAAGGGAGCAAATTTTCTAGAAATTGAACCATTAGAGCCATTGGCAACTATATTTTCCACCTTATGGTACATGAATGACATGTCGAAGCAATTGCAGTCGAACGCAGTGTTCCATGCCTACTATCAGGAACTGATGGTTGCCATTGATTCATTTTCATGCATGACCCTACACACCTTTCACCAATACAGACCACTAACTAAGTTCCACGTGGATCCACATTTTATTTATATCACTACGCGCACGGATGAGAGCAAGGAAGAATTACAATATTACTATAGCTGACCGACGAGACATGGCGTGAATCATGAAGGAGTGGCCAAAGGAGTTACTTGTACCGATTGATGATGCATAACTCTCTGAACCTGACATCATAGGAAGCCCCTTGGTCACCCGGTTTGAGCATGGAGGACAGTCAAGTGTGAAGAAGAAAAAGAAGAAGGAGGAATTTCAGAACATAGAGACTGATGAAGAGAACAACACCTCGAAGGAAAGTATATGTGGCTTGCCCGCAGGAGGAGAAGGAGATGAAGTAAATCAAGAAGTAGGGGGGGAAGAAGGATAAAAGAAAGGTGAAGGCGAAGCTACACCGCCGAAGGATCCTCCTACCCAGAAAGAAAAACTGAAGAAAAGGAAGGTTTCTCCATAGAAACCCTCAGCAAGAAAGAAGACCCGCGCCAGTAAGCCCCAGCTAGAGGCTACGCTCACAGAGGATGATATCGGTCTAGTCTGTGGAGTGATGGAGGACATGTCCAAAGATCTCTTGTAGAGATATAGATAAAATCATGAAGATCTGTATGTAAATATCGAGAAGGAGCTGAAGGAGATACAAGAATCTATTCGCTTGGTCCGCACAGTATCTACTGTGCCTTCCTCATCAGAAAATGCAAAGTTGGGGGATGAGCCAACCTAACTTCGAAGACTTGTAGATGCAATAGAGGCTCAAATTCAACAAGTCCAAGAAGAGAAGGAGAAGGCTATAGAAGCCTTGAAACAAGAGAAAGAGGAGATCTTCGAGAAACTACGAGTTGCGTGGTATTGTGTGACTGCTTATGAAAATGCGAAGGATGAGTTCTGGGCAATGCTTGAGGAGGACAAAGTGAAGATAAATAGGGGAAAGAACCAACTGCTTTCATAATAGACTGTATTCAAAGAAGTGGTGGGTAGAGCACTTCGATCGGTGTCAGGATTGGCACAGGAGGAACATGAGACAATCGAGGCTCAAGTGATGAAGCTAATTGAGGCCATCCAACAAATTCAAACAAGGGTAACATAGATGGAGATCCAAGCAGTACCAAGTGTTGCACCTCTTTTTCCACTTAGATGAACAAAACAGAGGTTCTTACAAGCTTAGTTGGGTTTGCTAAGCAGGACAACTATAAGGAAAAGGGTTGGAGAAAGAAATATAAAAGAAAAACTAAGAATTAAAATAAGAAATAAAATAACAACTAAACTAGTGAGCATAGGGACATAAGAACAAAAAGACCAATAAGACTCATTTCACCAATGGTAAGGTTTATATGAGTGAAAGAAAACACCAAGAAGAAAGAGGACTATGAGTCCCTTCTTCCTCCAAGGGAGGGCTATTAGACCCCCACAAATAAGCTCTTCTTACAACTTTGAATGAAAATGGTGAAAGAATTCCAAGCTAATCCACTCAAGGGGTGAGATGGATTGCCCAATGCAATGGTGCTAGTATACTCTTGATGAGAATAGAGGATTCCTCAAGAGAATAGTAGAAACATAACTTTGCTATTGAATTCCTTGAAAATGAAGTGCACCCATGGCCTTGTTTTATAGCACCTCTTTGAGGTATTGTGAAACCAACTTGTAGTCTGAAAAGAGGCTAATTAGGGCATTTTTAGGTCTTTGACCAGCCACCCAGTCAGATCCAGTCTAGATTTGAGTGTCAAATCAACATGGAAGCTAAATTAGAAGTGGGTGGGAGGCCAACCAATCTCATAAATGCACCGTTCTCAGATGTGTACGGATTTTAGCGACCACAGTCGCGCATCGGGCGCATGTGCACTTTTCCTGCATTTTTGTTTTGTGCATGTGTGTGCGTGCCCTGTGTAGTCATAGTGCACTTTAATTTTATCACTGGTTGTGTAGTTTTTTACCCTTTTTGGAAATGATTTTGTGGCAATTTTGGTCCATGGGTGACCTCATAACTATTTGATGATGTTGGATTCTTGTAACCATTTGCGGATGAAATTTCAGTGATAATAGATGCCCCCTGATGGATGAGGTTAGGAGCATACGTATAGCTGAAATTCATCAATGTTTCTTCTACCGAGAGTGTCATTGTAAGAGAGAGCGATAGTGGGAGTGTCAAGAGTTACCCGTTGGAGGGAGAAGGGAACCTATAGAACCCAACCTTCCATAAGGTGTGTAAAAATAAACTATGTACAAATGAGGCGGGCATGCCCCATGCTTGTGTCATGTAACTCAAAAAGGAGTGGTGTGTTGATGTAGACAACTGCAGCACCCTCGGGGGTGGTCGTGATGAAGGAAGAAGACAATTATGCGGAGGACCATACTCTAAACAGTAGGTAGTGATATCTGTAAGAAATATCACGGATTCTGTAGGCATTGATAGCCCAGCCAAATTCAGAGGTCTTCGGAAAATATAAGAAATAACTGCAATAGTCGCAAATTAAGACCCATCGTAACATGAAAAAGTGTTGAAGTGGAATGTTACGGGGGTCAACGACAGCAGGGAGAAATTGTGGTTCTCCTTGTGTCATCTGAGACCTCTCATTGGAAAGGTAATGAGAGTCAAGATACTATCGCCCTTCTGGAAATTGTGTTGATGTTGACAAAAAGGAGGACGCGACTCTAAGAAGAAAAGGGATTCATGAAATCTACTAGGTGAGATTAGGAACTGGAGGAGGTACATAGACGAAGTCAAGATGTAGGAAGACTCAAGACTGCCCATGGTTGGGGTTATATGTGAAGTATAAGTGGTTGCAATTGGTAAACTAGGTCGAGTGTCATGGGGACAACAAGACGCGGGATAAGGTGTGCCAGAGGCGGGACAAAATGAACAAACTCAGAGGGCAGAGGTAAGTGTCTTGTGGGATACTCAGAGTATATGGATGATGTCAATATGGGTATATGATAAGGAGTTCCCCAACCAAGGGCGACACGGGTTGCATTTGCCAAAAAGGGAAGAAGGTTGTCAAAGGTGACGACAAAAGGATATGTAAATGCTGGAAACAAAGGCTTTTTACATTTTACCAAATAAATAAAGAATAATTTGGGATGAGTGTACAAATACAGAAATGGGTGCCCCAATGTAATACGGTTGGGACGGTTAGGGCACAATGTGCTTGGAGAATTGGTGGAGGGTGGGGGCCCCATGGGTGGGTTTCTATATGAGGTAGGTGAAATGGAGGGAAATTTACAGAGGGGCAAACTGATTTGTGGATGAAATGGAGGGTTCATGATACCGCGGAGGTGCAGTCAAAAGAGAACCTTGAAGAGATAATCTGGGATTCCAGTGGGAAAGCTAGCAAAATGAGGAAAAGGAGTATGTGGCTGATTAATGACATGATGTAAGACTATCAGGACTCCCATACCTAAAGGGTTGAAAAACAACATGAGTGTCAAAGTGAAAAAGGGTGCTATGAATGGGACAACTCATGTGGGGGAGAGTGCTACCGGGTGACAGTACCTAATATGCAATGGAGGTGTTGGTACTGCAGAGCCAGAGATGGGGATCCTAGAGGCAAATGTCAGAGGGTGTGACTAGAGATGCAATTGAGATTCAAAGGGAATGATTACATGCCAGTGTTGATTATATACCTAAAGGGGTTGCGTCGATGTATGATGACCAAGTACCTGCACACATGAAAACCAAATACCCGACGTGAACAATATCTGAAGAGAATCGAACATGCAAGTATTTATTTGATAATTTTGAACATGAGCATGCATACCTGGACGGGGTATGAAAAAAAAATGGCTCCCTGGGGGCTAAGGATAAAAAGTGGCCCAAGGATTGTCTTGATGTAGATGACGGGATGTTGATCCCATGGCTGAAGACGGATCGAGAAATGGACACCCGGAGCTCCCAGAATGGTGATTGGAAGTTTGGCGAAAAGGCATATATATAGTTGTAGGGCCCAGATTACCACCTCATTTGTACTTGCTGCCAGAGTGACTGGACGAGAGGTAGTCAGAGGATATTTGGAGATTCCGGGAGAACAAGGCAGTCGATTCAGGAAAAGTGAGCTTCAGGTTAGTAGTCTTAACGTCCTACATAGAAGTAGGGTTTCCATTTATGGGCAGGGCCTGTACGGAGGGCCGTACAGGGGGTTTTATGGGTGTGGGCCCCCCAGTGCGCGAGCGATCCAAAAATATGCACGCACGGGTGCACGCCTGTTATCTGGATAGCCGCACATGGGTGCACCCATAGGGGGGACAAAGGCGCGTATGATATGCGCGCCTGTTTGCTACACAACCACGCATGGGTGTGCGACTGTGTAGTGGACATGCGCACTGTGATGCACATCTGTGTTCGTGACTGGGGCACATGGAGGTGCCCCTGTAGGGTGAGCAGGCGTGCACGCATGTGCTTGTGGGATGGATAGGTGTGCCTGCGTGCATGCCTATGGGGTGGATAGGTGCATATATGTGCGTGCTTATGGGGTGAACATGCGTGCATATGTGCGTGGCTGTGAGTTAAACAACCGCGCCTTGGGGGCAAGGCTGACGGGTGTAAAACTTATCTTTTTTAATGTTTTTTATGGTCAATATGGCTGACCTAGGACTGTATTATGTGGTTGAAGGTGATCATTTTGCACAATGTCAGTCGGCTGGCGAGAGTGGGATTGGTCCTAGCTGAGGGATGTCGTGGCTATTGAGGAGCTGGGGGTTCGTGCCACTTTGGCAGCCTGTGGGCTGTTGAATTTCTTCGAGTGCCCATTGATATGGGCACAGGACTATCTCCTACACTTTTTGATTTGGATGTGGAGTCCGGACCTGCATTGCTTTATGGTGTGGAGAGAGCAGATCGCCTTCATTGCAGTGGAGGATATATACTTTTTGACTGGGCTCCCTTTTCGGGGAACGCTCCTACCGAAGGAGCCGGTGTTACCTGCGGACTTGTCACTAGAGACCTTGGGCCGGAGGTACTATTCGAGGGAGAACTACATGTCGGGCTCTGTCATGAGAATCAGGGCGATGGATTCTCTAGCTCATCGCTATGTAGCAACGATGATTGTAAGGGTGTATGGGTCCCTTGCGACTCAGGGGATCAATGGTGGTCAACTAAGGGTTATGGGTGTTATCCATAATTTTGGTCATCATGATGATGTGATGATGTTGGTGAACTCGGGCTCTTCATTAGAACTCTTTCCTGAGAAAAGTTACCTTTGTCTCTTTCCAGAAATCACACTTTTAAGGGAGGTTCGCAGGCTGACAATACATTTTCCTGCGAGAATGTATGATTCTCGCAGGCTGCATTAAGACAGCGTGCGAGAGGTTCGCACTGTACCTAACTTCTAGGGTGCGAACTCTTTCTAAACAAGGGAAAAAGATAAATTCTCGAACCTTCTAGAAGGGAATTTTCTAGAAGGATGAGATGACATTCAAATGGTTATCTAAGTACTAGATTTCCTGATATCTTGGGATCATTCCTATTCAAGTAACTAATTCATTCTCTCCTATATATTGATGGGATTCTCATGGAAAAGTTTAGAAGAAAACTAGCAAGAGATTTATTGGAGAATTACTGGAAGATTGTATGAAGGACTGATGCTACAACAGCTAGAGACACCAGCAAGGTTATCAAAAGTGGTTGATCTTCTTCACGCATGAGCAAGTGTGTGTGTCAAAGCTAGGAACCATCGAAAGGAGGTTTGCAACATCAAGGCTCAGGTTGTAACTCTTACTTTCTATCAATTTAATACAGTAATATGTCCCTTTCCCATAAAGCTAATGTCACTTTATTACATAACTCCCTGATCATATGTATAGATTAGCTATTGAATATATTGGGTTGTCTTCATTTCGATTGGTTTGTACTGTTGTGGTCTTGACGGCACAAGAGCATTGAAGTGAAGCTGGGCAACAGAGACCCAAGGAAGCAATTATAAGGTATGTTCATGATTCTTGCCTTCTAGTTCATTCAATAGTCTAAATCTAGGGAAAGAGTATTATTCTGTCCTGTTTTGTTCTAGATCCAGGTGGATCTAGGGAGATCGGTTTATGTCCGCACTTACGGATTAATCCTAAAACAAAATTGGTGACTCCACTAGGGATCAATCCCATTTTTTTTTGGTGGCTTTTTGTATTTTCTGTGGCCATTTGCTCCAGTTTCATTTTTCTCTTGTCTTGTCAGTCTCTGAGTCCTCAGGATATCCTAAGAGACCTTCTGGGTCTAGAAGCCTTTGTCAATTTAGCTTTCATTTTCAAAAATTTTGTCATCTTCAGGAGTTCTCGCACTGTGTTTAACTCCAGCCTGTGAGAATCAGTCAGGTTCACACCCTGCTCATAGGGTTCAGTGTGAGTACCTCGCACCTTGCTAAAAGGTTGCCTGCGAGAATCATATATTCTCGCACTGTGTCAAACTGCTTGCCTGCGAGCAAGATTTTTCAAAATTTTGAAATTGGCTTTTGGTTTTTCCAACTGCTCAGATCAATTGATTTACCTTTTTTGAGCTTACTAGACCATTGATTTATATAGCTTTTGCTTTAGTTTGCATGCTTGAACAGTTTTAGGGTTTCAAGGTTTTTCTTGTCCTTTGTAGCTTGACTTTCGTTTCTTGACTCTTATTGGCAATTTCATTCTCTCTGACTTCAAGAGCTGAGGGTGTTTGATTGGTTGAGAACCAGTGATTGGTTGAGAGTTAAGTGTTTGGTGTTTCTCATTTGCTTGTTGGTTTGAAAGAACATTTTTCCCTTTGCATTGAGGAGACTAATTGGTTTGCTCTTTGTTTTTTGCTTTCATTGAAAGAGTTGATTGGGTTGTTATTGCTTGTTTCTTTATGATTTGATTTTTATGCTTTCTCATTGATATAGTGAGAATTCTTTTTGGAAAGTGAACAATAATATTTTCTTTCAAAAACATTGTTTTTTGTCTTTTAGAAACCATTGAAAAATCAAATTTTAGAGTTTATTGAAGTATTTGAAAAAGACATATAGAGAATAGTCCTTTTATGATTGTTTGAATTGAAATTTGAAAGGAAATTGTGCATTGCATTGTAGTACAGAGTTGATTTGGAAGATTGTCTCTCTCTCTCTCTCATAAATAGGATTCATTCCTTGCATTATTTGGGTCAGAGTCATACAACACGAGTTTCACTTCCATGACCTTTGAGTAAACAACAGCTCTTAAAAACATTGCATAATCTTAAAATTTATTTAGTAACTCTTTTCTAGGGCTCTTTTACACTAACATTTAGCTAGGCTAGTGCTTTGGAGTAGGAAGAGAGATACACTCTCCAAAAGCTCAAAACACACAATAGCATCTTGAGTTAGGGAGTGTTAAATTCCATTTGCAACATATTGTCCTGGGAAGCCCTTCTAACACAAGAGTCAAGCACTAGGTCACATTGGTGTTGGCAGAGTTACTAACCCTGCTTTGTTGACATCAGTGTAGATATTGCACATATTACGGGGATCACTCGGAGGTATACCCACAATGATGAGTGGAAGCCTTTTGAGTTGATTTCGGGCTAGATACCCTGCCCTTGCGTGTGGATCGGACTGACGACTGTTCCCCCAGGATTTACTGTTGTTTGTGGTGACTTTAGTGGCCTATCTCTCTAGGTTCTTACCCAAGGTGACTGTGGAGGGGAAAGTCTTCACGGTACCTGGAATTGACGTTGGCCAAACTCACTCGGGCTCCTTGGAGGGTATACCCACAATTATGTGTGGGAGCTGGCACCAGGGTGTAAGTCCGTTAAGCAGGTCGTCAACGTAACTTTTCCATCCTAGTCCCGCCCCTTCTTGTCTCGTTGTTGCGACGTTGGATTTCATCACCAACTAGTGGCCTCGAAATTAGAAGGTATTGTTTGCATGGTGATTGTCTCCTAGATTTTGTTTACTAGCACGTGCTATTTTTTTCTCGAAGTTGACCATAGGAATTTCTTCGCGGAGCTTGTCACTTGTTTACAATTTCTCCCCCACGAAGTTCATGTAGAATGCAAGGTTTATCTCCAGAGCATATGGACGATTCTCAACCCTCGCCTACTGGTACACCTGAGGGTTCTCCCCATCAGAATGAAGTCCCAGTGGTTACTCCACCACACGGGGAAACAAGTGACGTTCTAGTTGTCACTACACCACCTCCACAGGTAGAACGAACTGACTCTCTAGAGGATTTTAGAATTACCAATACTAGAGAGGACTATCGCATTCGATGTGGTGAACGACCTATTGTGCGATTAAATTCTTCTGACAAAACCGTTGTCACATCTTCTAAATCCACTATTGGGCCTTCTCCCGGTGTAGTAGGCCAAGATCCTTTTTGGTTAGGTGATTTCCGACGGGTCCTTTTCGGTACTGAGTCACCCCTTGTCTACGAAATCAACCCTCCAGTGTCTTCTGAGACATAAACTACACCAAAGACTACCACTTATCGATTTTTTCTCCCTCCCGAGATGGCCCATCTCGCGAATACTACGAGCGTCCAAACCGGAATTACTGCAGCTACTCTTTCTCCTATCAATACCCAACGAATACCTGATGTCAACCCGACACTACCACCCTATTATCATGCGTTGAATGCTTTGTTGAATGCTTCTAATCCAACACCTCCGCAAACCCCAGCTGGTTCTCCAGGTGGTCCTCCTTTTCCTGGGCATCCTATTCCCAGTTTTATCTCGACACTCCCTCTGTTTCCTTCTGGAAATCCTAATCCTAGTGGCACTATCCTGACTGTTGCACCAAACCTGCAGATTCCTGTTGGTGGACAGGGTGGTATGGTTCCTTTTCCTTTTCCTGGGCACAACACAGTTACTACGCAACCTGAGGTTGGCACACAACTTCCGGGTGGAACTATACCTACAGTAGGGGGGCCCACCTCACCTTTTGGACAAAATATACCTCCTGAATTGGCCCAGTATTGGAATCAGCTTCTACAAAACTTTCCTCAAAATGATGGGGGGCAACAACCTACCCCTACTATCGGCCAACCTTATCCAGGTATACCTAATCCTATTTGGGGTCAGGGTCAAGCTACTCAACCTCAGGTCCCTACTCAAACTCAAGGTTACAATCCTTGGGGCTACTATCCTATCCGACCACCATCGACTCAGCCAGGGTCTTCCCTCTACGGACAGACTGCTTATGGTCCTATTGGTTTGCTGACAGGGCTTCCACCCCAAAGCCATCAGTACCCACAAGTAAATCGACAGTTACCTTTTCTTTCTACCTTGGATTTTCCAGATTTGTCTAGGATTCTAAATGATCCTATTCGTCACTCTCCCCAATGGCCTGCTATTCCTGCCAAGCTTCCATCGGACATTCTGAAGTTTGATGGCAAGGTGGGAGAGGACCCAAATAATCATGTTATGACTTTTGACTTATGGTGTTCATCCAACTCGTTGATGGATGAATCCATTCGTCTACGTCTTTTTCAACGAACCCTCACCGGTTCTGCTGCAAAGTGGTATATTGAATTGCCACGAGGTTTCTTTTCTGATTTCAACACACTAGCTATGGATTTTCTTACAAATTACCAGCTACCAATCCGTTATGATACTGGGACTGAAATCTTGACTTCCTTCAAACAAACTAAAGGCACTCATATATCAGATCATATACATGAGTGGCGAAGGAGACGACGTCTTATTAAACTTGAACTCCCAGATCAGTTATTGGCAGAATGGTTTACGAAATCCTTCGTGAATGAAATTGGTAAAGACATTTCCATGGGTGGTGTTGTTACGGAAGAGCAGGCTATCAGTCATGCTCAATATCTTGATCTCGTTTATTCGCAAACGGGAACACTTTATGATTTACTACCTGAATTACCTCGTCTTGGTACTTCCAGCACTTCAACTGCTCCAGTTGCCTCGCATGCAGCTGATGGTGTAATTGGTACTGCTCATGTCCACTCACACTCTGTTTCAACTACAACCCCTAAGTCTACATCTTCTAATGTTCAAAATGCTCCATCTCCTACCCCTTCCACTGGTAAAAATTCTGAGGTAAATGCTATTCAATCTACCCCGACTGGTAAAAATAAATCAAAGAAAGGAAGAGGTAAGAATAAGGAGAGTAAAAATAATAATCAAACTGAGCAAACTAAAACCCTTCCTGTTGAAGATCGGGATAAACGCAAACCATGGTACCCTTGCCTTATCTGTGGTGATGATCACTACATGAAGGATTGTCCTCGACGTGTTGAGGTTACTAAGTTCCTTCAAGGAACGCTGAAACCCTCTACTCCGACAGTCTTGTCCCAACCCTTCCTGTCTCAACAACAAGCCTAGTTGGTCATCCATGACCAACCGTCTACTTCTACGACATCATATGTTTTGATGTGTACCAGTGATTCTACGAAAAATAATTTTGCACTCACGACTAGAGCCAAAGACTATACTCCGTCTAAGGAGAAGGTTGACGATCCACCTCCGACTTTGATACAGCCCTCTCCATCGAATCTACCTACCAACGGTCCTCTTCATCTCGAACAACCGAGCCTTGATGCAGTTCTGCGACCACCCGCGAAAGGTGTCGTTAAGAAATCGACCTTCAATCATCATGCTCGTGCAGCCCATAACTATATCATTGTCGAAGATTTGGCCCAAGCACCTTCAGTGATGTCTGCCCTTGAAGTCCTTCAGTATTATCCTACACAACGAAGGGCTCTGTTGAAAGCTATAGGTGGAATTGATCCTACAGATACAAATTTAATAGTCTTTGACTTGGAAGATCATATTCCAAGGTTGCCCCCTTAGCTTGCATTTCATATACAATTTTTTGTCACCGATAAGAATATTTGTCGAACTGTTATAGATGAGGGTGCCTCTACGTGCGTAATGTCTTTCGCTTGTTGGAAAGCCATTGGTTCTCCTCCTTTAAATGAATCACAAAATACTTTGAAAGCCTTCAATGGCTCTAGTTTTAAGCCTTACGATGTTCTTCCATCGTTGCCTGTTACTCTAGAAGGTAAGACAATCCAAGTTGAAGTGGAAGTTTTTGATGCTCCCCTGGATTATAATCTTCTACTTGGTTGTAGCTGGATAGATTCTATGCACGCTGTTGTGTCAACACTTTTCCATGTGGTACGATTTCCTCATCAGGGAAAATTTGTTACGGTTGATCAACTTGCCTTCTTTAATTCTGATACTCGTACTGGAAATGTGTCGTTCATAGCTAAAACCCCTCCGAGTTACGAGAATGTCGGTGTCGGCCTTTTAAAAGACTCTTCATTAATGGGAACTTTCCCCATACCACCCCCACCTGATATTCCACGCTCGTCAGTTGCTTCTATCAATATGATCTCCACTGTACCTCATTTGCTTCCGATGTCTTCTGACCCTTGGATAGTCCCTGACCCAGGAGATCATACTCGTTTCGGGGACGTCATGCCGTTAAGTCCGGTTGAGTTTTCTTATCGAGCCATTCAATCGACAACCCTTTCTACACCCTCTCTTGAGTTGTCTCCCGATCCTTTCCATGTCATATTTCCCACTGACGAGATGATCATGTCCGTCATGGAAGGCACTCCTTGGGATGATGGGCATCATCGTTCCATACTGTTTCTGGAGCAACACACTCTAGAGAATTACCAACGGATTTCGACTCCGTCGACCGTTGTTGTCATATCGACCGTTCTCGGACCTACATAGGATGTGTTTTCCGAAGGGAACCTCAGTAATATTTCTCCCACGATTCCCATTGATATATCAGTTAAACCTGGGATAGTTGAAAATGTTCACATTGGAGCTTCGTGTTCTCTGGATGAAATTGTCACCTATACTACTCTGTTCAAAGAATTTCGTGACATCTTTGCCTAGAGCTACGAAGATATGCCAAGTATCGACCCTGCTATTATGGTGCATGAGATAAAGACATACCCAGAGCTAAGCTAGTCCAGCAGTGCCTTCATTCGGTCCATCCACGTAAAGCGACAGCTATCAAACTCGAAGTTGAAAAACTTCTCAAAGCCGGTTTTATTTATCCCGTGGCTCTGACAGAATGGGTTTCCAACCCTGTTCCGATTGATAAGAAAGGTGGTAGTATACGTGTTTGTGTTAATTATTGGGATATTAACAAATCTTGTCTGAAGGACAACTTTCCAACCCCTTTCGTTGACCAGACCGTCGATGATTACGCCGACAACGAAATCTTTTCTCTCATGGATGGTTTCTCCGGCTATAATCAAATTAACATCACTCCTGAGGACCAACATAAAATGAATTTTATTTGTCCTTGGGGTACTTTCTCCGATAGAAAACTTCCCTTCGGTCCTAAGAACGCGGGCGCGACGTTTCAACGTGCTATGTCTTACGCGTTTCACAATATAAAACATATCGTTCAACCTTATCTGGACGATTTACCAGCTCATTCTTTATGCCGAGTCGATCACCCTACTCACCTCCGAGCAATTTTCGTTCATTGTCGGTCCTATCACATTCGTTTAAATCCTCATAAATGCATTTTCTGTGTAGAATCTGGCCGTCTTCTTGGTTTCATTGTTTCACATCAAGGGATCCGGGTAGATCCTATTAAGGTCGAGGCGATTCTTAATCTTCCTCCTCCTTCTTCATTGCGTCAGTTACAAAGTTTGCAAGGGAAAGCGAACTTTCTTCGTCGTTTCATCCCTAATTACGCCGAGATTACTCGTGGCTTTACACGTCTACTAAAGAAAGGTTCTTAATTTGTCTGGGATACTATTTCCAATAATGCTTTTGAGGCTTTAAAGTTGTCCCTCACAAAATCTCCACTTCTCTTCCCTCCTGATTATAGTCGTGATTACTTTCTTTATCTTGCAGCCTCGGAGTATACCATCGGTATGGTTCTCGTTCAAGAGGATGATGCACACGATGAACATGTTTTTTACTACTTGAGTCAGAGTCTCACATCAACTAAAATCAAGTATCAACATGTTGAAAAACTGGCTTTGGCTGCCGTTCAAGCTGTTCAATGCTTTCGACATTATATCCTTTCCAGGAAAACTACAGTGATTTCAGATTGCAACCCTATGCAACACATTTTGACTCATCAATTGCTAGGGGGAAAGTACTCCAAATGGATTGTCATACTCCAGGAGTTTGAATTGGAGTTTGATTGTGCCACGTTTAAGAAATCCTTAGTTTTCGCTGAATTGATATGTGATTTTCCTCACTCCGCCACGGAAAATGTAGCAGTAGATTCATTGCCTGATGAATCTCTTTTTCTTATAAGCACAAACGATCTTTGGTATGGATATATCATTATATATCTCCAAACCCAAACTTTCTGGCCTGCTTTGTATAGCACCGAACGACGTCGTATCCGTTATCAAGCGCGTCAATATATTATCCTCGGGGATACTCTTTACCGTCGGGGAATTGACTCTATTTTTCGACGTTGCCTGACTTTTGACAAAGATGAGAAAGCTTTGAATGATTTCTATTCTGGAGCATGTGGTGGTCATATGTCTGGGTATGCTACTACCCAGAAGATCTTATGTGCAAGATATTTTTGGCCTTCCTTGTTCAATGACTGCATTACTGTTGTTCAGAAGTGCCATGCCTGCCAGACCTATAATCAAAAAATTTGGTCACATCTTGCTCCCCTTCATCCCGTGGTCTCAGTTGGTCCTTTTTCAAAATGGGGCATTGATTTCATGACATGTCACCCTCACTCGACCGGGGGGCATGGTTACATCATTGTAGCTGTTGATTACTTTACAAAATGGGCCGAGGCAATGCCAACATTCGATAATACTTGAAAGACTGTAGCGTTGTTTCTTTTTAACCATGTCATAGCTCGTTTTGATGTTCCTCAAGCTATCGTTACTGATCATGGTAGTCATTTTAGGAATTTTATGATGTCTGAACTTACGGAAAAGTTGGGTCTTCGTCATGATAACTCAACACCCTATTATCTGCAAGCTAATGGCCAGGTCGAACCAATCAACAAAGTTCTTATAACTATGCTTCGACGGATGATAGGAATTCATAAAACCAGCTGGCACACGATGTTGTTTTCAGCATTGTGGGCATATCGGACATCTGTTAAATCAACTACGGGGTTTACACCTTTTCGATTAGTCTATGGTGTGGAAGCCATTCTTCCGATAGAATGTGAAATACCTTCTCTGAAGCTAGCTGTCGAAATCTTACCCAATACCTCTGCTGAATAAGAACGTCTGTTGTATTTGATGCGATTAGACGAGACCCAGCGTGACGCTAATCTAGTAATAGAAGCCCAAAAGAAACGTGTCAAGGTGCAGTATGACAAGCATGTCAAGCCTCGTGTTTTCTCTGAAGGTGATCTTGTTCTTTTGTATGAACATGATAAAGATGTCTTAGGAGCTGGGAAATTCGAACCAATGTGGCGTGGTCCTTACATTATTCGCAGAGTGTTGGAAAAAGGAGCATATGAGCTAGTTGATTATGATGGTATGCCTTTGATTGAACCCAGGAATGGGTTGTACTTGAAGAAGTACTATGCATAAGTTATTTTTGCACAAGTACTTGTATTTTATGTATCATACTTTGTGTGTGTTACTTTAGTTTGCTTTTAACGTTATCTGGTCTCTGCCCTTACGTGACGTTGTGTTTGATTGCCAGATGT
Source organism: Picea engelmannii (assembly GCA_009831015.1). NCBI lineage: Eukaryota > Viridiplantae > Streptophyta > Pinopsida > Pinales > Pinaceae > Picea > Picea engelmannii. Next base: position 848,990 of record ML783716.1, read on the forward strand.
CGGAGTCTTCGCTACCTTATATTGACTTCGCTGATGGTGCTAGCCGTAGTACTCGAAACTTAGCTTCTGCTGCATGGGCAATCTATGCCCCAACCAATGAACTTATATCTTTACGAGGTGTATGTCTTGGCCATGCAACCAACAACATTACTGAGTATAGCACCATTATTGAATTATTGGTTGATGCTATCTCGCTTGGAATCCGTCATTTGGTTGTGCGACTTGACTCGCAGCTTGTGGTACTACAACTAAGTAATGTCTACTCTATTCGAAGTCCTACTTTATTACGAGTGTATTTGCGAATTCGCCTCTTGGAACGATATTTTGATCACATTGAATATCGGCATATTCCTAGGTGTCTTAATACATTAACATATGCATTGGCTAATTATGTATTGGACAGACATTTGAACCATTTATAAATCAAACACATTTAAATTTACACAATATAATGTAAGTCGGTAGAAGCCATCTGTATATAATGATCATAAGAGTTTGTTGTTTTTACAAAAAGTTTGTCGGAAGACCAAAATATCAAAAATTGAAGCTTATAGCTTCCACAAAGTGACGTCACAGATGACGTTCACGGTAACACACTGCTGCCCTAGCTACTCTGCGGAGCAGTCGACCCATGGCTGTGGATACCCCTACAGTGTGATGTTGATCGTGTTGTGGAACCTCTTCCAGAGTCATATCTGGAATGTTTGCTGTCAGGCCTTCTAAGTTCTGTTCCACCACCTGGTAATCTTCGACATACTGTGGTAATACTGTTGTTGCTTCTCCTCATCGCTGGATAGGAGAAGTACCAGGAGGTCTATAAGGTCCAACATCTGTGTTATCAACAAACATTTGGTGTTAGTCTTCGAATAAATATTTAAAACAAAAAACATTTAAATATGATTAAAATTCAAAAACATTTGAAAAAGAGAAAAATTGTGTACTTCTTACCGAGGTCTCCCCATTGAGCGTCCTCAGGTAGTGCTAGATCCGGATCTCCTCGAAAATCCAACCTGGCATATGCGTAGTCATCGACCATCAGCATCTGGTTTTGCAACCAGTCAAAGAAAATATCGTCATATTTGACGATTGGTCCTGTCACGTGCCGGGCCATGAGTCGGCACCATCGCAACATCCGTGGATCCCTAGGACTCGGAAAGTCCCACTCAACCTATAGTCTGAATACAGGGACCCTCTCAAGGAAGAAGGACACTAGTAAAGATCCATATCCAAATTGTTTCAGTTCACCCCACCTGCACTTGGTTAGTTGTCTTTTGATGCTGCGCAACAATTCATCAGCCCAGTTAAATACTTGGGGCTCAGTACACTCGATGGCGCACTGGAAGTAGCTTTGTAATGCCATATGTGTAGCTTCACTTCCGGCCATCCGAGCAATAGTAAATAGAATAGTGCGGAGAATCAGGTCTGTTACTCCCCAGATCGCCACTTTCCCTTTCTTTCTTTCGGCTTCTTGTACACAGTATTGATTGCAATATTCACTCATTTTTAACCCTCCAGCTCTGCTGCCAGTCAGACTGACATAAGACCCGCGCCTGGATAATCTGATCAAGAAGTATATGTCCTCGATGTCAATGGCTAATGTGTGAGCTCCTACATTGAAAACTTGCTGGTCTGGATCCCACATACAGACTAGATACTCCAGTAATCGGACTTGGCCTCTCATGCCCAGGATACAAAAGTATTTTAAGAGACCACAATCTATTAATGCAGCTATGGTGGGAGGATGATTCTCGACATTTGTATTATCCTTATCATGTTCTCGTTCTCGCCACTCAAGCACCATGTTTGTGGCTATTTACCTGCATAAGAAACATACAAAAAAGATTAATGATCTTATTCATGAAATGAATCTTTTTCATTGGCTAAAATTTAGAAAAAAAAATTGAGTTATGCGCTGCTCGCAGGTGCCTTATTATGCATAGTGCGAACACCTCGCAGGTGGCTCAAGGCCCACCTGCGAGAATGATTCATTCTCACAGGTCCCGTATGGGCCACCTGCGAGAATGCCTCCACGCATATATAGTTCAAAAAATCACTTAAAACAACAGTTTTAACCAATGGAATCAAAATTTTAAACCATGGAAAGATCAAGAATGAATAACTTACCAAAATGCTGTTGATGGCTCATCAAATGATCACTCGTAGCTCCTGGAAATCAACGCCGAATTCAGAGGGTAAAATGAGGGTTTTTGGAACTCAATGGTGAAAATGTGAAATGACATGGTAAAATTGGTTATTTACTCATTTGAATTACTTTTTACTATGTCAATTTTGGGTTTTTATGTTTATCTATTGTTTAAACCTAATGACTAATATGAAAATGAGTGTTATGACTTGTAGGTGTGAAACATTGATGATTACAAAAAAGATATGGACATATTTTTCTCCGTTATGGTGTGATTTTGATTGTTTTTTATGGTTTTTACATAAAAACTCGAGCGTATTTTTGTCTGTTCTTGTGCTCGTAAAAAACATAAGAACATGATTGAGCATAGTTTTATCGCTTTTTTGGGCTCACCGTGGTTATACGAAAAAGGAACCTCCCTGGAGTTTTCTTTAAGCTCTTTTCAGACTCTCTAAACAGGAAAAGATCGCCGAGCGACCTTGCTATTTTCACGCTCGATAAAGTATTTGAAGTATGTGTCTTTCGAGCGATAGTTTAACCCTTTTTCAGTCTCGTTGGACTACTGTATGAAAAAGGAACTGAGAGAGTTCTCTTTTAAGTGTTTTTCCAAACTCTATAATCTTGAAAAACCTTCGAGTTTACTATCTCTGGACTCGTTAAACAAACATTGACAGACCCGTGGTGGGACCAAACCACTCCTTCTTAGGGTTCGTTAAACATACTCCGAGGGACTCGTCCAAAGGATGAGCTTATATCGACAAGCATATGTGACCCTCTTCAATATTGCGTAAAAATAAAGAGGTACTTGCCAGAAATGGTGGGGAAAAATTTGGGAAAGGGATATGTTTCATCTTCGTATTGATTGGCAGTAAGTGTCGCTCTTGAACATGACACCCCCTATTCATCATTTAAAGCCGGTTTGGGAAATCCATTCATCTCTCTTCCGATTGATTACAAGGTCATTCCATGTGTCGTATTTGAGTCAATGCTGCCAAATCATTGGTCGTGTCATTCATATGTTCAAGAGAAGTCCATTTAAAACCTATATTGAGTCGGCCATATGCAGTTATCTATTCTCTCTGTGTCGGCCTTCCCTGTGTCCAGTCCAATTGCCACATACTCCGTTTCACTCAAACTCTGTTACTCATTTCATGTCATTGATGGGGGATACATCAAGGCCCTCCTGTGACAAGTTTTGTTCTGTTGACTTCAGCTCATTATCCGGAATCAAGACTTAGAAATTATTTAGTACCTTGGAGCTTGCATTCCTCAATGGAAAGTTTCCTTGCTTTCAACAGTGGGTTTACATCATTGATCCCTGATTGAAAGATTCCTTCGGATGTTCAACATCAAATCATCTATTCACACTCGATGGATTGTACTGTAGTACCTTGGGAGTCATTGACATCAATGGTGATTTCCCTCGCACTTGTTAACGGTTGCATCAATGACCGGTAATCAAGTGGTTTCTGCCATGTTCGACTTCAAC
>ML783716.1:852671-863202 GCA_009831015.1 Picea engelmannii
GGATTGTACTGTAGTACCTTGGGAGTCATTGACATCAATGGTGATTTCCCTCGCACTTGTTAACGGTTGCATCAATGACCGGTAATCAAGTGGTTTCTGCCATGTTCGACTTCAACACATGTAATCACATGGTTAGATTCGTATTTTGGGGAAAGAGGTTGAAGACCCCGGATATTATCTTTGTAATCTAGGTTGCGATGGAGTATGTATAATTTGTGACACATAGATCCACTATGTATGTTTCGTGGCTATGTCGTCTTGATTTAAAAAAAAAAATTGTCTCATAGATCCACAGTGTATTCAGGTGGCTATGCTATATTGTGATGGCATGGATCCACAGTGTATGATTTGTGTCCATGAACTTTGTTAATGATGTCATCAGTCTATGATCTGAGTATGGAAATGCCTACCTCAGAATTGGTATATATGATATTCTGCGGATGCTTGGATGTTTGTAGGTTTCCGATTAGATGTGCTCTTGGTTCTTGACACACACATGCAGCTTACAAAGTCTATCGACTGTCACTGGTTCCAATCTCAGACTTTGGGGGGCATTCTGTTATCCATAATTTTGGTCGTCATGATGATGTGATGATGTTGGTGAACTCAGGCTCTTCATTAGAACTCTTTCTTGAGAAAAGTTACCTTTGTCTCTTTCCAGAAATCACACTTTTAAGGGAGGTTCGCAGGCTGACAATACATTTGCCTGCGAGAATGTATGATTCTCGTAGGCTGCATTAAGACAGGGTGCGAGAGGTTCTCACTGTACCTAACTTCTAGGGTGCGAACTCTTTCTAAACAAGGGAAAAAGATAAATTCTCGAACCTTCTAGAAGGATGAGATGGCATTCGAATGGTTATCTAAGTACTGGCTTTCCTGATATCTTGGGATCATTCCTATCCAAGTAACTAATTCATTCTCTCCTATATATTGATGGGATTCTCATGGAAAAGTTTAGAAGAAAACTAGCAAGAGATTTATTGGAGAATTAGTGGAAGATTGTATGAAGGACTGATGCTACAACAACTAGAGACACCAGCAAGGTTATCAAAAGTGGTTGATCTTCTTCACGCATGAGCAAGTGTGTGTGTTAAAGCTAGGAACCATCGAAAGGAGGTTTGCAACATCAAGGCTCAGGTTGTAAGTCTTGACGGCACAAGAGAATTGAAGCGAAGCTGGGCAAAAGAGACCCAAGGAAGCGATTATAAGGTATGTTCATGATTCTTACCTTCTAGTTCATTCAATAGTCTAAATCTAGGGAAAGAGTATTATTCTGTCCTATTTTCTTCTAGATCCAGGTGGATCTAGGGAGATCGGTTTGTGTCTTCACTTACAAATTAATCCTAAAACAATGGGGAGGGCACTGGTCGGGGAGCACTTTGCCTGGGGGTTGACGCTGCATGCCAGGATGGTAGGGCAGCTGGACAGATGTCAGTCTACAGACTCAGGGGACTTTGCCTTTGGGTCCATCTTGGTGGCCTGGTTTTTGGAGAGGGTGTCGATGTTGCACTCTAGGATTTTATTGGGTGCTCCTGGTGCACGAGAACCGTGACTGAGGCGATGGTCGGTGATTTTGGTTCGCCATGGTGGTGGTGAGGGTGGCCATTTTTTCACGGCTGAGGCAACACAGGTGTGGCGGTAGATGTCGTAGGTTATACTGTAGTATCCATATGTTGGTGTTGACTTCTGGGGTGATCCGGATATGGTGTTACCTTCAGGGGAGGTGTTTGATCACCGAGGTATGTTTATGAGTTTGATATGTTGATTTTTGAGATAGCATGACATATGTATTATGTATAGATGCTGATATTATCATTTGGTTGTTTGTATGTGCAGATGTGGGACCTCACGGACACGAGGTTGAGCTGATGAGAGCGTCGGATCGCCAAGAGCCAGGGAGAATGCAGTGGGTAGAAGAGAGATGTCGACATGAGGACGCCGAGGTGATACCAGCTGATGATGAGAGAGCAGTGAGGAGACGTCGTTTTGATGACCTAGGTGTCGGGCTATTGCATGCTCCTCTGGCGGAGGCCAGGGGATATTTTGAGGATATCCACCACTACCTAGAGGCAGTGCTATAGGGCGTGCCTGAGGGCATGTGGTCACGCATCTAGGATGAGGGCATCCTGTAGTAGTGTGTGGGAGTTCCGTCGATATGGCGGGCCGTGTTGCGGCGAGCAGCAATAGCAGGGGCTGCGATGACTGGACGGTTACCTCCCAGTCCGGAGGGAGCAGTAGTGGGTGGGGGACCACCGCCTGAGGGAGGGAAAAGAGGTGGTGCTCTAGAGGCACCTTTAGTGTCACTCTATGTATTTTTGTATTTTGTATATAGGCTAGTGAGCCCATTTTGGTGTAGTGGCACTATTTTTGTACCGAGGTGCTTCACTGGCCTGCGGATGTTTGTATATTTGTTTGTAAACATTTTGATGGCACTATGGACTGATTTATATATATATGAGTATACATTTTTGGGTCTATGTGATGTTTACATGTGTTTTTGAATGTGTTGATGATGTCTAATCTAGATATGTTGTGACAGGTTCTTGATGGTTTATGCGTGTGTAGAGGTATCTTGATGTGATATATGCCAATCTAACACAATGTTAGCTAAGTTATCTGTAATTTGATTAAATTGTCTTGGAATATGTGTAAATGTAATGAAATCAAAATGTCGATATAACAGTCTAACTTGCAGGTATTTGCGAAAGAGGCAAGGATCGCGAACGCGGTACACATTGTTGATTTGGAGGACAACTAGTTGAGAGTCGAGAAAGACGTTAAGGTGACGAATATGATGATGATGGGCATTGGCGAGGAGGCCAATGAAGGTAGTGTATTCAACTTGTTTGTTGGTTTTTGAACCCAAACATATGCTGCTAGAGTGGAGCATTTCATGTGAGGGGGTATAGAGGGCCCAAGCTGCTGAAGCGAGATTTTGTGTCCAACGACTGGCGCCGTCGGTGTAACCAATGTGGTAGGCCGGTGGAGGAGGCATCTTTTAATAACACAAAGTATATTTTAGATGTGAGGGATGGAGGAAAGATTAAAAAAACTATAAAATAAATAACCTAAAGTAGAATGGCTATGCTTAGGCGTAAAATTTCTTTAAGTATAACCCGTTGACAGGTTCTTTGAGAGAGAGGCCTTCAGGGGAAGCAAGGATGTATGCGCCTTTGGTGAGGAAATGTTGGATAATGTAGGGGCCATGCCATAGTGACTCGAATTTTCCATGACCAAAGGTATCGTGAACAATATCGTAAGCAAGGATGAGGTCACCTTCATGAAATGAGCGAAGGTTGACATGGCGATCAAAGGTGGCCTTTGATCATTTTTTGGCTACCTCATTGTTCTGTAATGAAGATCGATGATCTTCATCCAGGGACTCTAAGTTCAGCAAGCGCTGCTCCATTGGAGAATTGTCGGGTAATAGCTCAATTACAGTGCATAAGGTGGGAATTTCACACTCGATGGGAAGAGTGGCCTCAACCCCATGGACTAGATGAAATGGTGTGAAACCAATGGCCATTTTCATGGCCATACAGTAAGCCCATAGTGTGGAAAATAACATATGATGCCAATTGGTCTTATGTTTATTAACCGTGCGTTGTAACGTGGTCTTGATGACCTTGTTAACTGCTTCGACCTGTCTATTAGACTGGGGGTAATATGGTGAGGCAAATTCATGGGAGAATCCTAACCGAGATGATAGTTCGATGAAAATATCGTTCTCGAAGTGTTTCCTGTGATTGGAAACTAGTTGGAGTGGTACTCCAAAGCGGGATATGACGTGATTTTAAAAAAATGCACTGTAGTGTCAGCGGTGTTTTTGAAGGTGGGCATAGCTTTAGTCCATTTTGTGAAGTAATCGACTGTGACAACAATGTATTTGTGTCCATTGCTGGATGGGGGATTACAAGTCATGAATTTGATGCCCCATTTACAAAAGGGGCCGACAGTAATGACTGGGTGAAGAAGAGCAGGTGGTGCTCGTGCTTTGTTGGCGTAAAGCTGACATTTCTCACATCGCTTCACGACATGAATGCAATCGTGAAACAATGTAGGCCAAAAATAACCTACTCGGATGATTTTTTGAGCAGTGGACATTCCTGAAAGATTCCCCCCACATGCGTCGCTATGGCAGTCATTCAAGAATCTATCGGCCTCGTCAATAGTCAAGCATTGACGAAGAATGGTGTTGACCCCTCACCAATATAAGATATCTCTGATGAGGAGATAGCGGGGGGCCTGGTGGTGAATATGAAGATGATTGTCTCATGAGAGGTGGTTACAGAACTTTTGGGTGTGGAGGTAGACGAGGAGGTCGTCGTACCAAGGATCATCCGAAGTGTTGTAAAAGATATGTTCATTGGGGAAGTTGGTATTGATGGGGGCACTGATAGTTTCAGAGGGGAAGACCATGACAAGTTCAACGAGGATGAGAGATTTCTTTCTCTTGGGTGTTGAAAATTCAAGATCATACTCCTGAAGGATAACGATCCATCGGGAAAATTTTCCATTAATTTGTCGACGACTGAGCAAGTATTGCATAGGGTTGGAATCTGCTACGACCTTAGTCGTGCGAAGCAGAATGTAATGACACAATTTCTGGACTGCAAGGATGAATACAAGGGCTAGTTTATCTTCGTGTTTATACTTCAAGGGTGGCCCTAAGATATTTTAATGTAGTAAATGACATGATCATGATCATCATCGCCGATTTGAACGAGAACTCCTACTACTAAGATAGTTGATGATGATATGTAGAGGATATAGTTGCGATTATAGTCGGGTGAACTAATTAAAGGGGCGTTAGACAACACCATTTTAAGATCGTCAAATGATTTTTGGGCATGTTCATCCCAGTGAAATGGGATGTCGTGGTATAGTAAGTGAAGGAAACTGTGTGCTTGAGTGGCGTAGTTTGGGACAAATCACCGTAGAAAGTTAGCTTTTCCTTGTAGGCTCTGGAGTTGAAGTAAATTCTGGGGTGGTGGAATTTCTGTGATTCCTTGGACTTTAAGGGGGTCCACGATAATACAACTTTTGGAAACGATGAATCCGAGGAGGCGCTTTGCAGTGACACAGAACACGCACTTGAGGGGGTTCAAGTAGATGTTGTACTGACAACACCGTTGGAAGATGATCCGTAAATCATCAAGATGTTGGGTACGTTTCTTGGATTGAGCTGTGAGATCGTCCAAGTATCCAAGGATGATATGAGCTAGATCGTGAAAAATGTATGTCATAGCCCATTGGAAAGTTGTACCAACATTCTTTAAGCCAAAAGACATGACACGATATTCAAAAGTACCCCAAGGGGTAGTGAATGCGGTTTTGTATTGATCAGCTGGGTGGATTTGGATTTGATTGTAACTAGAGAAACCATCCATGAAGGATAGAGCCTCGTGGCCTTCGCAGTCATCGATAATTTGATCGATAAAAGGTGTTGGAAAGTTGTCTTTGGGACATGCATGATTGATATCGTGAAAGTATGTGCAGATGCAGATAGTGCCCTATTTTTTGTTAACGGGTACAGGGTTGGAAACCCAAGATGTAAAGGCGATGGGGTAGATGAACCCAGCCGCGCGTAATTTGTCAATCTCGGCTTTGATGGCCACTACTTTGGATGGGTGTAGCGGTCGCTGTTTTTGATGAACTAGTGTAATGCCAGGCCAGGTGTCGATGCAATGTTCGATGATAGAGGGATCAAGGCCAGGCATTTCTGTGTATGACTAGGCAAAAATATCTCGATATTCTTGGAAGAGGGCTTTATAGGCGGTGATTTCTTGAGGAGTGCAAGCGACGCCAATGGTGATTTCCTCGACGACTCCATTGTTGATGGAAATATTGATTTTGATGGTCGGGGAAATGTTGGCCATGTTGCCTTCTTCAAAAGCATCAGGGGTAGGAATGGGGTTGTTGAACCAGTTGATATGCCCTGATGGGATAAAATCCTTGGTTTCAACCACGTATATGGGGTGTTGGTTAGGAGGCATGAAGACTTCCTATGGAAAGAAGAGTTCTCTGTGGTGTAGCGCATCCCATGGGTAGTCGAGGGTGTTTAACTCTTCAAGTATGTCCTCATAACAGTGGAATTGGCGGGAATACAAGGGATCGTAAAGAGTGATATCGGTGACTGTCGCCGTGTGGTTATCCTCGGGTGATGAAGAAGTAGGGGGAATGATGCAATTATATTGCGATGGTTCACTCGACATAAACCAAATATCGAAGTACTGAGGAGTACCAATGGTAGTTGGGTGTAAAATTTCTGTAGGGAAATGAATGGGAGAATTAGGGGGATTTGGGGGTGAATCCTCAGATAAGTCATCCAAGAACCATGGAGTAGTTGTGAGTTCCTTAGGTTCAGGATAAATGATATGAATAATCTCTAGTGATGAGGTAAGGTCAATCATCGATTCTATAGGGGGTGCAAGGGTTTGAATCAGGGTCAATTGGCATTGCCTGTATTCAATGATCATAGGACATTTGTATGTAAAATGATCTAAGGATTCACATAGAGAGAAAGGGCATATCATACGTTCATTGACTGAAGTTGTGACATAGTGGATGTCAGTGATTTTTGGTAGGGATGATGTAGTTGGATTGGGTTTGTTATGGAATCTTTGGCGTACTGCAACCAATGTCTGCCAGCAGCATGGTAGTGTTGGGAAATGGTGTGTATAATGGCCATATTCTGAACATATAGCACAAGTGAATTTGGTTCGCAACACTTTACTACTTGAATGAGGGGAGGTAGTGGTAGTACTTGCGACGATGGAGAGCATTGATGATGTTTGATTGAGTGGAATCAGGTTCTGTAACTCGGGTAGAGATGGGCAGTCATTGGTTTGGTGTCCATCTTTCTTACATAGCACGCAAGGAGGTTGGACACGTGGGGGAAGTGGAGCTGTGGGATCCTTCTTCTTTTTCCTGCCCCCAGCTGTGGCAGGGAGGGTAGTGAGTGGGGGTGTAGCAGGTATGGTGGGAGTGAGTATGGGAATCGTCATTGGGATTCCTTCCATTTGGGGGGGAAGGGATGGTTGACGGACCATCTTTGGTGGATGTAAATACCAAACTGGAATTGCTAACACCATATTAGGGAGGGTAAGCGTTGTGGCTACTTGGAAATCTTGTATGCTAGGTGGAGGGTAGAAGAAGGGGATTTGAGTAATGTCTTGGGGAACTGTCTCCCAAAATAGGATATGGCCTTGGGGAGAGGTGAAATCATGGACTGGTGGAGTTGACGAGTTCACAGGAGGCTCATGAGGGGGGAGCTCTGTGACTAGTGGGATGTCATATATTATAGAAGCCTCCCTAGGAGGAAGGGTATCCTCTATGTCAGTTCTGTTGGATGATACGACGCATACTTGATTGGAAGGATGAAGGAGCGGTGGTGCACCATGGTAAGTTCCTAACAATGATGGGTTTTTGAACATTCCAGGATCCATTTCGATGAGTGGGTATGCGTCATGACTTGTGTGGATGAGAGGGAGAATGTTATCGATGTTGGCAGAAGGGTTGGGCTCGTAATGTGAGACTTGGTCAATGGTAATGATCTTCCCGTTATGGGGGAACATCATCGTTTGAAAGACGGAAGAGGCAACTGCCTTCATAGCATACATGTAGATATGACCGAACATGATATTATAATCAAGTGGGGCATCGATAACTTCAATGTCGATGAGAATGCTCTTGCCCTCGAGTTCTATGGGGACATTTTGGAAGAACCCTTTAGGATACGATGGTCATTCATCATAAGCTCTTAAGGTAATGGAAGATGGTATGAGTTCAAAGGAACCAAGTTTCTGCCATACAGATTTGGACATAATGCATGTGGATGCACCTTCATCGATGATGCACCGATGAACTATAATGTTCCAAATTTTTACTGGGATTTGAAAAGCGATTAGAGCAGGGAGACGAGGCTCTCCACCGTCAAGATCAAATGTGATGAGTTGAGTATCTGCGGGGTCGACTGCCCCCAAGGTGGAAAGTAATGATTTCTGCTGAGTGGGACAAGTTTGAAGGACTTCTAAGACTGACATGGCAACTGGGGATTGTGCTAAGTCATTGACCAAACTGTAATTATGAGCCGCCCTAGCCTGGGGGTTGTGGACATTCCTGTGTAATGGGATGCGAGGGATGTGAAGAGGTGTTTCGATGTTAGGGCGAGGAATTACCAATGGGGGTCCCATCGGTGTTGGGATTGTTTCTGGGGGAATGGAAGGAGACTCAGTGGGTGCACGATATTGACGAATACATGTTTGTAGAAGGATTTCTTCCTCACTGGTGAGGAGGATAGTACGATCTGCAGGATTATTTGGATTGAGGTACTGTCCCAACTAAGGTGGGGTAGGTTGTGTGTCCTGTTGGGTGTTTATCACACCCTGGTGCGGAATGGGATTCTACAGTACGGATGGGGGGGTTGTTGCACATATTGTTGTGGGGCCTACTGAGGGGCAGGCAGTGCTGGAGGATGTGGTAAACTGCCTGAGTCTTTCAGCCATTTAAAATCAGTGATTTGGGGGCAATGATGAGTATAATGACCGAACTCACCGCAAAGGGCACAAGGGAAGGTGGTTCTAACAATATTGTTATTTCTCCCTTGACGCCTGTTTTTATTGCCCCCCTGGTGGTTCTGATTCCCTTGGTTTTGGTTGCCCCCAATAGGTTGGTTTTGTTGGGGTTGATTCCCGCCTTGACCTGGGTTGTTATTGTTCCTGTTTCTTCCTTTATTTTTGGCATTATTTGACGGGCGAGTCAGATTTTCCGTATTCAGTTGTTCAAAATTTTGATATTGTTGAACGAGAGAGGGTTGAACAAAATTCACCCCAGTGTGAGGGTGTGGGGGTGCCATGGGCAGTGGAGGACCAGGGAATGGAAAGTACAAATTCTATGGGAGTTTTGATCCGTAAGGTATGTAGGAAGGCATGGCACTTTCACTAGTACTTAGAGTATAAGCTGAGGTAGAGGGGGTACAAAAATTTGTTTGGATAGGTAGGTGCATTGGGGGTGCCAGCGGTGGCCCACTGATGGGTGGAGGAATATCAACAAGGTATGGCTATTAATAAGGGGGTGGGGGGTAATAAGAGGTTCCCCCATATGCCGACATATATTGAGGTGTGCCATACATTGGTGGTGGTTGGGGTTGAGGACTATGGTGTGTGGTATTACCAATCAATCCATTTGCTGAGTGAGACATCCTGGGTTTGTCTTGACCAAATGGCATGGGTTTTGGGAGATCAGGAAGTACTGTGTATAAGTACCCTGATTGTGAATAGATGAGGTTGTATTTTTGATCCTTATTGATGGCTTCATCCTCTGATTAAGGGAAGGTGGAAGCTACATCTTTACTGAGGAGAGAGACAAGTGATCTGAGAAACTAGTCAAGACACTGTTGTTTGGTGGTTTCAGCTTTGCACAAACTACATCGTCTATGCCACTCATGAATGTGATTAGTAATTTGAAATTAGAGAGTAGCTCAAGACCATTTTCATGGAGGATTGGTAATTGGAAGAAGGTAAAAAATTATTTGGCCAAGGACTTGAAAGTCGTATGGGACCCCGATTTTTCGTCTACATACCATTTGGCTGATGGGCCAGTGAGTGTGCGTTGAAATTATCGTAGTCTGATGGAATCATCCATAATGCTGTTGGAAGAGCACCATAGGTGGAAATTCATGACATGGTTGGCAGGGTCATCTCCTGCCCTTCCTTCAAACTTGGGGATGTTTGAAGGTAGTTTGGTGGGCATTGCAGGCCATGTGGGGTCAAGCAATATAGGATCATTTGTGAGTTTGCTTAGATATGGTATGTTAAGAGAGGCCAAATATGGCATCTGTAGTGGGGGGGGGAGGATTAGCTCCAGCCATGGTGTGAGTGTTTTGTGAACATGACCATTGAAGGGGACTAGGTGGGTTGGTACTTCCCCTTTGAGAGGAAGTTGGCCCCCTACTTCCATGTAGAGGAGACTGAGTGGACAGAGGGACTTGGGAAGTGGACCCAATTAATGTGGAACCAAGAAAAGCTAACCCTAAGACAGTGACACTCACTAGAGTGTGTGAAGGTAGTTTCGATGAGTTGGAAAGACTAGTAACTCCCCCTAGAATAGGAGGGAGGTTTAGAAAGCGTATGGAATGACGAGGGTTCTATGGGTCCCCTATGATGTCCGACTATCTGAGTGGATGTGTGAAAATTGTGATGAGAGAAAATAAACAAGAGCCTTTGTTGCAAATTTAGCACAATATATATCTAAATCAAAATGTAATCAGAAGTGCATCATACATAAAGTGTTTTGAAAAAGACGCATATATGTGGATAAGTGAGTTTTGTCTGCATGGGGAATCAAATAAAACAAATGCTCATGTCCTAAAAGATGTAACGTCCTTCCTCTCAAATAGCACTGGACCTTCCAATAGTACTCAATGGTGGGGTCTGAAGTCACCGGAAGAGAAACTAGTGAAGGATGAAATAATCAGTTATAATGAGGGGTAAAGGGGGCATATCCCGAAAGAACTGGCGATATTTCCCAA
>ML783716.1:863782-885652 GCA_009831015.1 Picea engelmannii
AATGAGTGAAAGTGTGCCAATGTTTTAATGAATTAGGTGTCACCTTGTTGCATGTGGACTTCACTTGGTCCTTACAAGTGTTGATTACCTAATTAACTAAATGCCTTTGGTACAACCTTGCGTAATTCAAAAGTCCCTAGGAAACTAGCATGTGGACATGCGGGTCCTTTACTATTCCGTTAACTCCCTATTGTGATTTAATCTAAGAAAAGCTTTGAAACTATCCTAGATTGTGATCATGTGGGCATGTATGGGCCCGTTACAATCTTAAGATGTGTTTGAAAAATAAACTAAGAGGAGTCCCAAAAGGGGTTGTTGTCCTCTCCTAAAGTTTTTAGTCTTTTAAAGGGAGATGAAATCGCCCTATAATCTTTTTCTGATTCTCAAGGTCGCTTGGAAGCATGAGAGAAGAGCATAATAAGCAATTTTTATCCAACTTCTAGTCCCAATGCAAGTTTTATGTGATTAGAAATGATTCCAACTTATACTTTTAGTCAAAGCAAGCCATCCATGTGGCGAAAATGAAAGCAAAAGAGGAAGTAATGATTTTAAACCCCCTAAGTGCCTATGTGTTTTGACTAATCGCTTTATATGAAGAGGGAACTAAGTGTGGTGCAGCTTACAACATGCATGAAATCACTTTTAAGAAGGCTAGGGGCCTTCCCCAAATCTCAAAAAACCCTACAATGTGTATTTTTCTGCACAGGTGCGCGGGTCTCAGTGTAGACAAAGACACACTGAGCGCTTGTGCACAGACCGAAACGAGATTTTGGGCACAGGTGCACAGAACAACACTATGACTTAGGCGCATGTGCGCACAATGCGCGTCTGTGGGCCAATAAACCCGTGCACAATAGACACATGGCCATGAAGAAAATTCCGGATGAAATTCTCTCAATGCAACCTGGAATTGGATGTTTTGTAGGTCGGCTTGGGCCGGTTAATGCACCTGCAGGTTAAATAAACCAAAAGAAGAGCTATAAAAACCCAAATGGGGTAGGAAATTGATACATTTCCCCAGTGGAGTCACCAATCTGTTGTGCCTCTTTTGCCACTTAGATGAGCAAAACAGAGTTTCTTACAAGCTTAGTTGGGTTTGCTAAGTAGGACAACTGTAAGGAAAAGGGTTAGAGAAATAAATATAAAAGAACAACTAAGAATTAAACTAAGAGATAAAATAACAACTAAACTAGTGAGCATAGGGACATAGAACAAAAAGACCAATAAGACTCATGTCACCAATGGTAAGGTTTATATCAATGAAAGAAAACACCAAGAAGAAAGAGGACTATGAGTCCCTTCTTCCTCCAAGGGAGGGCTCTTGGACCCCCACAAATAAGCTCTTCTTACAACTTTGAATGAAAATGGTGAAAAAATTCCAAGCTAATCCACTCAAGGGGTGAGATGGATTTCCCAATGTAATGGTGCTATTATACTCTTGATGAGAATAGAGGATTCTTCAAGAGAATAGTAGAAACATAAATTTTCTATTGAATTCCTTCAAAATGAAGTGCACCCATGGCCTTGTTTTATAGCACCTATTTGAGGTATTGTGCAACCATCTTGTAGTGTGAAAAGAAGCTAATTAGGGCATTCTTAGGTCTTTGACCAGCCACCCAGTCAGATCGAGTCCAAATTTGAGTGTCAAATCAACTTGGAAGCTAAACCAGAAGTGGGTGGGAGGCTGACCAATCTCATAAATGCGTCGTTATCAGATCTGTGCAGCTTTTAGAGACCACAATCGTGCATCGGGCGCATGTGCGCTTTTCATGCATTTCTGTTTTGCACATGTGCCCTGTGTAGTCATAGCGCACTTTAATTTTATCACTGGTTGTGTAGTTTTTGACCCTTTTTGGAAATGATTTTGTGGTAATTTTGGTCCATGGGTGACCTCATAACTGTTTGATGATGCTGGATTCTTGTAACCATTTGTGGACGAAATTTCAGTGATAACACCAAGTACTCCACAGGAAGTGTGTGACCAAAGGGAGGAAGCTTCTAAGAGCATAGTTGAAAGGATCAGAGCCCTCACCTCAGAATGAAAACAACTGAGTGACAAAAGCGCACAAACCTATGAACACCTCACAAAATATCTAGAGATTAAGAAGTTGGAAGCACAACTACATGAGGTGCAACAATAGACACTAATAGTTCAGGCACATATGAAGTCACTCACTACAGTTGAGAGAATGGAGAGATCACAAGTATAGTGCATGGCCCAACATTAGATTACTTCCATCTAGGGCAGAGTAATGGAAGTCACACAGAGGCTACAATCAGTGCAGGAGGTAGCCTACACGGTGTTTGAAGAGATTGAAGGACAAGGTTCGCAACTGGACCAAGAGGTTGCTACAATGGAACATCCCCTGTAAGGGCCTGTTATAGAGAAAATGATCCAGGAGTTTGTTGAGCAGGAAGCTTAGACGAATCAACAAGTCGAGGTATCTCGAGGCCTTCAAAGCAGTGCTGCCCAGATCTGAGTGACTCGGGATGAGTCACAGGTGAGTGTTGGGGGCCTGTTGGCCCTCGAATAAGTTTTGAGGAAACATTGGTCAGGTCTTACCACCTTTTTGGACTTCGATAGGTTGGTCGAGGATGGAGTTCCTAGGCATAGCTGAGATCATGGGATCTCACTTGATTTGTGGACCCAACAAGGGGTTCATTAGGGTTTTGTATTAGGGTTTATGGGATGTCGACCCATGGGTTTACCCATGATTAGGCCTTCTTTGTAAATGTATAAATAAGAAAGAATGTAATGTAGCGAGGAGGATGTAATTAGCTAAGTGCAAGAGGCAAGTAGTTTTGGGGTTTCTTAGTGCAACAGACTATGTATGTAAGGCTCTGTGCTTAGTAGAGGAGTTGGCTCTACGCCTTGACCTGATTTTGGGAAGGTGGATCTGCGCAGATCCACTTGTCCGGTGCGAAGCTCAGCTCTGTGGCTTAGTGCACAGGAGCAGAAGAATGTAAGAGATTGAAGACTAATAAAGAAGAAGAAGGCATTGGTAGACGTAGCACCACACTGGGGTGAACCACGTATATCATGTGTTGATGGTTTGCTTGGTGCTATGATATTTATGCTGTGAATCTGCTTAGTGCACTGATGATTATGCATGATACATAGTTCTATGAATGCTTAGTGATTTATTTATGTTGAATGTGCTAGATATACTTTATGTTGTTAAGTGCGATGTCTATTTTTCCAGTATTACTATGTCGATCTATTCTTAGGGTTTGTTATACGATGTGAATAATGATGATAAATTAATACATGTTGTTCTTAAGTACTCTGCGAAGTAATTGTAATCACAAATATGTGTCACATCTTGGTTACAGACACCTGAGTCCTATAACCGCCCCCTGCCTCTACCTTGGGTGAGACTTCGCCTGCTTCGCAGGTGTTGCCGAAAGGGTCGCTATTTAGAGTTTTGTTGGTGCATTGAACCCTGGGTATGCCCGTATGCCAACAGGATGTAAGAGAGGGATTACTGACAACAAATTATATATCAAAATTGAAGATCAAAATATGATTGTTTTCATAGTATATGTCGATGATATCATATTTGGGAGTAATATTACTATAATGAGTAGAAAATTTGCAACTGAAATGAAAGAAGAGATTGAAATGTCTATGCTAGGAGAATTGTCTTTCTTCTTAGGTTTACAAGTCATTCAATAAAAAAAGGAATATTTATTTCCAAAACCAAATATATCAAGGAAATGTTGAAGAAATTCAAAACGGAATATACTAAACCTGTAATTACTCCCATGTTCACTAGATGTAAACTAAGCCTAGATTATAACTCACCAAAAGTAGATCAAACTATGTACAGATCAATTATCGAAAGTTTTCTCTATTCAACAATAACTAGACCTGACATCATGCAGGTTGTAGGGCTTGTGGGGAAATTTCAATCTGCACCTAGGGAAACTCATCTAAAAGCAGTAAAAAGAATATTAAGATATCTTAAAGGGACCTTAGAATTTGGATTATGGTATCCAAAAAATAAAGACTTTACATTAAATGCATACACTAATGCGAATTGGGCTGGTAGTATAGATGACAGGAAAAGCACCAGTGGAGGACCATTTTTTCTAGGAAAATGTCTAGTAGCATGGATAAGTGAGTGTTGGGCCCTTCATTTTTAGTCAGAAGTTTCACAAGGAGGACTATTGTCCCAATTTTGGTCAAACACAAGTTGCACAAGCCACAAAGGAGCTGGAAAGTGGAGCAAGCAAAGAAACAAAAAATGATTGCGAAAAGGGACAACGCAACACCAACAAGGCAAAGGAAGTTACAGCCGAACAAGAACAAGAAAGCATGCAGAGTATAAAGCCAAAAGATCCCACTCAACCTATATGTATGGGATGCATTTGATTGTAAAAGGGTTGGTTGTTGGGTTTTGTCCTAGAGGGTGTAGAAGGCGTAGACATAGCACCACTCTACTCCATGTAGGTTCTGTGATTGTAATTTTGTATACATTTTGGGAAAAGGGTAGATAGAGCTCTGAGGCATGAGTCCGGAGCCAGAAGCTCATAACAAAGTACTGACTTGTATCTGTGAGAATGTGTTTGAGAATCTCTCGTGATAATATATATGAAAGGACCTAAAATTTTGAAATATATTGTGTCATTCTATGTTTATGATTATGAATCATCTATGTACTTTACTTATTTATGTATGATAAGATCGATGCACTGTATCTGTTTACAAATTATATCGCAACTTGATTGTCCTTATTTCCAGTTATGAATGAGTTCATATTTGTTATTTGGTTAGTCTGTATCGCACAAGGTTATGGTGAATCTTGAGATTCTGGAAACCTGCGTAAGTATTCTCCTTGCCCTTCCCTATCTTCTTGTCTTGGTTGCGCTTCAGGTGAGACTTCTTCTCTCCAGAGGAGATGAAAATGCCATTTCTCTAGACTAGGTGCCTTTTATTGGTAACCTGAGAGGGACCCTGATATGATCAATTCTGTGCCAACAACATGGTTTTGTTTCTGGGACTTGAATTAAAAGGGAACTTGTAAGGAGAATGCTTCCGCAGATTCACCAATGGTGGGAGATAAATTTCAATGCCTTCATATGGAAAGAAGCAAATATGAGAGGAAAACCTTTGAAATATACACAGGAGGTTTTCTTTTATTCAAAAAGATCAAGTGACTAGTACGAGATATTTTGGGTTAAATTCTCGGAGGAACTTTTCCACTGGATAGATAGGCTCCAAGAAGCTCCAAATTCCAAGAACGAGTCAAGAAGACCTGTGCTTGGGATACAAAAAATATTACAACAATTCATCAGATGGATCGTCTGGTAATGCGAGCGATCAATTTCAGGATCAATATAACATTAGAAGGATAAATTATCGAGTTTGCAGCTGAGAACCATCAATATTTTTCACGGGCAGAAGCGGATTTCAAGAAAGACGCAAGGGGAAGACTGTTGAGGGAAATCCCCCTGTGGATTAAGGTTTTCTTGATGGAGGAGGGGATGATGACTATGTCCCTAAATGAGATGGCAGCGTAAACACCCTTGCTTAGGGTGGTGTGATTTTGGGGTGGAATCATGGTCTGAGAGAGAGGACAGGGTTCTTTGACAAACGAAGGAGCAACAAGAAATGGACTCAAGGGATGAGCGAGCCTTGAAAAGAGCTGCCATAATTGAGAAATAGTGGTGCATTAAGATAAATAAAGTAGTGAAATAGTCTGAGAAGTTGCAGAAAGAAGTTGTACCAAGAGAAGTCGAGGAAGTATAGATGGAAGAGATGTGAAAGAGGAGAAGACAGGAAAGACTGGCTAATCAGAGATTAAGTGAGAGAGAAGAAAAGAGAGAAAGAAGTCCCCAAGAGGGTGGACAATAATAAGAAGGTGTAGAAGCATGGGAGAAGGAATCCAACATGGATCTTGAAGAAGAGAGAGAATATTCAGCCCCGATGTCAGGAAAGATCTAGAATCTGACCGAAGAGACTGCTCCAGAGGATGAGAACGAGACCCCCCAGATCAAAGAAACCTACCCCAAATCCAGTGGCACCAGCCCCGAATCACCCATACCCCAAGTGTCTTCTATACAAGTGGTAAATTCTATAGTACCTTCTTATGTTATTCCTATTCCATTGCAGTCAGTTAATTAGTCACATCCGGGAAGCGTGAACACTAGGAGGATATTGGGATCCCCTGGTAGGTTGCAACCAAGACCTTTAGGTTTTATCTTGGTAGGAGAAGTACGATCAACAATGGTTGGTAATGTGGGAGGTTCAATTGCTCGATACCCAGAATTTCAGGGTAAGGGAGATGATGATATTGAGCAGCATTGGTTCTTATGTGAAGCAATATGGAGGTCCAGAGGGACTCTGGATGCAAATAAATTGGTTGAGTTTCAGACTACATTGAGAGGTCATGCTCTCAAATGGTACATGAAGGCCATTGAGCCAGGAGTACCAAGAGTACATGTCAAGCATTCATACTTGACCAAGTACGAACAAAATTCATAGCGGAGTTTAAGCTACCTCAGTCAGAACAACAAGTTATGTCTGAGTTGTGTGAAATTCAACAAAGGGAAGGTGAATTGGCTTGGGAATATATCCAGAAGTTCAAAGATGCTATAGGGAGGTTAGCGCATCTAGTCCATGAGGAACATCAAAGTGAATGGCATATCCAGGGATTTCTACCTCTGACAGGGATTCCGTTAACACAACAACAGATAGCCACTTTGACAGATGCCTTGGAAAAATCAACGAATATTGAAGCCATGGTAGGATATCCGAGGAGCCTGAGAGTGATCAGACCCCCGATAGATGTAAATCTGGGGCAACTACAAGGAAAAATATCAGTGATCACAGAGAATATTCAGGAATTGATGATACCCAGACCAGGATGACCATAAGTATGGTGTACCAGATGTTACACAAAAGGACATCTGGTGAATGAATGTCCATGGATGAGGGGAATGGGACCTCCTCAGAATCTGATGGTATCCTCAACAAGACTCATAGGAGGAGTTGTGAAAATATCCATGAATTTACCATTCCATACCCCAACCTCATATCATGTGTTTCCGGGTAATCAAGCAGCGTCGTCAGTTGAGTATTGCGAGATTTTCCGAATCCATGGGTATGGGCCAAGATAATGCCCAATTATTCATAAGTATTCAATAGTACCGAATACTTTACATTGTGAGTTATGCACATCTACCACGCATGCTACAAACCAGTGTAGATAATTGGATTTACTTGCGGACAGACTAGATCGAACATCAATCAGGGTGCATGAAACCCCTCAGGGACCGGGAAAAGGTCGAGGAGGTGGAGTTGGAGGAGACTTCAGAAGAGGAAGAACCGAGGGAAGAGGACCAAGTATATTCTACAAATGCAATGAGCAAGGCCACATGGATAGATATTTTCCTCATATGAGGTGGTCATGGTGCTCTCACTACAGAACCAATGGGCACGCAACTAAAGACTTCCCAGAGTTAATTGAGAAATGGGAAGATAAAGTACGTCAATGAGGAACTAATCTTATAATATCATAGATAAAGAGAGTCATTAAAGGACAACTACCCAACCTTAATATCATTACTCGAGGAGGAGAAAAGACTGGCGCAGGTGCTTATAATTTACCTCAGATCTAGAAAGAAACACCCAAGAAGGACAGGTACAATCCTCTAAAATAAAATCTATACTTTAAAAATGCAATAGAAGTATTCCATAGTATCCCTGGCCCTAAGATAGAAGAAACACCCCCTCATCCTATTGCTTATCCTAAGATCGCGCAATTAACTGCTTCACCCCATACACCCCAAAACCCTGTAGTTCCGATAAGACAACATGAGCAGTAAAAAATTGTAGTTGACCTATGGTTTCAATTATTTTCTGATATTCTTGGGAATGACCATCTCACATAAAAGTTGTGCAATGCCCTATACCTATTCCTAGGAACTGAGGAATATCCAGAAACTAGATTAAGGACTAATCTTCCTGAGAAGAATACTCAGAGAGTACAGAGAAGGAAAATAAGAATTGGAAAAGAGTTTATATTAACAGTCCAACTAGATGAGTTTGATATTAAGGATGTTATGTTAGATCTAGGATGTGATGTTAATATACTGCCTAAAAAGACTTGGGAATATTTAGGAAAACTCTAGTTGACATATCCCCCAATCCAGTTAAGAATGGCCAATCAATACTTTATTTTTCCAATATGATGTCTGGATAATGTGGAAATAGATGTTGCGGGAGTGAATATTGTAGTGGATTTTGAGGTGATCGAAATCATGGGGGATAAGGACCCTTACCTTGCACTACTTGGTATTGATTGGTCTTATGAAAAATATGTGGTGATTGACCTAAAAAGAGACACTATGACATTTGAGGCAGACATAATAAAAGTAGTTCAACCCTTGGATCCGTATGTAGGCCCTCAATACACAGAGCCAATAGACAACAATATGGAAGGAGAAAACTTGGATCATCTATATGTTGTAACAACAGGAACGAGAGAAGACTACATAAATCCTACTAATGATGGATCAGTAAGTTGGAGGAGCATACAATCAGCTGACAAAGATTCAGAACTGGCATTTGACAGTTGGCAATAGGGTTCATATGAAATATTTTCAAGAATATGCACAACTGTTAGAGAAACTAGATGGGTTGGAACCGAGGTCAAAGAACACCCAATATACAATGGTAGCTCAGAAATTGACATTTTTCTAGTCAACATGGAAGATAATATAGTGGAGGATCAAAGGATTTCAATTTTGGACTTATCCCTCTAGGACACCTCTGCTAGATGGTGGACTAGTCATAAATCCTTGATTAAGAACTGGAAGGATGTGAAGCAAGATATCCAATATAGATTTCAAGATAAGAAGCAACTGGAATCAGAGATGCAGACATATTTCCAAGTTTCACAACTGTTCAATGGACAATCTGATCCTAAAGTACATATTGAACAATGCGTAAGACAATGGAAAATTGCAGAAATACCATCTTGCTTGTGGGTTCAAGTATTTCCCCATTTGCTAGGTCTAATTCTAAAAGCTTGGTACATGCATGAGGAAACCAAAAGAAAGACCAGTGATTGGAAAACATTGGTAGATCAATTTTGCAAGGACTTCTCATTTACAAGTAAGTACCATGATCTTAAGATAGTCTTGAAAAGAATTAAAGAATTCCTTTTTACCGATGTTGGTGAATGAAAATCAGACCTAGTGGTATGTGCAAAGCATAGCCAACAAATTCAATATAACCTTCACCTAGAATTAGAAAAGAGACCTATAAAATTCTATAATATTGAGAGGGATTTGGAAAACCTGGATGATTTAGAAGAATTGAGAAACTTAATCATTAAGGAAATAGAAGGAAGAAGAGAAATCCAGAAAATTATACCCAGCCAGACTGACGGTTCTTATAATTATCCATTGAAGTTGTGTAAAGTCAATATAGGAACTACATAGGAGTATGAGGACTTTTTCCCAAAGAAATTTTCATAGCTAAAAGGGATTAAAGGAGCTATGGGAGAGATGAAAACTGAACTAAAACCAGGATCAAATCTTGTGAGGCATATACCATATCGCCTTAACCCCAGAGTGAAAGAGAAGGTTAAGAGGGAAATATACAAGATGTTGGAGGCTGGACTTATTTTTCCAATGAAGAAGCAGAATCAGTTAGCCCAATATCCATCTAGATCAAGAAAGGAACATAGTACATTAGGGTCTATGTAGACTACAGAAGCCTTAACTCTGCCTATGTGCATGAACCTTTCCCAACACCTTTTACTGATGAGGTACTAGAATAGGTTGTGGGGAAATAATCTTACTCATTTACAGATGGATTTTTGGGGTATCACCAAGTGAGGATTGTTGAAGAGGACAAGAAGAAGACGACATTCATAAAAGAATGGGGGTAATTTTAATACAATGTGATGCCCTTGAGCCTAAAGAATGCCCGTTCAGTTTTTTCCAGGATTGTAATAGCATCTTTATGAGAATTTGTTCACAAGTTTATAGAAGTTTATATGGACAATTGGATGGTATACAGTCTTCTCAAGGAACATGTAGTGCTACTATGTCTGATGTTTGATAGATGTAGGGAATTGTAGATATCCTTGAACCTCAGGAAGTGTATCTTCTGTGTGCCACATGGAAATTTGTTAGGCCACATAGTATTCTGAGAAGGAGTACTGGTAGACCCAACTAAAGTTGTGGTTATTGTGAACATGTCGCCACCTGCGAGTGTTAAGCAATTGCGCTCCACGTAGGGGCATAGAGGGTACTATCAAAGGTTTATCAGAAGGTATGCAAACATTACTACACCTATAGAAAATATACTAAAGAAGTCAGAAGTGTTCCAGTGGATGCCAGAGTGTGATAAAGCATTCGACATCCTGAAAGAAAATCTCATCACATCACCTATTTTGATATTTCTGAACTGGGAAAACAAATTCCATGTGCATGTAGATGCATCAAGTATTTCCCTGGGAGCCATCTTAGCACAACCAATAGATGGAGCCATGGATCATCCTATCTATTTTACTAGCATGAAGTTGTCGCAAGATGAGCACAACTATACAACCACAGAAAGGGAGGGTTTATATATGATTTACGCTCTATAAAAGTTTATACATTATTTATTAGGATCTCATTTTAATCTCTTTACTGATCATTCCATGTTAAAATATCTAGTTAACAAGCATGTTCTGGAAGGAAGAATTTGTCGATGGTTGTTGTTGTTTCAGGAACTTTCATTTGAATTTATCATTTAACCTGGAAGATGCAACGTGGGGCCTGATCACCTGTCTAGATTAGAGTCAAGAGAAAGTGGCAGAGAATTCGATGACCAACTCCCAGATGTAGACCTCTTCCAGGTTGAGGCCATACCAGAATACCTGGAAGACATAATAGTCTTCTTAAGTACAGGGGCCTACCCAGAAACATACTCCACAACTAGGAAACGTCATATGGTGGTTAGAGCAGTGGAATATCAATTGATTGCAGGGAAATTGTATAAGTTGGGCCTAGATAGCATCTGTTACACATTATTTTGGTCACCCTCATGATGATTTCACAAGCATGTGTTCAGGCTCCCAAAATGACCTTTTGCATGAGAAAAGCAAATTCTTTCCTCCTCTACAAGACTTCTTTTTAGAAAGGGTCCGCAGGCTGCATCTATTACACAATGTAAAAATCTATGATTTCCGTAGGTTTCTCTATATCTGGCCCATGAGGTTTCTGTAGGCTCCTCTATAGGCAGGGTGCAGTGACGTTCCAAAGCTAAAAGAGGAAAGAGGCTTCACAAAGTTTCTAGAAGGGGAATCTTCTAGAATGTGAGGTGGCGTCTGTATGGTTGCGATCCTACTGGTTTCTTTGATTTGGTGGGATCATCCTCATCCCTTTAACCAATTCACATTATCCTATATAGGGAGGGGCCTCTCATGGAAAAGGTTAGGCAAGATTAAGTAGAGAATTGATGAAAGAATAGGCTGAAGACTGTGTGAAGAATCTTGTTTTTAGTAACGCTTGAGGTCTCCATTTGTGCATCAAGCTTTTGTGGATTATCTTCATACGAATTTTG
Organism: Picea engelmannii; assembly: GCA_009831015.1. Taxonomy (NCBI): domain Eukaryota; kingdom Viridiplantae; phylum Streptophyta; class Pinopsida; order Pinales; family Pinaceae; genus Picea; species Picea engelmannii. The sequence continues at coordinate 875,349 of ML783716.1, forward strand.
GAGCAAGTGTATGTGTGTGTTGGAACGAAGGACCACTAAAAGGGAACTTGTGACATCAAGGCAATTCAATTGTATCTTCTACTTTTCATTAATATAATATGGTGGCATGTCTCTTTCCCATAAAATGATTGGTATTTTATTACATGATTCCTTGATCAGATGTTTAAGTTGTCATTGAATTATACTATTGTTGCTTTCACGTTGGTTGGTTTTTGTTATTGCAGATCTGATTTCACAGGAGCATTAGAGTGAAGCAGGGACAACAAAGATATAAGGAAGTGATTCATAAGGTGTGTTATCTATTCCTTCTTTGGTAGAAAACTCAATGATCACAACTTAGGGAAAGCGTCATGTTGCATCTCGTTTTGTTCTAGATCTAGGTGGATCTAGGGGGATTAGTTCATGTCCGCATCTACCGATTTACCCAATAACAAAATTGGTGAATCCACTAGGGATACAACTTATTTGTGCTTTTTGTGGGCCATTTTCTTTTAGCCTATCTTTTTCATTCTGTTTCAGTCTCTGAGTCTTTGGGAGATCCAATAAGACTCTCTGGACCTAAAAGCTTCCTCAGACTTTCCACCAATTTTCCAAAATTTCTTTATTTGCAAACACTTTTTCTCTATAATCCATACACAGCCCGTGGAAACCTTTGATTTCCGCACCCTAACTATTTATCCCAGTGCGGGATTTCTACACCCTACTTGTTTCTAGCCTGCGAAAATGCTTTATTTCCGCACTATAACCTATTGCTGGGTCAGTGCTATGTTTGAATTTTTTTTTTTTTGGTTTGGGTCTGGTCACCTCTTGATACCCAGTTTTGTTTTACCAGCTGGAAGGAACTTTTAATACCAGTTCTTGACTGTTTCTTGAATTTTTATCTTGCTTGTGATTGGTTTTCGGAGATTGAACACCTTTCTTAGTCTTTTTCTAGTTTTTAATTTGATTTTCATCAGCAAGGATATAATCTCTCATCCCGAATATGAGTGATTGATTGATTTAATGTATGTTGATTGGATTTAAATGTTTTGGATTGATTACATTTTTGGGATTGTTTGTTGACTGGAAATATATTTGTTCATTTACATTTGATTGACTACTTTCTCGTCATTTTTTACTTTTATCTTCATTGAAAGTTTGATTTGGATGCTTCTTGAGTGTATCAATTTTCGTTGATTGCTTGTCCTTTCGTCATTACACCCTTGTATTGATTTCAGAAAGGAGGAATCTAAAGCCACTTATTCTTCCAAGTAATCTCTCATAAGAAAGTTTTTGCATTCAATTTTTTTTTTTTAGAGAAGAGAAATATTGAGAAATTTCATTAAGATTTGGTTATTTGAAATTGTGTCCATTCAAGAAAAAGAAAGTACATTTCGTAGATACGTCATTCCAAAAAGATATATTCTCCCTACTATAGATAGAATTCATTGAACAAAAATTGCATCTTTCATTTTCTATTTGCATGCTCTTGGGTCAAGGTCTCATACAACATTGGTTTCATTTCCGTCTCCCTCTTGCATAAAAAAACAACCTATAAAAACACTACGTAATTCTAAAATTCACTTAGAAACTTTTCTTTTCTAGGGTATTTTACACCAACACTAGCTAGGCTAGCACTTTGAAATAGGTTGTGAGACACACTCTCCAAAGCATAAAACACACAATAACATCTTGTGATAGGGAGTGTTCAAATCCATTGGCAACATTTTTTCCTAGAAGCCCTTCTCACACAAGGGTCAAACCTGAGGTCACATTAAGACTGACAAAGTTACTCACCCTACTTTGTTGGTATTGGTGTAGAGATTGTGCGTATTATGGGGGTCTCATAAAAGGTATACCCACAATGATGAGTGGAAGCCTTTTGAGTTGATTTAGGGCTAGATACCCTGACTTTGCGTGTCGATCGGGATGTCGACTGTTTCCCCGGGCATCGTTGTTGTTCTTGGTAACCTTAGTATCCTATATTTTTAGGGTCTTACACAAGGTGAATGTGGAGGGGCAAGTCTTCATGGTACCTAGAATCGACGTTGACCAAACTCACTCGGGCTCCTTGGAGGGTATACCCATGATTATGTGTGGGAGCTTGCACCAGGGTGTAAGTTCGTTAAGCAAGTTTTCAATGTAACTTTTCCACACGCTCTACCCTAGCCCCTTCTTGTCTTGACTTCGCGATGTTGGATTTCATCACCAACTAGTGATTCTGAAATAAGAAGGTTTTGTTTTCTTGGTGTGATTCCTAGATTATTTTAGCGAGTGTTGTTGTTTTCCATAGTTGGCCATACATTTTTTCCGCAAAGTTTTTGGTTCGGGAAATATTGACCCTCCACGCCATTCACATAGAATGCAAGGCCTAATCCTGGAAGATACAAAAGGTTCTCAACCCTTTCCTAACAACCCACCGGAGGGCTCTCCTCAACAAAGTGACGTCCAAGACACTGCCACTCCATGAGTGGAAAGAACCAACTCTTTAGACCAATTCCAAGTTTTTGATTCTCTAGATTCTCTTCAGCTTCCTCGTGATTCCGAGAGACGTATTCTTGAGCTAAATTCATCCAGAGACCTTATTGTTAAAACTTCTAGAATACCAACCAGACCTTTTGCAAGCCCTGAAGGATAAGATCTGTTTTGGACTACTAACATATCTAGACAGGATCTTTTTGGCGCCAGGGAAAATGCGAATATACTTGTCATATCCAAGCTACGCGAAACATCTGTTGTAGACACAATACCCCTAGATCATTCTCTCATTACAACTGCCTATCTGTTCGTTGGTTCAGACACCCAGGAAGTTGATCCTAACTCAACCATCCCCCTTCAGATGGCCCATTTTACAATGGTCCCAAACGCTACAACTATTCCCACCCAAAATACGATGGTTGACCAAGCTCCCATTGGCACACCACTTTCACCTAGACCTTCCCCGTCACTTCCTCCTGGGTATAATAGGTTGAATGCTTCTATCCCTATCCCTACTCAGGTTCCATATGGAGCATCTAAATTTTTTTCTCCTCCTGGGCACAATCCTGTTATCGGTTTCATTCTGACACTTCCCCAGCCCCCCTCGGGAGGGTCTTATCTGCCTTTCACTGGAGGATCCAACCCTAATGGCATTACTCAATCTTTCACACCTAATTACTAGATTCCTATGGGTGGAAAATTCAACCATTGGGGCCAACCCCAACCCCCATTTGGGGGCCAACCCCAACCCCCATTTGGAGGCCAAACACAACGCCCGTTTGGAGGTCAAACCCACATTGGGACACAACCCCCGTTTGGAGGTCAAACCCAAATTGGGACACAACCCCTGTTTTGAGGTAAAAACCCAATTGGGACACGACATCCGGTTGGAGGGAAACCCCCACACACCCCACCCTATGGGAAGAACATACCTGCATCCTTGGCCCAGTATTGGAACTCTCTTACCTAGGGTAATCCTCAATCGACTGGGGGGAAACAACCTCAATCTAGCCCTTTCATACCCCCTATTACAGGCCATCCATACCCAGGTCCTTCCAATCCCATATGGGGTTCGAATGTTCAATCTAGTGTCCCTTTTCAAGTGAACATCCCTAATCAGTACAACCCTATGTGCTACCTACCTCCGCACCCACACCCGAATCTGCCAATATCTTCGCATCACATGCAAACTGCTTACAATCCTACTAGTATACTGATAGGACTTCTTCACCAAAGTCACCAGTACCCTCACGTGAATAGATAGTTACCCTTCTTAGCCACTTTGGATCTACCCAACTTGTCTAGGATCTTGAATGACCCCATCCTACATTCTCCCCATTGGTCTGTTATACCGACCAAGTTACCTTCCGACATTCCCAAATTTGACGGTAAACCAGGAGAAGACCCAAACAACCATGTTATGACTTTCCACCTTTGGTGTTCGTCCAACTCTTTGATGGACGACTCCATTTGGTTACGACTCTTCCAACAAACTCTTACAGGTTCAGTTGCAAAGTGGTATATAGAATTACCGCGAGGTTTCTTCCACAACTTCAACACTTTAGATATGGATTTTCTCACACACTACTAACTACCAATCCACTATGAAATAGAAACCGATATTCTAAGTTCCTCCAAGAAAAATAAAGCCACTCATATCTCTGAGAGTGGCGAAGAAGATGATGTTTGATTAAGCTCGATCTTCCTGATCAGTTATTGGCAGAATGGTTCACAAAATCATTTGTGAATAAAATCTCTCGTGACATTTCCATGGGTGGAGTTGTCCCATAATATTAGGCAATTAGTCATGCTCAATACTTAGACCTAGTTTATTCACAAACATGTACTCTTTACGAATTACTCCTTGATGCTCCTTGTCCTTCTACCACCTCTACCTCAACAACTCCTGCTGCCTCTCATGCGACTGATGGTGTGATTGGCACTTTCCATTCACAACCTCAATCTATGAAAGCCTCTCCCACCAACCCCAATTCTAATGTTTCTAATGTCCAGAATGATCCAACTCCTACTCCTTCCACCGACAAAACTACTGAGGTAAACTCTGTTCAAACTACCCCTGCCAGAAAGAATAAATCTAAAAAAGGAAAGGGTAAGAATAAGGAGGATAAAAATAATAAAAAATCCAACAAAACCAAAACACAACCTGCTAACGATAAAGATAAGTGTAAACCGAGATATCCTTGCCTTATTTGTGGTGATGATCACTACACGAAAGATTGTCCAAGACGTGCTGAGGTCACTAAATTCCTTCAAGGGACCCTGAAGTCTCCCTCACTTGCCATTTTGTCACAACCTTTCCCTTCTCAGTAGCAAATCCAATTGGTCATTCATGAACAAGCCTCTCCCTCCACCACTTCCTGTGTCCTCATGTGTACCGGTGATTCAAAAACGAATGATATTGCCATCGCTACTCGGGCCAAAGATTACTCTCCCTCAAAGGAGAAGGTTGACGATATAACACCTTCATTGGTACAATCGAATCCCTCGACTTCACCTCCCAACGGTCCTCTTCATTTAGAATGATCAAGCCTCGATACAGTGCTCTGCCCTCCTCCAAAGGGAATTGTTCGAAAGTCTTCCTTCAACCCTCATGCGCGTGTTGCTCAAAACTACAACATTGTAGAAGATCTTGCACAAGAACCCTCCGCGATGTCAGCTCTCGAAGTCCTTCAAATTTTCCCCACACAACGAAAGGCTCTGTTAAAGGATATTGGTGGAATTGACCCCACGGATACAAATTTGATAATATTTGACCTAGAAGATCACATTCCAAGATTACCTCCTCAACTAGCATTTTAGATACAAGTTGTTGTCGAAAACAAGAATATTTGAAGAACCATTATTGACGAGGGCGCCTCGACGTGCGTCATTTCCATTACCTGTTGGAAATCCATTGGCTCTCCTCCTCTCACTGAATCACACAACACACTCAAGACCTTTAATGGCTCTAGTTTTAAACACTAAGGTGTTATTCCTTCATTTCCTATTATGTTAGAAGGCAAAACAATCAATGTTGAGGTTGAGGTATTTGATGCACCTCTCGATTACAACCTCTTACTTGGATGAAGCTGGATTGATTCCATGCACGCAGTTTTATCCACACTTTTTTGCGTGTTACATTTCCCACACCAAGGAAAGGTGGTTATTGTCGACCAACTGGCCTTCTTTAACTCTGATTCTCATACTAGAAACGTACCTTTCATTTCGAAAACACCTCTCGGGTACGAGAATGTCGGTGTGTGTCTTCTTAAAGATTCTACTTTGATGGGTACATTCCCAATCGCACCGCCTGACATTCCTCCTTCGTTTGTCACCTCAATCAACATGATCTCTACCTCTGTCCGCAAAACCCCTGTGTATCATGACCCGTGGATAGTACCCGACCTTGGTGATTATGTTCTCTATGGCAAGCAAATTCCTTTGACTCTGGTTGAATCCACTTATCAAGCCATTAAATCAGAAACCCCTTCTACCCCCTCTATTGGTGATTCATCTCCTGATCCGTTTCATGTCATTTTCCCTATGGACGAGATGATTATGTCAGTTATTTCCACAAAGGATACCCCATGGGATGATGGGAATCATTGCTCCATTATCTTCCTTGAACAACACACCATAGATAACTACCAACGGATTTCGACTTCGTCGACTGTTGTGGTCATTTCCTCTGTTCCCGAGTCAACCCATGATGTGCTTTACGAAGGGAACTTGAGTAATATTTCACCCACTATTCTGCTTGACATATCCGTTAAACATGGAGTTGTCGAAAATGTTCATATCGGAGCCGCTTGTTCCGATGATGAGGTTGTCACATACAAAGCTCTTTTTCAAGAATTTCATGAAGTTTTCGCTTGGAGCTATGAAGAGATGCTGGGCATTGACCCCAATATCATTGTACACGAAATCAAGACTTATTTGAACGCTAAACTCGTTCGGCAGAGACTTCGCCTAGTCCACCCCTGTAAAGCCACCGTTATCAAACTCGAAGTTGAAAAAATTCTCAAGGCTGGCTTTATCTACCCCATGGCTTTAACCGATTGGGTATCCAATCTCGTTCTGGTCAATAAAAAACAAGGCATGATCCACGTATGCGTTAATTATAGGGATATTAAAAAATCTTGTCCCAAAGACAACTTTCCAACCCCCTTGGTTGATCAGATCGTCGACGATTGCGCCGGGAGATAAATCTTCTCATTAATGGACAATTTCTCCAGCTATAACCAGATCAACATTCTACCCACGGATCAACACAAAATTGCTTTCATTTATCCTTGGGGTACTTTCGCCTACCGAAAACTACCTTTCAGTTTAAAGAACGCTGGCACGACTTTTCATTGTGCCATGTCTTATGCTTTTCATGATATAAAGCACATTGTACAACCCTATCTCAACAATCTACCGACACATTCCCTATGTCACCAAGACCACTCGGCCCATCTCCAATCCATTTTCCTTCGCTGTCGTTACTACCATATACGTTTAAACCCACACAAATGCATTTTTTGTGTGGAGTCCAGTCAACTTCTAGGTTTTATTGTGTCATGTAATGGAATTAGGGTGGATCCTCTGAAGGTTGAGGCCATCCTTAATTTACCTCCTCCTTCTACTTGACGCCAACTCCAAAGTTTGCAAGGGAAGGAAAACTTCTTATGTCGATTCATTTTGAATTACGTTGAGTTAACTTCAGGATTTACTTGATTGTTGAAGAAAGGTTTTACATTTTTCTGGGACAAGACTGCAAACAAAGCCTTCGAAGCTTTAAAACTCGCCCTGACATGTACACCACTACTTTTCCCACCCGATTACAGTTAAGATTATTTCCTCTACCTAGCTGCTTCAGACTCTACCATCACTATGGTTTTAGTCCAAGAAGGTGATTCAAACGATGAGCATGTGATTTATTATTTGAGTCGGAGTCTCACGACTACCGAAGCCAAATATCTACATGTGGAAAAACTAGCCTTGGCAGTTGTTCAAGCTATTCAACATTTCCATCATTATATCCTTTTACGCAAGACCACCGTTATTTATGCTTGCATCCCTATGCAACACATTTTGACACGCCAATTTCTAGGGGGCAAGTACTCCAAATGGATCGTAATCCTCCAAGAGTTCAAATTAGAGTTTGAACGCGCTAAGTCGAAGAAGTCACTAGTTTTTTCCGAACTGATATGTGACCTTCCCCCCGCTGAAACAAAAAATGTGGCAGAGGATTATTTACCTGATGAATCCCTCTTTCTGATCAACTCTGATGACCCTTGGTATGGAGATATCATCATTTATCTCTAGACTCAAACTTTCTATCCTGACATCTCTAGTACAGATCGTCGTCGCATCCACTATAAAGCCTATCAATACATCATTCTCGGTGACACTCTGTATCGCTGTGGTGTTGACACTGTTTTCCGACGCTGTCTCACCTTTGATGAGGCCGAGAAAGATTTGAATGACTGCCATTCTGGAGCATGTGGTGCTCATATTTCTGGGTATGCCTCTACCCAAAATATCTTACGAGCAGGGTACTTCTAGCCTTATTTGTTTAAGTACTGTATAATCGTTGTCCATAAGTGCCACGCTTGCCAAACGTATAACAACAAAATAAGATCGCACCCCGATCCCTTACACCCTATAGTTTCCATTGGAACTTTCACTAAATGGGGTATCAATTTCATGACATGTAACCCTCACTCAGTCGGGGGGCATGGATACATTATCATAGCCGTGGATAATTTCACGAAATGGGTCAAGGCAATGCCTACATTCGATAACATGGGAAAAATTGCAGCCCTATTCATATTCAATCACATCATCACACGATTTGGAATCCCACAGGCTATCATCACTGATCATGGTAGTCACTTTCGAAACTTCATAATGTCCGAGCTTACAGAAAATTTGGGTCTTCGACATGAAAACTCAACCCCCTACTATCTGCATGCCAATGGCCAAGTTGAAGCGATAAAAAAATTTCTTATCACCATGCTTCGACGGATTATAGGAATTCACAAAACAAGTTGGCACACAATATTGTTTTCAACATTATGGGCCTATTGGACATCCGTGAAGTTTGGCACGGGTTTTTCCCCCTTCCAATTAGTGTATGGTATAGAAGTTGTTCTACCGATTGAATGTGATATCCCATCCTTGAAACTAGTCGTCGAACTTCTCCCAAACACTTCTACTAAAGAAGAACATCTGTTGTATCTTATGCAATTGGACGAAACCTGTCGTGACGCCACCCTAGTTATTGAAACCCAGAAGAAATGCATCAAATACCAATACAACAAGCATGTAAAGCCACATGTTTTCTTTGAGGGTGATCTAGTTCTCCTCTATGAACAAGATCGTGATTTCCTAGGAGCCAGAAAATTTGAGGCTATGTGGCGAGGACCTTACATTTTCAAACGAGTGTTGGAGAAGGGAGCCTACGAGTTAGTAGATTATGATGGCATTCCTTTGAGTGAACCCATAAATGGGATTTACTTGAAGAAGTACTATTCTTAGACTATCTTCACATGAGTGCTTGTATTTTTACTGTATCATACTCTTTGTGTGCTACTTTTTTATGTGCTTTTTCATTATTTGGTTTCTACCCCGACCTCTTACCTTGCATTGTGCTTGGTTTCCAGATGTCGGTGTCTTCGCTAACCTACATTGGCTTCTCTAATGGCATTATTCATAGTACTCATAACCTAGCTTCTGCTATGTGGGCAATCTATGCACCTACAAATGAACTTATCAATCTACACGGTGTTTGCCTCGGTCGTGCAACCAATAATATCGCAGAGTATAGCACAGTCATCGAATTGTTGACCGACGTTATTTCACGGGGGATCTGTCACCTGGTCATACGACTTGATTCACAGCTAGTAGTACTACAGTTAAGTAATGTCTATGCTATCTGAAGTCCTACTTTGTTACAGGCATATCTACGAATTCGCCTCTTGGAACGTTATTTTGATTATATCGAGTATCAACACATTCCTAGATGTCTAAATACATTAACTAATGCACTAACTAATTATGTGTTAGACAGACATATGAGACATTTATAAACCCAATCACACATCACATGTATTATACAAAGCAAAATAAGTTGGTAGAAGCCTCATATATATATATATATATAACGATAAAAGTTTGTTACAAAAAATATTGTTTTTCCATCCAAAGACCAAAATGTCAAAATACGAAGCCCACAGCTTCTACAAAATAGTATCATGGGTGCTACTCATGGTAGCATACTACTTCTCATGCTACCTTATGAAGAAATCATCTCAGTGGACTAGATACGCCTACGATATGGTGCTGGAAACGCCTTGGGACCTCGTCGATCGACATATCTGGGATGCCTGCAGTCAAACCCTCTAGATTCTACTCGATTGCTTCATAATCGTCTGCATCCTATCCTACCACTACAACCACTTCCCCTCGCCTCTGGATAGGGGATGTACCCAGGGGATGATATGGCCCTACATCTGCATGGTTAAAATGTTTTGATTAGTCCTTGGATTGGAAACATAAAAATACTTGATATTTTAAAATTTACAAAAACACCATAAAAGAAAAATGTTTTTCTTACCTAGTGTTATAACCCTAAAATGCACTATACAGGCTTACCTGGCATCAGGCCAACTCATGCCTCTTCCTAGCCAAAGCCATGCTAAGTAATTCCTCAAAAACCACTTAAAAACAAGCAACCCGCGCCCTAACTTCTCACTGGGCGCGGGCATCCGCTTGCTGTCCTCTTACGGCACGCGGGTATCCGCGGGCTAGCCTAAAACAGCCCGCGAGTACCTAACAATGCAAAAAATCAGGGAAGTTTC
>ML783716.1:923188-986598 GCA_009831015.1 Picea engelmannii
TTTTTCTTTCCCAGTCTAAGTATGCTTGTGACCTTCTTCGTCGCTTTCACATGGACGATTGTAAACCATCCCCTTCTCCCTTCCAGTCTGGAGTCAAGCTTTCTACCACTTGTACTTCTCCTGAAGTTGATGCCACCCTGTATTGTCAGTTAGTTTAGTAGCCTCTTATACTTGACTCATACCCATCCTGATCTTTCCTTTGTTGTTGGTCTTGTTGCCCGATATATGCAAACACCCCATGAAAGCCATTGGAAAGAAACTAAAAGGATACTTCTCTATGTTCGTGGTACTGTTCAGTTTGGGATACATTACAGTTCAGGGGGGACTCCCTTATTGGTTGGTTTCACTGATTCAGATTGGATTGGTGACCCTGATGATCGGAAGTCTACTGCAGGTTATGTTTTCAACCTTGGTTCAGGACCTGTCACTTGGGCCTGTAAGAAACAAAAGGCTATTGCACTTTCTTCAGCAGAAGTAGAGTACCGAGCAGCGGTAAATGCAAGTCAGGAAGCCCTATGGCTTCGACAGATCCTTTCAGAGTTTGGATTCTAGCACCAGCATCCGACCAGACTTTGGTGTGATAATCAAAGTGCCATCAATATCGCCAAAGACCCAGTTCAACATTAGCGTAGCAAACACATCGAGATACACATGCACTTCATCAGAAAGCTCATTCATGATCAAGTTATTGAAGTGCTCTTTTTCCCTACAGAATATCAAGTTGCAGACATTTTCACAAAGTCTCTTACAAAAGTGAAGTTTTCCAAACTTCGATCTATGTTAGGAGTTCAGGAAGTTGTCATTAAGGGGGGATAGTCTCTAATGCCTCCTTCCTTCTCCTATTGTGTCATCATTGTAAATCCTTCAATCCTATCCCAAGTTGTTCTTAAGGGGGATGTTAGGATATTTAGACACTTAGGAGTTAGTTAAGATCTACTTGGTCTAATATGTCGTTAGGTAAAAGTGTGTTTCTTTAGTATGCATTAGTATGCATTTGTAGTTAGGAAATCCGACGGTCACGATATGTTCCCGACATAGAGTGATCCGACGGTTCATACTCTCCTTGATCTTAACAACCATTGATCTTTGGCCTAACACCCGATTGGTCCATGATCTCTATTTAAAGAGCATGGAGGGTCATTTTCCGATGATCGATTGTGAGAAACTCTCTTGTAAAATCTCTCTGTAATCTTTTTCTTTGCATTAATAAACTGCTCCAAGTGGCCGCGTTGGCTGGGGACGTGGATGTTTCCCCGTAGGGGTTTTACCACGTGAAAACATCAGTGTGTTGATCTTTGATTTGGTTAAGTGAGTGGTTACTAAAGGTGTTCGTCCTCTGTTGGAATACCTGTGTTGTCTAACAGAGTGGACATATATAGAACTACCCAATGCGAAAGAATTATATTCCAGTACTCCACAAAGTTGTAGAATGGTAAAGAGAGGAATTGGGTGGCCATAAATGTTGGCTCCCTGGTGATTAGTGAAGAAAAAATGTTGAAAGTCATTCATATGAAAATATTTAATTTCATATCATGATGAATTGAGGTCATGATCAGCTCAAGGAAAGAGAAAAAAAATCTTGTTGTAAAAATAAATGTGGATAGATGATCTCGATGGCGTGAGGTTGGATGAGTCAGAGTGTTTCTAGTATATGGAAGATCAAGGATCATGGATCTTGTGATGTGACATGGAAACCCAACATAATTTTTAATTTTGAGCACCAAGCACGATGTACGTGGGATGTAGTGGAGCAACCTGCGTATACGAATGTTGTCTAACTGGTAGAGCGCACATATGTGAAAAAATATGATTTTTTAGCTCTGGAATGTACAAAAGGGAACTTCAAGCTTGCATAGGGAAATGGAAAATTCATCCAAGAAAGTTGCATGGGGTGAGGCAAATTTTGATATAACAACTAGGGAAAAGATCCTTATGTAAATTGTGGTAATCTGAAATCAATGCAAGGGTGAATTGTGTGTGAATGTGACCATTGGTATTTACACATTGATTAAATTCATTTAATGATTGAATTGCATTTGGAAAATTTTGGTATGTTGAAACAATGCATATGTGAGGGATGTTGTTTCTCTTCATATTTTTTTTATAAATGTGATGCAATTGTTAGAATGCACAAATTAAGAATCTTTTGTGATGCCATTGCAAATGTGCAATGAGAATGTATATGAGAATGTATATATGCGTGAGAAACTAACAATTTTTTTTTCTATGTAAAGATTTAATTGTAGGAAAGAGGGGCTTGGAAATGACAGTAGTGTAATCCCATAAGGAATAACAATACTGATTGGTTGTAAAGAGTCGAACAACTATGAGAAGGAAATCTCATGCTTATGGACTTTGGTTCCAATATGGAATAGATCTAAAAATAACATGAAATTGTGAAATTTAAAATCTGTGGGTAACAAATTTGGAAAGAATTATGAATTAATTAATGAAAATATCTCACAAATTCTTGTATGCATATGAACACGGGTGATATGAAAAGATATATCCAAGGAGGATAGATGGTGGTTGTCAAATAATAAACCATGAAAGAGGGGCCACTGTTGTGACAAGAGAACTTTGTGATAAGTCATGATCACCATGATAATGTTGTGTTGTGGTAACATTGGCCAAAGGGATGCTTTTGGCAGATAAGGCTAGAGGGACACCTTGGCAGAGAAAGCTTTAGGGAAACTTCAGTTGTAAGACTCAACGAAGCCTCCAAAACTCTTATTGTCCAAGAAATCCTAGGAAGGAAAGATGGATCCTCTGAGGGACTATATAACAGAGAAGGCGAAGCCTGAGAATGAGCTTGAAAGGTGAGTGACCACAAGGAAGGGGATACTTCAATAGCTCATTTGAAAGACTCGATGGAGTATTTAAAATTTTATATATGTTGATTGGGATCATGCACACAATGGGTATGTCAAGGAAAGCATCGAGCCAAGTTAATGAGATAACCATACAGATGCAGATCCATGAAATTGAATTGATAATTATTGTGTTGATATGAATGATTCTCCTTTGATTTTTGGCCAACAATGAAATGTTTATGCCTGAAATTGTAAATTAATATGCTTTTGATATTGTTATGGGCATGTGCTAAATGCCAATAATCTGATAAAGAAAAAAACAAGAAGAAGAAGAATATTGTTGGGACAACTGAAAAAGGAAGGCATGGCAGGTGTTGTCGAGAATTAAAGAACATTGAGGACAGTGTTCCTTTGAAGGGGGAAGGGATTGTAACACCCCCCTTTCAAAACCTACAATTATGTGTAATTAATCATGAATCATGGTTGCCATGTAATGGCATAAGAACATTGTAAATGTAATATTGATTGATTTAAAATTCCAACCAACTAACTGTGGGGTGAAGCCTTGAAGTACTGGCCATGATACTGTTGAATATTTGCAAATTCGGGAAAGTCATTCTCCACAAGAAAGTACAAGAAGACCCACCTACACCATTACAAAATCCCCAAAAAGAAATTGAAGACCCGGAAAGAGAATCTGGCCCCACCAGTGAAAGAAAGAAAATAATAAAGTAATTTGAAGACCCAAAATAAGAAGTTGGCCCCATACATGCACCCATATTAGTATAAATACATGGCTAGATCATTTCATTTGGACAGTTTGACAACTCCTTCTGCAGTGTTCACAAGGAAGTTGCAGCTGTAGTTTGGTAATTTCTCTATTTCTGGGCTTATGGCACCTTGATGAGTGTGCAACACTTGGAAAGGATATTCTTGGTTTCTCTTGGTCATCTTATTGACACGTTAGGTCTTGGTAATGCTAGCCTTGGGGAGGATCTTGTCTGTATGGTATTTTGGATATTGATGGTGATGTACTGGTAATACATTGGAATGAGTTATTCTATAGAAAGGTTGTTGAGTTTTCTCCCAAGGTTGGGTTTCCCAGGATAAACTCTTGTGTTCTTGTGTCTAATGTGCATGGTTAATATTTCTAGATCTTGTTATTTCCACTGCATTCTTATAGTTGATATTTTCAATGTATAGTTATTCTATGATAACTGTTGTATGAAATTGAATATTTTTATTAATCATAAGGAAATAACTATCAGATCTCATAATCATAAAAAATCAACATGGTATCAGAGCCAGTTGAAATATTGCCACTGCATAGTTTCTATTTGTTGTTGCAATTTGTCGTTGCACGGACCTGAACTTGTCAAACTCATTGAGAAACTTATTGGAGGATGCTAAGTTTATTTTTTCCATAGATAAAATCACCCTAGCCTAACGCACCCCCTAGTGGTCTCATATTGCATCTTGGTGAAAGTTGAAATTTCACCTAAAACCCACTACAACAGTTGCAACAATTTTCTTTATGAATCTCACTAAGAATTTATTGGGTTGAGTTGAGGAAAACCTTTTGGATAGAGCAACTCGCCTTTCCCTAATGCACCTATTTCACTTCTCAGTTTGAATTTCCATCAAAGTTTAAATTTTAGGGTTTATTGACATTTTCTTAGACATTGAACTTTTTGCTATCTTGATTTTGTGATTTCCTCATGTATTGATGGTGTCCAGTTTCAGATTAGAAGAGAAGTTGGATGGTGTTACAAATTTCATAGGTATACACTTGTATATGTTTCCAAGTTATATCATTTAGTAGAGTATGAGGGCGTTTGCAGGGGATGTACAAGGGACCTTTTCCAAGAAATGGCCCAAAGGGATCATTGGATCTAGTGCATTCGGAGGAATAACACACCCTCCCTAGCAATTAAGTCTCCAGGTTTGCATATCAGGTTTGATGTTTTTATATTGTTGCATCTTAAATAAATATTGTGTAGTGTAAGTCATTAATCTATGACCCATATCCATGAGTATTAGTCGCAACTGACCAATAATTCTCATGATTTGAATATTCCACTTAATACTCATTACATCGGGTGATTCTCACAGGGGTGAAGAAATGGGATTGAAACTAGCGAAATGAATCACATAGCATCAAGAATCACTTCCAGGGCTTGCACCTGGTAACCAGGACTTCCCAGGTGGTCACCCATCCCAAGACGCCTTTGGCTCAAGCGCACTTAACTGTGGAGTTTTCCCCACAATCAAGCCCACTTAGCTTGCTACCCCATTCGCAAACCCTTAGCAAGTATTGTGCCTTATGAACTATCCAGTTAGAGCTCCCTTCACTCTTATTATTTAAGCACGCTTGAGCCAGAGGCATCTTGGGATGGGTGACCACTTGGGAATTCCTGGTTACCAGTTGCAGGCCCTGGAAGTGATGATTGATGCTATGCGATTCATTTCATTGGTTTCAATCCCATTTTTTCACCCCTGTGAGCATCACCCGATGCAATAAGTGTTAGGTGTACTATTCAAATCATGAGAATTATTGGTCATTTGTGACTAATACTCACAGACATGGGTCATAGATTAATGAATTACACTACGTAGTTAATCCTAAAAATGATATCTAATA
This sequence comes from Picea engelmannii, assembly GCA_009831015.1. Taxonomy (NCBI): domain Eukaryota; kingdom Viridiplantae; phylum Streptophyta; class Pinopsida; order Pinales; family Pinaceae; genus Picea; species Picea engelmannii. Next base: position 928,643 of record ML783716.1, read on the forward strand.
TGTTGCACTATGGAATCCCCTCTATGCTTAAATAATAAGAGTGAAGGGAGCTCTAACTGGATAGTTCATAAGGCACAATACTTGCTAAGGTTTTTCAAATGGGGTAGCAAGGTAAGTGGGCTTGATTGTGGGGAAAAATCCACAGTTAAGCACGCTTGAGCCATTGGAGTCTTGGGATGGGTGACCACCTGGGAAGCCTTGGTTACCGGGTGCAAGCCCCGAAAGTGATGATTGATGCTATGTTATTCATTTCGTTGGTTTCAATCCCATTTTTTCACCCCTGTGAGCATCACCTGATGCAATGAGTGCCAAGTGGACTATTCAAATCATGAGAATTATTGGTCAGTTGCGACTAATAATCATGGATATGGGTCATATATTAATGACTTACACTACACAGTTAATCCCGAAAATGATATCTAATATGTTGCACTGTGGAAACCCCTCTATGCTTAAATAATAAGAGTGAAGGGAGCTCTAACTAGATAGTTCATAAGGCACGATACTTGCTAAGGTTTTTCAAATGGGGTAGCAAGGTAAGTGGGCTTGATTGTCGGGAAAAAACCACAGTTAAGCGTGCTTGAGCCAGAGGCATCTTGGGATGGGTGACCACCTGGGAAGTCTTGGTTACCGGGTGCAAGCCCCATAAGTGATGATTGATGCTATGTGATTCATTTCGCTGGTTTCAATCCCATTTCTTCACCCCTGTGATCATCACCCGATGCAATGAGTGCTAAGTGGACTATTCAAATCATGAGAATTATTGGTCAGTTGCGACTAATACTCATGGATATGGGTAATAGATTAATGACTTACACTACACAGTTAATCTTGAAAATGATATCTAATATGTTGCACTATGGAAGCCCCTCAGTTCTATTATTGTTGAGTAATTTTTTCTATCAAATGTTTAGTAACACTTGAATTGTTAGTACAATCATCATTATGTAAATTATCATTGTTTAGTACTAATGATGCACTTGTTTGCAAGATAGAATTGATCTCCTTTAGGAGATGTTCTTGGTTTTTGTCTTTGTCCCAAGAAGGTTACCTTTTAAATTCCATGGAGGTTACCATGGAGATGTTATTGTTTTGTTTCGAGCAGGTTATCACAAAGCAATGATTGGTAGCAATGCTAGAGAAGTGTTGTTCTTATTCTTGTTCTTGTTCCAGGAAAGTCACAGGTGATAGATATGAGAAAGAGCTATAGTGATGATTATTCATGTTCCTATTTTTTGTTTTTCTTGTTTATATTTCCTATTCATAAGAATATTGTTCTTGTCTGTTATTTTCCCTTCTTATTGCTTTTGTTCTAGGTAGGTCACAAGTGGTAGCTCTGAAAGGGAGCTATAGTGACAGTTGCAGGAGGAAAAAAATTAGATGGTCTCTAGTTTGAGACATGGAGTAGACTATCCAGACATAGAGTTGTGTACATAACCGTATTCATCCATGTACCGAAGGTGAAGAGGACAAAGTAGAACCTTCTGGAAATAAGTATACTTTTTTGGCATACAAAGTATTTCACATGGAGATTGATTGTGAAGATAAGAAGGCTCCGATGATGACCATATAGATCTCTAGAGTCCAATTGTTCACTCTTCAAATCATTAGGAAGAGTAAGAAGAGCTAGTCGGGTCAGTGGATCTACCTAGAGATGTTGTAGTGACCAAGAAGAGGCCATCATAATTTCCCGATACCTTGCATGATGCAGTATGGCATGTAGCTCCCCATGATACTTTCAGGGAGATAAAACTACCTCAGATATTCTTGAGTTATATGGAGTCACATCATTGATTCCAAACCTTTCAGTTATGAGGAGGAGCTTGTGGCTCCACCCATGGTGAGGCAGATGACCCCACCAAGTACCAACTCAGAGTGAGACAAAGTTTAGAGGGAGTCAACCCTTAGGATCAAGTAGGGAGGAGAAACCTCCTAGGATAGTGTTGATGGGTCCTAGATCCCTTGACTCAACAGTAGGAACCAAACCCACCACCGAGGCCCAATTAGACTCTGCAACATTTAAAATGGAATGGTTCTCCAGATATTGTGATCCGACCAATTTATTGATGGGCTTTGTGTTTCTTAGTGAAGGATCTTCCTTCAATCATGACTATTTTCTTCTATATTTTCTCTTGGGTGGAGCCTATATGAGGGATTCAAGACAACATAAACCAACTTGACGATTAACAGGATTAAGTTTCAACTATTGGGGAAGAGGTTAAGCTTGGGATAACCCGCTGCTCAACATGCAGACAATTACTCTATACCACAGGCCTAGTACTAATACATTAACCATGTGAGCATCCAATTGTTGTCTGAGAAACTAATTATCATAAAGAAATCACATATGTAACAAGATAATGGAAATAAAAATAATTCATCTACCATAACCATATATCACATAATAACACAACGATTTATCTCCATCATGAAAGCAAAGAACATCAAGACATTGCACCAGATAACTTGAAAACATAATTAATTTCTCTTACTCATTACTGCATCATTCATGAAACAGGATAGGAAGTAGTTCTTCTCCATGTCCAATCACATGCATCTGATGAAAATAGTTTGTCTTTGGTCCAGAAGGACTTCTCAATTCATAGCAGTCTCAAAATAATTCTTAACAACCAAAAATAAAGAGTTCTTACAACAACCATCGACCTTTGGTTCATTGGTCGATGTCTTTATTTATAATATAAATTTTAACTGTAATTAACGGCTAAATACAGTTTGAGCCAAACAAAAATCGCCACGTGGAGCTGTCATCTAACAGTTTCTTTAACAGTCCACTGGAGATGTCTCTTGAAAAGGGTGACTTATTTCATATTTAGACCAACTGATAAATAGTTATTCACAAGTTTGGGCCCATGGAAATTTGTGTTGTTCCATCAGAGTCGCATATGTTCCCCTGGTGTTTTTTACATGTGCTCGGTAATTTACTGGACTGAAGTTCAACTACTGTAGCATGGTTCAGGATCTAATTGGGTGTTTTGCGAATTGTTGTGCTTTCCCTAGCTTCGCATCAGCCATCTTTGCGATTTCTTCGGTCCATAGCAAGTATTTTTCTACGCGCATCTTGACTATGTCGCTCAGGTCAACAAACTTATTGGGGGTGACAAACTCGGTGAGCCCATAATCCTTCATTGCTCCAATGATCCAGCTTTGGTGTTTCTTTCGAGTTCTTCGGCGAGGCCACGGGGTGAGCTCTGTTTGATAGTCGGGAGAATTTTTCCTGTAATCAAGGTAGAGGTATTTTAGCCATTAAGAAACCTAATGATAAAACATAAAAGAACCGAATAGACCAATGCGTACCTGTGTAGCTTGCTAGTCTCAATCCTTTAAGAATTACGTGATCCCAGTCGTTCTTTGAATGAATTGTGATGACCTATCCCAAGTCACCACTCCTATTTAGTTTAAATGAGTTATATCAGTGTGCCATAGAGTGGAAAAATAAAGTACGATGGACATGAGCATCGGAACTGTCATAGTGGTCGCTCGACCTTTGGGGCTGGGAAAGGATGTCGGAGTCAAGCGTGTGTGCATACGTTCCTAAAAGGTTGGATGTCATAATAAGGAGGTCGTTAAATGCCTTAGGTTGATGCATGTTGTTCCTCCTGAATCTGTATCATGAAGCGTGTCAACCATCATTCATTAATAATGAGAGCTGGGACTTTTAAAGAGATTAGGGTGATCATACCAAATATTCCCTGTAACTCCGATCGGGGACGCTTTATGTGTTCTGGATTGCATCCATCGAATAGCTGTGATGCGTTAAATATTCAAGACATCCTATCATGAGGTGTGAGTTGTTCTTTGGCACTCTCTATATCACTTCCCTTCTCCGCTATAAATTCTATGAGCTCTACAAAGATTTCTACGCATACGCCGAGTTTCTACATTCACAACACTAGTCTTGCCAGTTTAACTCTAGCAAAACTCTGTGTAGTAGTTTTTTCGCCACCCAAAAATGCTTAAGTGACTATGTTGTTTGTATCATGGGATCCCATTTAAACCAAGGACGGGGTTTGCGAGCTAGCCGTAGTGCCAGGTCCTAGCTTCAACGTGCTTGGGACTATTTCTTATTGTTCCCTTCGCTTGGGAACAATGTCAACTTCTCAAGCGAAGATGGGGATGGAGAGAAGTATGTCTGAAAGACATATGCCGGGGGCTACACCCTCACAGGATCAGATACCACGGAAAAGGGGAAGGCCTAGGAAAGATAAGGGAAAAAGGGAAGGATACGGCCTCCTAGCTAAGCTGAGTGTGCATCCAACTATTGAGGATTTTACGAAGCACATTGACTGGATGGAACTCGTCGAGACCATAAATAGAGGAGGCAAGATGCGAAATGGAAGGGTGAAAGCACCGGGTTCTTATTTTAAGAGTCCCATTCAGTAGTTAGAGTGGGACCAAATTGCCATAGCTGAAATCTACCAAGAAAATAGAGATTTATGGTGTCAGCTAGAGGCAAAAGACTAGGAGGTATCATCATCACAGAGTCATGCAAGAAGCACAGTTTGGCTGCAGAGATGGCTTAAGAAGCACAATATACAATTTTTCAATTGCAGAAGGTGCAGTGGATGACCTGAGGAGGATAAAAGGACATAGTGCACGGTGCGAGTAACAATCCGGGATAAGGCCTATGCGCAGGATATGCATAATGGGAGACCCCTTGCTTTGCATTCTCTGAAGTATCGCCTGACAATTTTCCTTGTGCTCTTTTATTGTAAAGATGTTTGTGTTTTCACTGTAACCAGGCTGGTTGGTCCTGGTGTCGGTGTTGCTTACTTGTATTTAATCAGGGCTTGGCGGGAGCTTTTAATATGAAAATTTGAAAGTGTTTTGAATGTATCACGTTCCCTTTTGGATGCATATTAATCGTGTTCTCTTATCTAAGCTTTCGCACAAATTATGGGATTTTGTAATCGTTATTGTTGCATTGTAAGTTTATTGATATGTTTCCCCTTTAAAGATTCCGATATTGATTGATGTTAACATGGCGTTATTAACCCGGGGTCATTAAAATATTTAAACATAAAATTAAGACTCCGACTGGTGGGTAAGGATTAGGCTTGGGGACTTCACCTGCATCGAAGGCATAACAAGGACTAGGTACCATGGCTATCGATGCTTGGATGGTGTTGGGAAAAAACATAAAATTAATGTATTACTTCTTTGCAGATTATCACGTTGTAACTCTCCAATGTCGAAATCGTATCGGGGGTCGGCGATCGACGATACCATTCAACCCTCACTTTTCATTTTCATGCTGAAGCCAAAACAGATCGGTCTTCGGCGATATTATTTCCATATGTCATTCACAGAATATAAAGACTTCTGTCCACCGACTCCGATGAAAATCAATGATCGACTATTTGAACTTATCAAGCATTTTTTCATGACCTTTAACTCTTACCGATGTCGAATCTTCCTAAGCGAGTCAGGAAAAACTTCAGATTGTTGATTCCTTAAGTAGTTGTTAAGTCCCTTTTAGAGTTAAGATGATTCTTTGTTGTATGTTCAAGAAAACTTTAAACAATTCAAACATGACACAAAAAGATAAGCGAAGGCATCAGTTTCATACTGAAGTGAAAACAGACAGTGCAAAGGATTGAGTGGTACCCAAAAAGGAAATGGTCATAGACTTTTTTAGGGTGTGTTGAGTGCATTTGTTGAGTTCTCAACAAATGCAGATTCACTGGGCGAATGCATAATCTTTGTTCCTCCTTCGTTTCCCTTGAGGTATTACTGAACCACAAAGTAGACATTTATGACATTTGTTCGAATTTATTCATTTGCTTGGGTTAGATAGAGGGTTCCCCTAAGTGACCGCAAGTTTTTCGGTGCTTCTGGTGTTTGCAAGTGAGCGATGAGTTAGAAACAGAGTTTGCCACCTTGCTTGATTTTTTAAGGCTAACCATCATTTTTCCAGACATACCTTCAAAAGAACAGAAATCCAAAACGAAAAGAAACAAACAAAGAACATAAAGCACACATATTTATTTATATATACATATATTATTATTTATTTATTTTTATCTTTTATTTATTTTCTTATTGGAAGTATTGTTTCGGGGCTTGGCCATTTACTGGGAGGGCATCAGGTTCCCCTTTTAGATTCTGCAACCGATAGGTGCCTGCCCCGATCTTCTCAGCCACCTGGAAAGGTCCAAGCCATAAGCTCTGAAACTTGGAATGCTTCCCTTTTGGTTCATTTGCGTTGTCCCACTTTAGGACTAAGTCTGCTATTTCAAAGTTATTTTCCTTAGCCTTATGCCTATCAAACCATCTCTTCACTATTTGTTGATGAGCTACTAATTTAAATTTATCCGTTTCTCTTTCTTCTTCCAGCATGATCATAGTGTTGATTCTTTGTTGCATGGTCGGCGAGGGTCCTTCGTTGGAATCTTGGGCCAATTAGAGAGATGGAAGATAGAGCCCATTTGAGAGGATGGCTTCTTTCCTGTAGACCAAAAAGTAAGGGGAATTTCCTATATCTTCCTTGGGTGTGACCCTATCGGCCCATAGAGAATTATGAAATAGATTATGCCAGTTTGTTTGGTTATCTATAATCATCTTTTTTAATATCCTTACCAGGTTTTATTAGTTGATTCCACCACATTGTTTCCCTGAGGGTAATAATTCGCAGAGTACTTGGTTATGATTCTTTTGTCCAGAGTGAACTCCGTCAATAGGGTAGAAGAAAATTAAGCTGTGTTATCAAAGACCAAAATAGAGGGGACACCAAACCTTGTGATCAGTTGTAGTTATATGAACTGGATTACTATCTTCTTGTTTACATGAGTCAGTGGGATGGACTCTTCCCATTTTGTGAAATAGTCGGTGGAAATAAGAATGTACTTGTGCATTTTCAAGGATTTTGGTGTAATTTCTCCTATGATATCCAACCCCCACTGCTCAAAAGGCCTAGAGACAGCCACAGGTTGGAGTGGGACTGCTACCCTTTTCTCCTTTCCAGTGCTTATTTGACAAGTCTTACAATTTCTAGCGTAAGTGTGAGCATCTTTGAACAGGGTGGGCTAGTAATAGTTGAATCTCAAAATCTTTTGAGCGGTGGTGTTCCCTGCAAAATGTCCTCTGGCGGGGCCATCATGGAGTTCTTTTATCACTTTGTCAATGTCTTCTCATTCAAGACATATTAATAGTACCCCATCATAATTGATCCAGAAGAGCATCGATTTATAAGGCGATACTGTGCATATTTTAATCTCATGGCTCTCCTTTCCCTAGGGTTGAGGTTCTCGGGACAAGTCCCATGATGTAGAAGATAGGTAAAATCCTTGTGCCAGGAATCTTTCCCTGGGGAGACGTATGCTGCTTCACCGCACCATAGTGATATTTCGTTCTCCCATCCATAATCTTTCGTTACTTGATCCTAGGCTTTGACTGCAAGCTTGCATAAACCTTGTCCTTTTACTAGTTTGGCAGGATTTATGTCTAGATCAAATTCCTGGACTACTGCCATCCAGTTCCCTTTTCTTTCCCCCATTTCTTGTTGGGTAAACAAGGATCGAACTACAGGGTGTGGCACAATTACTTTAGTGTGATTCTTGAGGATGTAAGACCTGAAATGTTTTACTACCTTATAAACCGCGTAGGCCTGTTTGTCTACAACAGAATAATTGAGCTTAGCTCCTTGAAGATTAGTACTCATAAATGACATAGGGGCTTCATTGTTGCCATCATCCTTCTGAGTCAAAACTACAACTAATGATTGATCGGAGGAGAAAGTGTAAATGGAAAAGTCTCTATAGAAATCAAGACTTCACAATACCGAGGCCCGAGATATGGTAGCTTTAATATCGTTGAAAGCATTTTTTCTCTCATCATCCCACTTAAATTCAACATCCTTGCGAATAATCTTTTGTAAAGGATTGATGATTTCAGCAAAAGATTATTCGCAAGTTGTTAGGTCATATTATATCTTAAGCAAGGATTCACATAGACCCGGAAAGGATTAAGGCTATAGCTCAAATCCCATCACCCCATAACAAGAAATCTATGCAATACTTTTTCGGGCAAATCAATTTTGTGAGGAAGTTCACTCTCAACTTTCCAAGACTTCAATTAGAAATAATCTTGTGAATAATCTATTTGTCTCCTTCAAAGACTTTCCAATTAGAAATGTTATTAGGTACTGATGGTTTGTAGAGCATCTCTACAGTGAATCAGGAGGCTTCATAATATTCTAAAGGAGACAGTCTGGAAGCGGTTGTGGCTAAGGAGTCAGCAAGAATATTCTTTTCCCTGGGAATCGTAGTGATATTGAAAGCCTCAAAGCACTCTATTAACCTATGCACCTCCTACTAGTAGTTCTTAAGATGAGGTGAATTGCAATGTATAGTATTTCTCACTTGTCTAACAATAATTTCAGAATCTTCAAAAACTTTCAATTCTTTGACATCTAGATCTATGGCTTTCTTTAGCCCTTGTACTAGAGCTTCATACTCGTCAGTGTTGCTGGTACGTTCGAATTCTAGTCTACAGGATAAGAAATGATGTTTACCTTTATGATTGATGAGGATGCACCCTGCTCCTGACCCTTCTTGTGATTTAGATCCATCAAAATAGAGGGTCCAAGTTTGTGAACGAGAATCACTCCATTCGCTTCCCTCATTCATGTTTTGTTCTCTGACCTTTTCTTTCACAAGTCCTAGCGTGGGGTTTTGACAGAAGAGAGAGTCTCCTGTCAGCATCAACGATTCATCCTGAAAAATCATTTCAGAGTTTTGGGTAAGGATAATATTGGATAAGAGGGGAGCGAAGTTTCCAAAGTAGGAGTTGCAGGAATAATTGCCCAGTATGGGGAAATATGTGGACGAGGGTTCATTAAGGGATTCTAAATCAGTGACCCTATGCTTCAAATATCTCTCCCTATCGATTTTGATCATGTTCTTGTATCCCTTCAGTGGTAGCCAAAGGTGTGCCTAGTCTGTGTTGAAATACCCATTTATCTTTTCAGACCAATCTCGGCTCAATAGTAGCCCATATGCCTCTGGGATATCCACCACAATGATGTCAATCACTTACATGAAATTAGGATGTGTCTCTATCCTGATCATCACATATTTGAGTTCTCCTATGACCTTGACCTGGGTCCTATCTAGTTGTATGACACGCTTATCACTTTTGAGAGGGACGACACCTAATTTATTATAAATGGCCAAGGGAATCACATTAGAAGACACCCTAGAATCCACCAAACAATTGTGAAGATTTCGGTTGAAGACTTCAAACATTAAAAGGAAAGGTGGGACAAAAGGATTTTCCTTCCTATCTCCCGAGTAGGTATTTATGGTTGGCTTGCTTACCAGATCTGTTGGGGATATATTTCTCTTCTGAACATTGCCTGTCGTCGGATCTTCTATCGAGCCCAAATCTTGCAACAAAAATTCCTTCTACTAAGGAATCCTACATATGTCCATAATGGATATATTAGCTTTAAGCTTCTTCAAATCTTCGACTACGTTGTAATCTGGTTTGGGGAATTCCTGGTTATGAATTCTTATAGGATTTTTACCTGAGGTGAAAGGCATTTTCGGGTGATTGGTAGTTGCGTTACTCTTCGAGGCCTGGGCAACATCGATATCTTTCAAGTCAGGTGGCCCCTTGCTGTGAGTCTGTATCGCTGAAACTTCCATGGGTTGTTCTCGAGACTCAAACATATCGTCGGAAGGTATGATCAAGTTAGGATCCCATATCAGGATGGATGTGTCTCATAGTGGATCAGTCTCTTCCTGATCAGAAATATTCATAACCGAACTACTTGGCTGTTTGGATAGGGAGACCTCATCTAGGAATTGATTGGCCATCAAATTCATGGTGTGTACCTGTTGAGGGCAGTCTCTTTTGTAGTGGTTTTCCTGGTGATAAGTATAGAATGAATCAAAAGCGACATTTCCTAGATCAATATTTAAGTTGGTTGGGGGAGGTTTAATTTCTTTGAAAGGTTGGTTTCTTTTAAAGAAATGCTTATAGGGCCTTTGGCCTTGGTTTCCCTCTCTCGCACCTCTCTTAATGTCTATGACATTGTTTGATAATTTCTTAACCATGCATTGCAGATATTCTATATCTCCATTACCCTTATCGAGAGTTTGTTCGGTCGGTTTCCCCAGTGGTCTAGTCAAAAGGAGTCCTCTCCTGGGAGGGGGATGGGTTTCTTTATTTACTAGAGAAGCCTGGCCCTCTTTACATCCTTTCATATGGAATTATATTGTCTTGGCCTCCTCAATATTTTCCACCATGGTTTTCTTAGCGGCTCTTTTTACAAACATAGAAATAGAGGCTGGGAGAGCGTTGGTGTAACGCTCGATCTGTAACTCTTGAGTTGGTTTTACCGTGGGCTAGAATTTGTTTAATATGGTCATGAATCTCTGATTGAAATATTTGACCCTATCTTTCGGGCTCATGGTGGTTGCGAACAACTCAGCCATCATATCTCCCCTCATGTTTTCTGCATGTGCCCGGTACTTTACTAGACTGAAGTTCAACTGTTGTAGCATGGTTTGAGCTCTGATTGGGTGTTCTGTGAATTGTTGCACTTGCCCTGGCTTCACATTGGCTATCTTTGTGAGTTCTTCGATCCATAGCGAGTCTTGTTCGACGTGCAACTTAACTATGTCGCTCAGGTCGACAAACTTGTCGAAGGTGTTGAACTTGGGGAGCCCAAGATACTTCATTTCTCTGGTGATCCAGCTTTGGTGTTTCTTTCGATTTCTTCGACGAGGCCACGGGGCGAGATCTGTTCGGTAGTCGGGAGAATTTTTCCTGTAATCAAGATAGAGGTAGTTTATTAATTAAGAAACCTAATGATAAAACATAAACAAATAGAATAAACTAATGCGTACCTATGTAGCTTGCTATTCTCAATCCTTTAATACTTATGTGATCCCAGTTGCTCTTTGAATGACCTATGATGACCTAGCTCGAGCCATCACTCCTCTTTAGTTTAAATGAGTTATATCAGCGTACCATAGAGTGGAAAAATCAAGTACGACGGACATGAGCGTCGGAACCGTCATAGTGGTCGCTCGACCTTTGGGGCTGGGAAAGGATGCCGAAGTCAAGCGTGTGCGTGTACGTTCCAAAAGGTCGAATGTCATAATAAATAGGTCATTAAATGCCTCAGGTTGAAGTGCATTGTTCCTCCTAAAGTTGTATCATGAAGCGTGTCAACCATCATTCGTTAATAATGAGAGTTGTGACTTTTAAAGAGATTAGGGTGATCGTACCGAATATTCCTTATAACTCCGATCGACGACGCTTTATGCGTTCTGGATTACATCCATCGAGCAATCGTGATGCATTAATTATTCAATACATCCCGTTGCGAGGTGTGAGTTGTTCTTTGGCATGCTCTGTCTCGCTTCCCTGCTCCGCTATAAATTCTATTTGTTCTACAGAGAATTCTACACATACACCGAATTTCTACATTCGCAACGCTGGTCTTTCTAGTTTAACTCTAGAAAAACTCTGTGTAGTAGTTTTTCACCACCCGTAGATGCTTAAGCGACTATGTTTTTTGTATCATGGGATCCCCTTTAAATCGGGGACAGGGTTTGCGAGGTAGTCGTAGTGCTAGGTCCGAGCCTCAACGCACTTGGGACTGTTTCTTAGTGGCTCCCAAAGTTTCCAAAGCTTTGACAGAAGGTACTGGCCTTCACTTGGGAATGGTGTCAATGTCTCAAGAATAGATGGGGATGGAGAGAAGTACGTCTGAAAGACATATTTTGGGGTTTGCGCCCTCACAGGAGAAGATACCACGGAAAAGGGGAAGGCCTAGGAAAGATAAGGGAAAAGGGGAAGGAGACTGCCTCCCAGCTGAGCTGAGTGTGCATCTAACTGTTGAGGATTTTACGAAGCATATTGTCTGGCTGGAACTCATCGGGACCATAAATAGAGGAAGCGGGAGGTGAAAGGGAAGGGTGAAAGCACCAGGTTCTTATTTTAAGAGTCCCATTTAGTAGTTAGAGAGGGACCAAATTTCCATAACTGAAATCTACCAAGAAAATAGAGAGTTACGGTGGCAGCTGGTGGAAAAAGACCAAGCGGTATCATCATTGTAGAGTTGCACAAGAAGCATAGTTTGGCTGCAGAGATGGCTTTGAGAAGCACAAGATAAAATTGTGCAGTTGCGCGAGGTGCAGTGGATGACCCGGGGAGGAGAAAAGGACACAGTGCACAGTGCGAGTAACAATCTCGGAGAAGGCCTATGTGCAAGAGATGCATAATGGGCGACCCCTTGCTTTGCATTCTCCAAAGTATCGCTTGACAATTTTCCTTGTGCTCTTTTGTTGTAAAGATGCTTGTATTTTCACTATAACCAGGCCGGTTGGTCGTGGTGTCGGTGTTGCTTACTTGTATGTAATATGGGCTTGGCGGGAGATTTTAATATGAAAATTCAGAAGTGTTTTGAATGTATCACATTCCCTTTTGGATGCATATTAACCGTGTTCTCTTATCTAATATTTCACGCAACTTATGGGATTTTGTAATATTTATTGTTGCATTGTAAATTTATCGATATGTTTCCCCTTTAAAGATTCCAATATCGATTGATGTTAAAGTGGCGTTATTAACCCGGGGCCATTAAAATATTTAAACATAAAATTAAGCCTCTAGTTGGTGGGTCATGATTAGGCTTGGGGACTTCACACTCATCGAAGGCACAACAAGGACTAGGTACCATGGATATCGATGGTTGGATGGCATCGATAAAAAATGTAAAATTAATGTATAACTTCTTTGCGGATTATCACGTTGTAACTCTCCGACGCCGAAAACGTATCGGGGGTTGGCGGTCGGCGATACCATTCGACACTCGCTTTTCATTTTCCTGCTGAAGCCGAAATGGATAGGTCTTCAGTGATATTCTTGCCAGACGTCATTTATAGAAAAGAAAGACTTCCGTCCACCGACATCGTTGAAAATCGACGCTTGGCTATTTGAACTTCTCAAGCATTTTTTTGTGACCTTTAACTCTTACCGATGCTAAATCTTCCTAAGCGAGTCGGGAAAAACTTCAGATTGTCAATTCCTTAAGTAGTTGTTAAGTCCCTTTTAGAGTTAAGATGATTCTTTGTTGTATGTTCAAGAAAACTTTAAACAATTCAAACATGACACAAAAAGATAAGCGAAGGCATCAGTTTCATACTGAAGTGAAAACAGACAGTGAAAAGGATTGAGTGGTACCCAAAAAGGAAATGGTCATAGAATTTTTTAGGGTGTGTTGAGTGTGTTTGTTGAGTGCTCAATAGATACTTCATTGGATATCAGACTTCATAGGAGATCAAGAGATGTAGAGGGAGAATGGGGCTCCATAGATTGTACACACTCAAAGGGAGTCATGTTTCAGAGGGAGCATGGTACTCCATATCGATGGATACTTGATGAGCTTTGTCTTAACGAAGAATGATGCAGACTTAGACTGAGCCTAATATCATAGAAAAAAATTTGGATCAAAGGGAGAGACAATCATTTATAAGGAGTTGCCCCTCATATCCAAGTGAGAGAGAGACATATTTGAGGACTCACATACATGTGTCATGATTTGAGGAGGATTCAAGGAGATGTGAGATCTCCTAGGAGGATACACTTGTTTTAGGATATATTGCTACAATGACAGAGGAGGAAACTAGTTAGGAGGACTCGGTATGGATATATTGCTACAATCATAGAGGGAGAAACTAGTGAGGCAGATTGGACAACATGAATTACTCTAGTGACAGAGGGAGTTGGCCTCAGAGTTTGGTATGGAGGATCCTATCCGAATGTAATCTTGGGAATAGAGGTGTGACGAGATCAAATGAGATCTTCCTCATTCAGGGGATACTCATGAAATTAGATATGATGGATTGCAAGTCCATGACTACAGCTATAATGAAAAATATAAATAATTTGAGTGATTCTACTTCATATTCAGATTTGGTGGATCCCACGATGTACATAAAATTGATTGGATCCTTGATGTACCTGGTTAACACCAGTCTAGACACTTTCTTTTCACCTTAAGCCATTTTATGGTAGAAATGATACACTACCATTGGGTTGCAACAAAGCATGTACATGTGTGGTACATTTGGACATGATATGTCTCACATGATGGGGTGAAGCTCCCGAGATATATAGATTCTAACTAGGAAGGAAGTGTGGTAGACAGAAAGAGCACCAACGGGTATTACACTATATTAGACATGCTTCTTGGCGTAGAAGGAAGCATACTTCTATAGAAATTAATACAACAGAGGCAGAGTATATCATATCCAGTGACGTGAGTCGTGAAATGGTGTAGTTTCAAAGGCTTCTTGCAGGACTTCATCCAAGACATGGTGCAAATGGAGCCGTCATATTCCAGCACACAAACGAGTATATTGTTGACATTCTAGTAGCATCAGATCGGTCTATGTGACCCCATATCCATTCTCCTAATATGGGTATGTGTGAGACATATAGGTCTATGTGACCCAGATAGGTTTTTGTGACTCAGTCAGATCTGTGTGACCTCATATAGGTCTGTGTGATATTGGATAAGTTTGTGTGAACCAGATAGGTATTTGTGACCTTGGGAGAATGATGAGTTGATTCACAGAGATTTACTATGATGAGTGGCCAAGTATGATGCATGATGCATAAAGTATTCCCCACTGAGAGGGAATGTTGATGATTTGTAGCATGGGGCAGATATTCACAGGGGTGTACCTGTGGTCCAGGAGTAGTCCTTACATACAAGTGTTTACTTTTGGACTTGAGTTTCTTGATGTGATTCCATGTGTCATATAGCATCGGATGTCACTCTCCTAGGATTGGTGGGTTAACCAATAGAGAATGGAAGATTCACTCACACGGGTTTACCTACGGTGACATTCACTCAAAAGGGTGTACTTACAAAAGTAAATGGTCCAGGTGTGGTCTTCATTGAGACCCAAGGTGATAGAAACAATTATATGGATATTGATCATCAACATGGATTATGAAGACAACCTTTCTATGATAGAATAAATCCAAGTATGGAGAATGCCTCCCTCATTGAGAGGGAGTGTTGAATATTTACAACTTCAGGCAAGTCATTCTCCATAAGAAAGTACAATAAGACCCATCTACACCATTACAAAAGTGGCGCAGACGCTCCCCTACCTCAGCAGGTTCTGCATGACCTCACAGTCTAAGGATCGTTCAGAAACCCCTCTGAGCCGAAGCGACTCCTTCGAGTCCCTATCAAACCCTCAAAATTTCTCAATCCATAGGTCCTTCAACTCTCCCCACGCCCTCTGTATACGTCCTTGGACCTTTTCCCTGAAAATAGAATTGCAGTTCCCAGGACTCCTTGAGTCCTGATGTCAAGAGTCCTTGACTCCTTAATCTCCCGGTCTTTGAAATGTCGATTTGCCGAAATAGCACTCAACGACGATTAGCCCCCTGAGCCATATCTTTGTTCCATGTGATCACTCTTCATATGACCATAGTCTTCTTCGGAACTTTCAACTCCGTGAGCCCTGACTCTTAGTCTTTGGGATTCCCGAAATGCCGAATCCTGATATTTCAAAATGTCAATCCCTGGCTTTCTCCTCCAAGGATTTCTTTTCCCCGATTCTTCGCGTTTCATGATTTAAGGACCTCCAATGTCAAGTATCCCACTTCCTGGCTATAGGATCCCTGAAATGCCAATTTCTGAAATCCTGATACCCGGTGCGACCACAACCTCACTCTCCTTTATGTCATATTTTGCAACTTCGGGGTTTTCATTCCCGAAGGCTTGGATTCCTTGTCCTCGGGATTTCTGAAATCCTGATCTCCGGTATGCTGAAAAACCCGTAACTCTATTTCATGGCCCGTCACTATTCCTTCAGCATTTTCAGGTTATCTCGTTTCGGGATTTCATGACCCTTGTTGCAAGACCTCTGCTACTTCGAGTTCTCGGTATCCAAAATAACGATGTGTTGAAATCGCTGGTCTATGTCTATTCCTCCGAATGCTTTTCAGAGTTTCGCGTTTCAGGACTTCGCGATTCTCGTTGGACCAATTCCTTGACCCTTCGACCTCCCAGTATCTGAAATGTCGAAGTATCGAATCTTGAAATACCGAAACTCCACTCCTGTGGGAGATCCATGGCTCTGAGCCCTTTGGGATTCCTGAGAGTCAAGAGTTCCAAACTCTTACCCTTTGCATGCCCGGTACCCGGAGTGCTGAAATGCTGAAAATTCAGTCTGTGTCCCTCTTGAATCAACGACTACGATCCAACTAGATCGACGACTCGCATCCTTTCGGGAATTTTCTCGAGACCTTGACCGCTCACCGCGTGTCCTCTTGTTCGATGGTCATGATGCTTTCACTGTTTCGAGACTTTCACTGTGAAGTACCCCGATCTCTTGTCATCGGAATTCCTGAAATGTTGAATCCTGAATATCCGAAATCATGAATGCTTCTACCGTTTCGGGACTTTGATGAGCCTCTGCTAAACTCATGTGTGATCTTAACTCATGCACACCTTCTCCTAGATATGACAATGGTCGACGATCTGTGCAATATCTGATGGCTTAGATCTTCTTCTCCTGAGCCCTCTCCTTCTGCCGCTACCTAGACGTAAACCTGCAACAGTCCAGATCTCCTCTTCGACCTAATTCGATGGTAGTTGTAATCTCTCCTTGTGAGCACTCTATTTATTCCTATACCTTAGAATAATTCAACTTATCAAAGGCCTCAGCCTTTGTCCCTGTTACGAAGCTTGTACTCACAGCTTCTATCCGTGTTCTTGAAGACGCTTTCCCTCCTGAGATTCCTCGGACTCAAACCCTCCAAAGGGTCTCCTTTCGGCCTCTGCAACCTCTCAGCTATGGCCTGTGCATAAAATCACTCTCCCTCCTAAGCTTTATTATCTTTTAATCCTTGAAGGATTCTTCGACCTCTATGCTTCTTGTAGGTCTTTGTCCCTCCCGGACTTTGCGTGCTCTGAACCCGTGAACAGATTCCCGACTCCTACACTCCTTGCAGAGTCTCTACATGCATGAAGGTGTTATTTTTCCAGAGCTTGTCTGCTGCTTAGACCTCTAAGGGACTTCACCCTTTTTCCTTCTCCCTCAGATGAAGAATATGATGCCCTCCTGGCACTCTCTTTCTCAAGCAACTTCTTGCTGAGTCTGCAGGGTGTTCAATAACCCTGTGAAGATCCTTCCTTGGACTCTTCTTCTAATCCAGAACTCAAAAGAGTTCTTTGCTTCTGTGCTCTATCTACAAACTGACTCAATGCCCTCCTGGCAGAGTTTCCCCAGAGTTCCCTCAGTGACTTAGTTTTCTTCTTGAACTCACAATGGAGTTCCTCCTCAATGCAACCCGTGCATCTACTCAATGCCCACCTAGCAGAGTTCTTGCAGAATCCGCAGCGATTATGTCTTCCATTGTGTCTTCCTCTACATAGTCCTACCTGCAAGGTGTTCAAAAACCTTGAGGTCTTCCTCTAAGTCAATGATTTCAGTTGGTGTGCCCTCCTAGCACGTCCTTGTCCAAATTCTGCATAATTGGAAGTGCTCTCTAAGCACTGACTATCAAAACCCACAGTGTTCTGTCACACCCTCTTGGCATGAAGCCTCAAAGAACTCCAACCTAAAATAAAATAACTCTATAGATAGTAGAACCTATTTGTCCCTATAAACGAACATCTACAACATACATTCACAGCATAAATAAAACACACATAGACATTCACACAACACAGACAATATGTAGGAAAAACTACTCTGGTTTGTATTAATATCAAATGCCTCATTTACAAGGTGTTCCTGAGCTCAGACTTTGACAGAGTCTCGGCTACTTCTCTCTCCTCTCTTCTCTATTCTAACTTCTGCACAAAATAAGATCCAAGATATTTTACATGAGGGGGATCTTCGAGCTCTTCCCTCCATCCTCACCAACTCTCATTTAATTACATTGAATTACCAATAAATGGTTGTCTAGTCCGAATCAGAGCTAGATTGCAGCCTTACAACCATTAAAGATCCTCTATTAACTACAGCCTGCGTATAGGCATGGCTCTATGGCTCTAACAACCTTACAATATTAAATGCCTTCACATTCAAATTCAAAACGTGAAAGGGTTGCGCCTTTCCTCATTGAATGCGTGAGATAAGTTGGCTGGCTGGATGGTGCATGGCTGGCTTGGAGAGATGCTCCTGCATCATACTCCTCTGCTACAAAATTCATGAGCTCCTGCTCATGAGCTCTCCACCCTGGTTGTTGAAATCCTCCTGGATCCCAAACAACTCTTTGGAGCTGTCTCCCTGCTCCATCTCTCTACTATTGTTGTTGCTGCTATCTCCCTTCTGCTCAACTTCTCATCATTGGCAGTCTCTTGTGATGACTTCAACATCAACTTCCTGATCTGTTCAATCACTTCATCCAGCTGTTGTCCCGACTAGCTCTGTTCATGCAATATCCCCTGCTGCAATTTCTTTCTGTAGATGGGCAGATCACCATGATCTCCCATGATATCTTCTTCATCCTCTGTGGCATTAAGTGTCCACTCTACTGCAAATTTCAGCTTTGCAGTTATATCACTAAGTTATTTCTCATCTTCTCCCTTTGACAGCTTAACTTTCATTTCTCCCTGTGTGGCACTAAGTGTCCACTCTGTTGCAGTCTTCTCTTGAATGACATACCGTTCAACCCCTTCATTTGATGGTGCTGCTACTGCCATCTCTCTTGCTGGTATGTCTCCAACTTCTTCCAGTTGCTCCTCAGCATGGAAATATCCTCCATCAGTTTCCAACCTCATCTGTTGGATGTGCATGCTCTATACCTCTACCCTTCTCTCCAGGGTTTCAATTTTCTCCCACAGATCAGAAAATCTCATGCTGTCTACTTTTTCTTCTTCTTTTGTTGTAAGATCCAATGCTGCAGTCATCTCTGTTTCAGCTACCTGGCTGAAAATTTTGAGCCATTCCTCGGAATGCTCATTTCCTTCTCCTGCTTGGGCAGTCATCAATGGCTGCTCCACTTCTTCTTCCATGCCAGTCTTTGTTGGTTTTCCTTCTGTTGTTGCTACATCTGCAACACAGGTTTTAGCCCCAACTGATCTAAGTGGCAGGAATATTTCAATTCCTCCAATGATCAGAAGATTCCTCTGATCCTCCTTCTCCATCAACTCCTCTGGTTGATCCGAACTTAGCTCTGAGTTCATGAGACTTTAAGATAGTCTCACTTCTTTTCCTGTGCCCACCTAGCAAAGTGGGAATTTTTTGCTGCCCTCTGGGCAGTCTATGAGATCCCATAGTGATCTCATCTCATTTCCCACCTAGAAATTGGAAATTTTTGTTCCGCCATCTTGGCATTCCTTGAGATCATCTAGTGATCTCAGTTCATCCTCATCATTGAGATTTATCCCAACCTCTGGTTCACATACTCGAACCATCTCCTCTTGTGGTTCGTTGAGGTTTTCAGTGTGCCTCAACCATCCCTTTAATAACCTCTATTGTCTTTTGGACACCAATTCCTGAATCGACCACTTTGACTTCGTCTTCATGGGCCATTCATATAACCATCTTGATCTTGCATCCCACTGCATCTGCAATGCTAGCTCATCCATCCTCGCTCTGATCTTGATGATCTATTTATCTCTCGCAGCGTTCTCCTGCTACTGATGGATCTTCTTTCCACAATGTCCATGGCCTTCAGTAGCCATATTCCTATTCATGTTTTCCCTCTTGGCAAACTTGTTGTTGTTACTCTGCAAATCTGAGTGCTTCCAGCTTTCTCATACAACCCTTCGACTATCTTCCTGACTGCTACGTACCTGCAAAAAATCACCACAGAGTTCCAGTACTCTACCTTCCTTTGCCTGTCTCTACAAGCTACCTCTGATACCAAACTGATGTGTACCAGATTTTTTCCTTCTTGCTCTCTCTGCCTGAAATATACAAACAGATTCAAGCTCTGTTACCACACTTGGCGTAGACACCCCCCTGCCTCAGCAAGTTATGCACGACCTCCCGGTCTAAGGATCGTTTAGAAACCCCTCTAAGCTGAAGCGGCTCCTTCGAGTCCCTATCAGACCCTCAAAATTTATCGATCCACAGGTCCTTCAACTCTCCCCATGGACTCTGTATACGTCTGTGGACCTTTTCCCCGAAAATAAAATTCCAGTTCCCAGGACTCCTTAAGTCCTGATGTCGAGAGTCCTTGACTCCTCGATCTCCTGATCTCCGAAATGCCGATTTTCTAAAATAGCACTCAACGACAATTATCCCCCTGGGCCATGTCTTTGGTCCATGTGACCAGTCTTCATATGACTGTAGTCTTGTTTGGAACTTTCGAATCAGTGAGCCCCGACTCTTTGTCTTCAGGATTCCCAAAATGTTGAATCCCGATATTTCGAAATGTCGATCCCCGACTTTCTCCTCCAAGGATTTCTTTTCCCTGGTTCTTCGTGTTTCGTGATTTCGGGACCTCTGATGTCAAGTATCCCACTTCCTGGCTATAGGATCCCCGAAATGCCGATTTCCAAAATCCTGATACCTGGTGTGACCGCAGCCTCACTCTCCTTTATGTCATATTTTGCAACTTTGGGGTTTTCATTCCTGAAGGATCGGATTCCTTGTCCTCGGGATTTCTGAAATCCCGATCTCTGGTATGTCGAAAAACCCGTAACTCTATTTCATGGCCCGTCGCTATTCCTTCAACATTTTTGGGTTATCTCGTTTCAAGATTTCGCGACCCCTGTTGCAAGACCTCTTCTCCTTCGAGTTCCCGGTATCTCAAATACCGATGTGCCTAAATGGTTGGTCTATGGCTATTGTTCCGAATGCTTTTCGGAGTTTCACGTTTCGTGACTTCGTGATTCTCGTTGGACCAATTCCTTGACCCTTCGACCTCCCGGTATCCGAAATGTCAAAGTACCGAATCCCGAAATGCCAAAACTCCACTCCTGCGAGAGATCTAGGTCTCTGAACCCTTCAGGATTCTCGAGAGTCAAGAGTTTCGAACTCTTACCCTTTGCATGCCCGGTACCTGGAGTGTCGAAATGCCAAAAATTCAGTCTATGTCCCTCTTGAACCAACGGCTACGATCCAACTGGATCGACAGCTCTCATCCTTTCGGGATTTTTCCCAAGACCTTGACCACTCTCCACGTGTCCTCTTGTTCGATGGTCACAATGCTTTCGCTATTTCGGGACTTTCACTGTGAAGTTCCCCGATCTCTTGTCATTGGAATTCCCAAAATGTCGAATCCCAAATCTTCGAAATCCTGAATGCTTTTGTCGTTTCAGTACTTTGACGGGCCTCTGCTCAGTGCATGTGTGAGCTTAACTCATGCAAACCTTCTCCCAGATCTGAATATGGTCAGCGATCTGTGCAAGATATGACATCTTATATATTCTTCTCCTAAGCGCTCTCCTTCTGCCACTACCTGGACGTAAACCTGCAATGGTCCAGATCTCCTCTTCGACCTAATCCGACAGTAGTTGTACTCTCTCCTTACGAGCACTCTATTTCTTCCTATACCTTGGAAGAATTCAACTTATCAAAGGTCGAGGCCTTTGTCCATGTTACAAATCTTGTACTCACAGCTTCTATCTGCGTTCTTGAAGACGCTTTCCCTCCTGAGCTTCCTCGGACTCAAACCCTCCAAAGGGTCTCCTTTCGGCCTCTACAACCTCTCGGCTATGGCCTGCACATAAAAGCACTCTCCCTCTTGAGATTTATTCTCTTTGAATCCTCGAAGGATTCTTCGACCTCTGTGCTTCTTGTAGGTCTCTGTCCCTCCCGGACTTTTCTTGCTCTGAACCCGTGAACAGATTCCCGACTCCTACACTCCTTGTAGAGTCTCTACATGCATGAAGGTGCTATATGTATTGATCTTTTCTGCTGCTCATACCTCTAAGGGACTTCACCCTTTTTCCTTCTCCCTCAGATGAAGAATATGATGCCCTCCTGGCACTCTCTTTCTCAAGAAACTTCTTGTTGAGTCTGCAGGGTGTTCAAAAAACTTGTGAAGATCCTTCCTTGGACTCTTCTTCTACTCCATAACTCAAAAGAGTTCTTTCCTTCTGTTCTCTATCTTCACACTGACTCAATGCCCTCCTGGCAGAGTTTCCCCAGATTTCCCTTAGTGAATCTATTTTCTTCTTGAACTCACAATGGAGTTCCTCCTCAATGCAACCCATGCATCTACTCAATGCCCACCTGACAGAGTTCTTGCAAAATCCCGCAGCGATTCTGTCTTCCACTGTGTCTTCCTCTACATAGACTTGCCTCCAAGGTGTTCAACAACCTTGAGGTCTTCCTCTAAGTCAATGATTTTAGTTGGTGTTCCCTCCTATCACGTCCTTGTCCAAATTACGTAGAATTGGAAGTGCTCTCTAAGCACTGACTATCAAAACCTGCAGTGTTCTGTCACACCCTCTTGGCATGAAGCCTCAAAGAACTCCAACTTGAAATCAAAGAACTCTACAGATAGAAGAACCTATCTATCCTTGTAAACGCACATCTACAACATACATTCACAACATAAATAGAACACACATAGACATTCACACAACACAGACAATATACAGGAAAAACTGCTCTGGTTTGTATTAATATCAAATGCCTCCTTTACAAGGTGTTCCTGAGCTCAGACTTTGACAGAGTCTCGACTCCTTCTCTCTGCTCTCTTCTCTATTCTAACTTCTACACAAAATAATATCCAAGATATTTTACATGAGGGGGCTCTTCGAGCTCTTCCCTTCATCCTCACCAACTCTCATTTAATTACATTGAATTACCAATAAATGGTTGTCTAATTTGAATCGGAGCTAGATTGTAGCCTTACAACCATTAAAGATCCTCTATTAAATACAACCTGCGTATAGGCATGGCTCTATGGCTCTAACATCCTTACAATATTAAATGCCTTCACATTCAAATTCAAAACATGAAAGGGATGTGCCTTTCCTCATTGAATGCGTGCACTGAGTTGGCTGGCTAGCTGGAACATGGATGGCTTGGAGAGATGCTCCTGCATCAAAAATCCCCATGAAGAAATTGAAGACCCCAAAAGATAATTCAACCCCACCAGTAAAAGACAAAAAATAAAAAAGTAATTTGAAGACCCAGAATAAGAAGTCGGACCTAGACAAGTGCCCAAATTAGTATAAATACATGGCTATATTATTTCATTTGGACAGTCAGACAACTCCTTCTACGGTTTGCACAAGGCAGTTGCAACTGTAGTTTTAGCAATTTTTCTATTTCTAGGTTTCTAGTATCTTGATGAGTGTGCCACACTTGGGAAGGATATTCTTGGTTTCTCTTATTGGTCTTATTGAGGTGTTAGGTCTTGGTGATGCTAGCCTTGGGGAGGATCTTCTCTATATGGTATTTTGGCTATTGATGGTGATGTACTAGTAATATCTTCGATTGAATTCTTCTATAAAAATGTTGTTGGGATTTCTCCCAAGGTTGGGTTTCCTAGGATAAACTCTTGTGTTCTTATGTTGTGCTCTTGTGTCTACTATGCATGGTTAATATTTCTAGATCTTGTTACTTCCGCTGCATCATTATAGTTGATGTTTTCAGTGTATATTTATTCTATGATAATTTTTGTATCAAAGTGAATCTTGTTATTAATCATAAGTAAATAAGTATCATATCTGAGAATCATAAAACATCAACAAATACCTTTACAAGAAAGAGTGAGGGAACATAGAGAGAGGGTCAGCATGCCAAGAGGACCCAAGCTTCCTTGTTGAAACACTTAATTTGTTAACAATATGTTATTTCCTTGATTTCAAGAAAAAGTAGTTAATGAGAAGAGGGATGGTAGTTGAAAAATCACCCACCCAAATGAATGAGGGCATGGGAGGTTTGGCTAAGACAACATAAACCGTCAGCATAAGGTACCAATTCTTGCATCCATATTGAATCTGCATGATTTCTTCTGAAAAAAGGAAGAATGACATGTGGGGAACCTTCCCTCCATAGATTTCATGTAGGAGACGCACGAGGAGGAAGACGAGGTAGTAGGGATTGAAGGTAAGAGGAGAGAACCCGATCTAGAGAGAGTTCGGATCCTAGAGGCAGGGAAGAAAATGCTTAAAAACATAGTAAAGGAAAAAGAGATTGAGATATAAAATTTGGGTGGAGAGTCCAAAATCCTGATCTGAGATGAGAAGGTTGTGAGTTTGATATTGGGAAGGTATCTGAAAAACCTTATTGAGACCTGAGCTAGGTGGGTGTGGGGAAAATATCTAGCAAGAGTGGTGTGAAGGGCATTGTCCTTCACAAATGGTTGAGTAATAAAGAGAGAGAGAGATATAGGTTCCATAGTGGTAGCATGGATTGGCACAGGGGTAGGGTGGAAAGGTGGACACCTGCAGTCAATTGGCTAGCCACAAACTGTAACAGATAATCATTTTTCACCCTATGTAACTTAATTGGAGGAATATGACTCATATTTGTGATGGTATGGTAAGTTGTTGAAGGAAAATATCCCTGCGGACAGGTAGATCTCCTCTTGAGAGATAGACTCTTAACACTTAAGACATAAGATGCTTATCGTGGTCACTAACTTCCTTTCAGATCTAGATAAACTAATGTGTGAGGATGAAGGATAAAAGAAGTAACTTTTACCGATGTTTGTCCCTGCACGGTCCGAGTTGAGCTCCAATCTTTCACTCCTCGATAAGCCCTGTAGACAAACAAAAGTACAACCACTTCCTACTCTACTGATATTAGCTCAAAATAGACCTATCTATTAGAAACAAGTTCATGTGAGATTAAGCACAAACTAGAAATAAATAGGCCAAGCATATTATATTGATGAGAACAAAAAAGAAGGAAACTTACAACCGTAGATGCGAGTGCAACAGCTTCATCAAGTCCTCCTTGTCTAACCCTTTCTCAAAAGACCCATGATCATAATGAAAATAACTTCACTGATTATTCTCCTCCACTTCACTGTGTGTTTCCTATGAGATCATAGGTTTCATGCCTTCAATCCTTCCCCCATTTCACCATGAGAGGGCCTGCTTATATAGGTTTAGAGAGGCCCAACCACTTGAGATATCTTTGGGGTAAGTTGAGGATTTTCCTCCTTCAGTTAGGGATCTTCCCTAAGATCATGGCTTGACCAAGGATTTGAATCCAATTTCCTTCAGAGATTGAAGAGATATTTTCCTCATTCTTCTCATCAAACCATTTTTTTCCCAGAATAGGTAGCGCTCCCCAAAAAGGGGCATCAGAGCACTATAACACTCCCTAACAATGCATAGGGGAGTGAAATCACTCCTAACAATAGCAACAATCCTCAAAAATGGTAGAATGAGCGTTATAATGCTCCCTAAGAGTGTATAGGGGAGCACCAACACTCCTAATAGTGGTATAGGGGAGCGTTCTCCTCTGAAACTCAATTTTTAGTGGTTCTTTCAAATGGCCATAGGTTCATAACCCTGTTAACCCATTCCTCTTCTTCCAAATCAAATGTTTGAGGTGTTTCAAGTTTCCTTTCGATTTCGTTATAAGCACGACATAGGAATTATGGCAGTATGCTTTTTCTGACATTTGCGACACTTGCGACCAAAATGTGACACTTGTAATGACGACACTTGCGACACTATCGAAGTGAGTAATTTTGAAGTGTAACAAATTGCCCCCCAAAGTATGAAGTTAGAAGACGAGAACTGATAACTGAAATGCTTTGCAGACTTTCAATCAAGGGTATAGACGCAGAGAACCTGACAGAAGTTGCACAAAAACATCCAACAAATATTATGACATGTTTCAAACCCAAGGCAGACATACCTATGCTTGGGTGATAAAGACTTGCAAGGTATGGCCACCATAAAATACACTGCAGATCCATAATTGTATTGATAAAAGGTATAGCCACTAAGGATACAGTGTGGATCTATACTCCTATGACCTGAACTAATCATAGCCATGAAGAATACACAGTGGATCTACGAGATGACAAGACATAGCCACGACCAATACAAAGTGGATCTATGTAATAGTATATGTGTCATTGTTCAAAAGAAACCCCTTCACAACCTGGGCAAAGTACATAAAAGAGTGATGACTCAACCCAGGGTCTTCTTACCGATCCCGATGTAATACGAATCTAACCATGTGAATAGATGTACTGATGTCGAACATGGCAGAAACCACTCGATTATCGGTCATTGATGTAAACCGTTAACAAGCGTGAGGGAAATCACCATTGATGTCAATGATTCCCAAGGTACTTTAGTACATTCCAACGAATGTGAATGGATGAGTTGAATTCAAACATCCGTGGAATCATCTGATCAGAGGTCAATGATGTAAACCCACTGTCGAATGTGAGGAGGCTTTCCATTGAGGCATGTAGGTCCCAAAGTACTAACTGGTTTCTAATTCTAGTTCCTGGATAATGTGTTGAAGCTGACAGGAATAGACTCGTCGAAGGAGGGCCTTGATGTATCCCCCATCAACGTCACGAAATAGACACAGAGATGTAATTGGTAGATCAAATGAACATGGACTGACATGGGTATTGAGACAAGATATTTGTGATGGCTGAATATCGAGGCGGATACTTCCCTTGAACACTGAGGCACAACAGCAGAAACATGACATAGAACAAAACACAATAATTCAGTGGATACTGTGATTTTCGTCAGGTGAACCAAAGGAGTAAGAAAAACTAGAGGAATGGTTCAGTGCAGAGGTTTAGAGGATTAATATGTGCGCAAAGAGAAAGTGCCATGTTCAAGGGAGACTCTAAGTGTTCCTGGTAATGTTATAAAAAACTGCTTGGCTTGCTTCTTTCAATTTTCCCCCCATCTAGATAGACGAGTACCTCTTTTCATGTAATCTTTCATGTTTAGAGAGTCTGAAAAGAACTTAAAGATGACTCCAATGTTGTCCTTTTTTGTAATGTTAGTCTCACGAGGCCGAAAAAGAGATAAATTATCACTCGAAAGATGCCCTTTCAAACCTTTTAACGAGTCGGAAAGGAAGCAAGATCACTTGACAATCTTTTCATGTTTAGAGAGTCTGAAAAGAGATTAAAGGAGACTCTAGGGGGTTCCTTTTTCATGTATCCATACAGGTCCGAAAAGAGATAAAAATTTACTTGGATGCATTCTCATGTATTTACGAGCACGAGAAAGAACAAAGACTAAGCTCGGTATGCCCCCAGCTTGAAAAGATAGTGGCTTAACTCCATAATGATTAGCAAAGGCTAGAGACATGCCCTCCAATATTCAATGCATTCACCGACTTTGAGGTTGTCACCAATTTCTCTACTAGATGATAAAAAGGAGAAGGGTGGATGAAAAGAAGGTTCAAGAGAGGTGACTATTTCATTTTTTAACGAGCTTGACACAGGAAAAGAACTATGCTCAAGGCCTTTGTTTCATTTTTTAACGAGCTTGCCATGGAGAAGAGAAACTATGCTCGTAGCTACTTCTTGATCATGGCTTCCAAGAGAATAACTCTCTAGAAGGATACCATGTCACATGACAAAACTCAATCATGGACTCCAAGAGATCTTCGTTGGATGGAAGATAATTACTCAGGAAGGAACACATGTCGAGGGTCGCGATAGAAGTAATAAGATCAGGATCCAATAATCCTACTAAAGAAATCACCATGTCCACTACTGGATCCAAATCATCGGAAGTTGAAATCATGGGAGACAATGGAAAATCAACATCAAGAGGGGAGATAGAATGTATATCTTCCCGAATTTCTTCACGAGGGGGAAGAAAAGAGGATTGGTGATGGTTTTTATCCCAAGATAACTTGTCAATGCGAATCATTACTAGAATAGATTCAGCCGAGGAAAAAGTTGGGGAAATGCAGTCGATCGCAGAAGACAAGGAACTCAACCGTGATTGCATCGAGGAAATGTCAGGCGCCAATAGATGTTGGTCATCTGACGAGGGAGAAGTGGATTGGGTAGAAACGTATGATGTTTCGGCTGGACTAAGTGGCACGATGTCACCTAGTGCATCGAATTCCAACGGACAAGGTACAATCCAAGGGTCAGATGATTCTAAAGATTGATAAGCCGCAGTCGAAATCATATCGACGGTGGCAATATGATGTGTTGTCGGTGGATGTGGTGTAGGGAAGGTACCCATGAGGCTAGAATATTTTAGTAAGCCAAAACCAACGCTTTCATATGTGATCTTGTGATCTCCCAAGAAAGGAATATTGTTGGTAGCGGGAGTGTGAGCATCAGTCGTGCAAAAATCCAACTGATCAACAGTGACAATTTTTCCCTGATGAGGAAATTGTACACATTGAAATACTGACGAGGCAACGCCAGTCATAGCATAAAACCAACTTCTTCCAAGTAACAAGTTGTAATCGAGGGGAGCATTGACCACCTTAATATCAACAGTAACAGTTTTTCCACCCAATTGGATGGGTAGGGACTGTAAAATCCCATGGGGATGAAAACCTCACCCGTCGAAGGCGTGTAACATCATTGGGGATTTGTTGAGTGCTGGTGATTTTAAACCTTTCCAACACACCAAAGACATGACACAAGTCGAGGCTCCCTCATCCAAAATAGTTTGGTGTATTTGTTGGTTATGAACAACACCATCAACTAGAAAAGAAAGTTGGTGAGAGAGTCGAGACGCATAATTGTCCAAGTTAAACATGATATAGTTGGACGACTCAGGATCAACAACACCAATACCGTCCAAGAGCGTTCTACGTTGACTGGGGCAGTGTTGTAGAACTTCTAATGCAGACATAGCACATGGTGCTTGAGCCAAATATTCAACAATGTTGTAGTTCTGGGTGGCACGTGAACTAGGATTAAAGGTATCTTTACAGATAGTTCTCTTAGGAGGGCGTAAGATAGATTCAAATGTGGATTTCTCAATCTGAAGTGGTCCAGATGGAGGATTAACCGAGGGAAGACTAACGAAGGACGATGATGGATCCGACAAGGTACCGATACCGTTAATGTCTTTTCCTTTGTCAGGGTTACCTAGTGTGTCATATGTCTTAGAGCGAGCATTCAAATTGATCCCATTAAACATATAAATATGTGCACTTGACGAGGCCTCATCATGAGGATCGCTATAAATTCCCCCAGGAGAGGGGGTTTGAGAAACCATGGATTGTTGCTGTGGAAAAGGTTGAGTAAGCACAGCGGGTAGTGAATTTCCTTGGAAAATTTTGGCCACTTCATTGCGAAGTGGACATTATCGAGTGTAGTGATCATCACCACAAATGATACACGGGAATTTCAGTTTCCGTTGTGGTTGCTTTTCAGTAGAAGGTGTTTGATTTTTTGGTTGTTCATTGCTATTTTTTGATTTATTCTTTGTCTTCTTCTTACCTCCGGATTGTTGTGAAGGGGAAGATTGAACTACATTCACCTCAGAGATCTAAGTTTGGGGGGAGGTAGAGGAGAGTGTGGTCGATTGGGAAAAAGATTGAGTTTTGATGGAACCGATAACACCATGCACATGAGATGAAGATGATGGTTTAGATGGATCGGTATTAGCTCGAGCAACATTCGGGAGAAAATCATACAAAGTACCAGATTGGGAATAAACCAAATATAAATACTGAGCCCGAGCGATGGCTTGTTCCTCTGTGACTGCACCACCCATAGCAACATCGCGAGCGATCAGGGGTAACAATGATTTAGTAAACCATTCCACCAATAGTATGTCAGGAATGACTGCCTTGATCATCCTTCGTCGTCGCCTCCACTCATGAATATGGTCAGAGATATGCACAAATTTAGTTTGACAAAGGGAGGTCAAGAGTTTAGTACCTGTCTCGTAGCAAATAGGTAGTTGAAAGTGTGTGAGGAAAGACATGGCAAGGGAATTGAAATCATGAAAAGAAGCACGTGGTAGTTCAATATACCACTTTGTTGCCGAACTGGTAAGCATTCACTGGAAAAGATGAAAACGTACAGAATCATCCATAAGGGAGTTTGATGAACACCACAAATGGAAAGTCATCACATGGTTGTTTGGATCTTCGCCGAGGTTTCCGTCAAATTTCAGAATATCAGAAGGAAGTTTAGCTGGAATGACTGGCCAAACCGGTGAATGAAAAATAGGATCATTAGTTAACCGAGACAAGTCTGGGAGATCCAGAGTCGCAAGGAAAGGTATTTGTCGGTTAATTTGTGGATGATATTGGTGCAACATAGGAACACCAGTAGGACCATAAACTGGGTTAGGTGGATAGTTGTAACCAGTAGGCCCTCCTATATATGGTTGTTGTTGGCCAGGATAAGCAGGATTTGATGGTGGATGAGAAACATTTGCATAACCCGGTGGGTTCTGAGCATTATAGGCTAGGTGGTTTGCTTGCCCATGAGGAGGATAAACATTTTTCCCTTGATAATGGTAAGGAGTAGATCTCGGAGGTGGATACACATTAGACCCATGAGGAGGATAAGACTGTGGTCCCGTAGAACTCCAGGTGGTTTTTGGGACGCTGCCCGGATAAGATTGTCCGTAAGATGTTCTAGAAGGAACATGATTGGATACTCCTCCTAGTGGGTTATGATACATATATGATTTTAGGGGCTAAATTTCTCTCATGGGCTAATTTTCCATGGTTTTTCCAAAAACGAGATTCACTATTTTAAAAATAATTCACCCAAATTCTATAGGATAAAATTAGTTTACCTTAAAAATCGCCAAAATTTTATAAAATCTATATAAAATACTTAGAAATTTGAATATTTTTAAAAAAATATCGCCAAACATTTATAGTTGACATATGAAGGATTAGTAATATTCGCCAAGATTTCTACATTTTAAAACAAATTTCCATCCTTAAAATCATCCCTGTTATTATACGAGTTCCCCCCAACGTGGGGTTGAGTAAAAGTGCCTCCTGAAGATACTCCCCAAGATTGTGAAGGGTTTCTAGCAAACGAGGGTTTCCCCCCTGCCAGCGGTGGATTTACGATTGGGGTATGACTAGCAAATGGAGGTTGCCCTCTAGGAGGAGTATGAAAAGGGGGTTGTCCCCCGGGATGGGTAGGCCCACCATGGAAAGGTAGTCCTCTAGGAGGAAAAGGTTCATTGGATGGTGGTTTCCCTCCAGCTGGTTGTGTTTGGCTAGCAGGGGTCTGCGTTCTCGGGTGAGAAGATGTCCCAGCAGGATCGTGTGGAACATGTGGAGCTACAGAGTAAAAGCTTGTAGAAATGGGGGTAGAGATTGAAGTGATTTGGAGATGAGTAGAGGTGATGAGTCCAACATTAGGATGGACTTGTGCTAGTGTAATAGTAGGGTTAATAACCTGATCGACTGGGTGATTCATTGTTTGACTGGATGGTCCTGTTTCACTAGGAGGGTCATGAGGATGAAAGGGTTGTCGAAAGGATTCGAAATGTTCATAGAGATCATGTCCATATGAAGTCCTCCATACATAATGAGAAGGTGTGGGATTGGTATCTACTGTGGTGCTAGGACGAACATGAGTTCTATACTCATCACCAAAGATGGGCTCTATGGATCCCATATATGTTTCGGTAAAAATCCTCTCCGGTAATCGTGGGATCTCTTCGTCTATGACGTTCCCAAGGAAGTCTAAATGAACCAAAATTGGTTCGAGAGGAGTTACCGACACATATGTATTGGGATTTTCAACCGTGACCAAAGTGCCTTTTAAGTTATCTAACGGAGGAGCAATAATGCTTCCAGCGTCGGATTGATTTTCTACCTCTCTACAGTAGTTGTCTTCTGGAGGGTTAGGAGGTAAGGGTTGATAGCCTTCTAAAGGCAGCCCTTGCATCCTACATGATCGATGAAGACCTTTATCGTCTACAGGCTCAATTGTGGACAATAATAGAACACACTGAAAAACTAGGGCCAACAAACAAAAAGAAACAACATACGCTAATAAAATCTAGGAATCAACCAAGCAAACAAAACTTCTCTCGATGATCGTACTAGTTGGTGATGAAATCCAACGTCGTGTGATCAAGTCGAGAAGGGGCTAGGATATGGTGGAACAGTTACAATGGTGACCTACTTAACGAACTTTCACCTTGGTGCAAGCTTCCACGCAGTAATTATTGATTTACCCTCCAAGGAGCCCAAGTGATTTTGACCAATGTTTGTTCTAGGTACAGTGAGACTTCCCTGCACTATCACCTTGTGTAAGTACCTAAAGATTATGGGAACTAAAGAAACCAATTCACAGTGAGTCTCTGGGCGGGTACAATCAACAGTCCAATCTGAAATGTATGGGCAGGATAACAAGTCTGAAATCAACCCGAGAGGTTCCCACCCATAATCGTGGGTATACCTCCAAGTGACCCCCAATATAAAATCTGACCACTACAAAAAGCTGAACCATGGAGGGATAATCTCTGTAATTCACCCGAATGAGACCTCATGCGTAACCCCTGTGTGAGAGGGGGGTCCCAAAAAACCAATACGACAATTGGATTTGACTCTCCCTAGCTCAGGACGCTAATGTTTTTTTTGAAAACTTTGGAGAGTTGTACTCACAACCTAATCCAAAGTGCTAACCCTAGTCTACTATCAGTGGAAGATATTAAAAACAAAAAATGTTATAGATAATTTTTAATTAGAATTCGTTTTACAGTTGTTCTTTACTCAAAGGGTGTATGAAAGTGAAATTGATGGAATGATGACTCAATTCCCAAAAATATGCATAAAAGATGATAAGTAATCGTTTCTTTTCAATGAATGCCTAATTAAGGGAAAGAGAAATAGTCATTTTCACTATCAAACACTAATATGAAATGTCCTCAATCAATTTGTTCTCAATCGAATTCAATGCAATGTTAAAACATTTCAGAAATGCCTTCTAATATGAAAACCAATCACTAAGATGTATTTTTGTCGTTTGTATATGAATGAAGATTAATTCAAAGAAAAAAACTTCTCCTACCAACTACCCTTTTGGATCAAGGATATTCGGACAAGTATAAGAAGATTTTGCACAAACGACACACACCATCTTGCTATGATTGAAACAAGAAGCAAACAGAAAACAAAAGATAACAAAGAAAAATCAAACAATTCACACAAAAAGGAGATGTTCAAGAACAATGACCTCAAAAAAAAAAATGAGATGATTCACAGATTTATGATGCCCTTCACCAGAGTTCCGACTCAGTCGGATAAGAGAGAAGAAAGCAGTGGATTAATTCCAAGTTCTCAACAGTATAAAAACTCAAAAAAAAGGAAGAAGGCCACAAAATCTGAATAGCAAAGTGCTTATTCCTCATAAGGAAGGATTTCAAAGGTCAATAGGAAGGAGCATTGAATCACAAAGAAGCTCAGCAAGTGAAAAACAGAGATTGGATCTCAGAAAATGCAATTTTGGAAAGGATTTTTTGCAAAAAGGGGCTGGAGCTCTAGTGTATGGGGAACCAGAGTGTTATAATGCTCTGTCTAAGAACAAGGGGGAGTGCCAGCGCTCTGATACCAAGGTAGGGGAGCACCAGGCTTCTACATCTCACAAAATTGTCCAAAAACCCAAAATTTCAGTCAAATTTTGGCAAACAAGATGAATGTGATAGGGTAAGGAGTCAATCAGCATATGAAATCAAACATATGGGGTGAAAAAGGTCTAAGAAGAATAAAGGGAAAGACAAGTTCTATGAGGAAAACAAAAAATGAACAGTTTCGAGTCGTCCCTAGTGGAGTCGCCAATTTCTATTGAAGGAAAATCTCCCTGCGGACAGGTAGATCTCCTCTTGAGAGCTAGACTCTTAACTCTTAAGACAAAAGATTCTTATCGTGGTCACTGACTTCCTTTCAGATCTAGATAAAATAATGTGTGAGGAGGAAGGAGAAAAGAAGTACCTTTTACCGGTGTTTGTCCCTGCACGGTCCGAGTTGAGCTCCAATCTTTCGCTCCTCAATAAGCCCTGTAGACAAACAAAAGTACAACCACTTCCTACTCTACTGATATTAGCTCGAAATAGACCTATCTATTAGAGACAAGTTCATGTGAGATTAAGCACAAACTAGAAAGAAACAAGCCAAGCATATTATATTGATGAAAAAAACAATGAAGGAAACTTACAACCGTAGATGCGAGTGCAACAACTTCATCAAGTCCTCCTTGTCTAACCCTTGCTCAAAAGACCCACGATCAGAATGACAATAACTTCACTGATTATTCTCCTCCACTTCACTATGTGTTTCCTATGAGATCATAGGTTTCATGCCTTCAATCCTTCCCCCATTTCACCATGAGAGGGCCTGCTTATATAGGTTTAGAGAGGCCCAACCACTTGAGATATATTTGGGGTAAGTTGAGGATTTTCCTCCTTCATTTAGGGATCTTCCCTAAGATCATGGCTTGACCAAGGATTCAAATCCAACTTCCTTCAGAGATTGAAGAGATATTTTCCTCTTTCTTCTCATCAAACCAATTTTTCCCAGAATAGGTAGCGCTCCCCCAAAAGGGGCATCAGAGCACTATAACACTCTCTAACAATGCATAGGGAAGTGCCAACACTCCTAACAATAGAAACGCTCCTCAAAAAGGGTAGACAGAGTGTTATAACGCTCCCTAAGAGTGTATAAGGGAGCACCAACACTCCTAATAGTGGTATGGGGGAGCATTCTCCTTTGAAACTCAATTTTTAGTGGTTCTTTCAAATGGCAAGAGGTTCATAACCTTGTTAACCCATTCCTCTTATTCCAAATAAAATGTTTGAGGTGTTTCAAGTGTCCTTTCGATGTCGTTATAAGCACGACATAGGAATTATGGCAGTATGCATTTTCTGACATTTGCGACACTTGCGACCAAAATGCGACGCTTGCGACGCTTGCGACACTTGTAATGACGACACTTGTGACACTATAGAAGTGAGTAATTTTGATGTGTAACATAAGTGTCTTCCTATTTTATGTTTAGTGTAACATTCCTTTGAAATTAATTATGATGGTATCATAATGTGTTTGCATGGAGATGGATGCGTAGTGCATATATAAACATGTGAATCATTCCTTTTACCTTGAATGATTAAGGAATTGTACAAGGGTCTCCTCTCCTGGATGAAATTGTATATTCATTCCTAATGTGTATGCAGTAGATATTTTAACTCTATGGATTGTGATAAATACGGGTTAAATACTTAGAGAATTGGGTAGTGGAATCCCCGAGACACTAAGTCCTGAAACGAACTGTCAAAACTACAAAAACCTGTATTTTTCTCAAAAGGAATCATAACCGTTGATCTCGTTACAACGAGATAATCCTTTTCACTCCAGGGCATGCCAAGAATCATGATATTTTCCAACCATTGGATTCCTCATAGGTGGATCGAAAGATATTAACCATTGATCGGGGTCCTCAAGTACAAGGATTGTCAAGGACCCAAATTGTTTTCAACCATTGGATTCATTGGGGAATGGTTTAAGGAAAATATAGACCATTGGATCAATATTGAAAGGAGGTGTACAAGTATAACGTTCATAGTAGGCTATAGTAATGAGACTCTGATGGGAAGAATTTGAGTGGTAATATTAACCATAGATTAGGTAGATTCCAAGAAGAAATATCAGCCATTGGATCTATGAAGATCCATCGTAAACAAGAGCCTAAAAGTGGGATGAAATCACATATATGTAGGATGCTAGCATGGAAGTCTACATGTCATTGATTTAACACATGGAAATAGTTGATTGGTCGTTGAGTTGAGAATGGGCCCGTTAGGTGTGATGGGATTTAAAAATTTACTTTTATCCTTAATCGTTGATCTCAGCATAGTGAAATGATCTTGACCATAAATCCGAGTTGTCGATCCATCGGAGAACAAACCAGAGTGATCATGATTGTCCATCACAGTAGGCTCTTCAAAGTCATTCATACCACTAGGGAGAAAATAATTCGATGGGAAGGCTCCGAGGAGCAATCCAAACCATCCATCAGAGCTCGACCAAATGCAACACTGACAGTCAATCTGTCAGAACAGGAGGAGCTCAGAGAGAAGATATTAGTCTTCTGTCATGAAGTTCCTTTCAAAGTGGATTTGTTGAAACCACTCTGAAAGAAGAGCTTCAAGTTCTGCTCTAGACTGTTAATCCGTCAAAATTGAAGGGGCTCCGTGTTGAAGAGAAATCCTCCTACGAACAAGTGGATTCTCTTGAGGTCCCTAACTCACTATCGAAGTGGGTAATTTTGAGGTGTAACACTCCAAGATACAATTTTGAAGGGGAAAAATTACAGTCATTGGAAATCTCTTGACGAGTAGAAGACGATAATTCCCTTGAAAGGAAGTTTCGAGATAGTCAAGGAAATGAAATTTTAATTTCACATTCCCTAAAAAGATAACTAGGGGGTTGGGTGTGTTACAATGCAACACGATTTAGATCATGCCAAATAACATAGGAAAAACACTATTGCAACTCAAGGGGTTGTTAAATGTTGGAAATTTTTTAGATGTGACATAGCCTTTTGACCGTCGATCTTACTTGATCTCGACATTAGGATCTAGGAGACGTGCAAGTTCATGCACACCAAGGAAAATGTGTGAGATGGGACCCACCCATCCTCATGACCAATAACAAGGTTCCACGTGTGAATTTGACAGTCACGGCGGGAGACTTGTCCCATCATAGGTCAGAAAAGTGATAGCTTGATAGGTGGGTTCATAAAATACTATTATTTTATTGAATTTTAAGGCCTACATAAGGGAAAAATCGATAAAGGAGAGAATGGATAATTAATAGAAAGTGTTTTAGATATGACAGGGTCGGTCCAGGTGGGCCCAGAGGTTGACAGGGAAACATATCGAGGTGCCACATGGACCTAGAATATCAAAATAGTCACCAAGACAGTAGAAAACAATCATTTTTTCTTAGAAATTTACAATGTTTTGCAGGTCATGAACTTGTAGGTCATTTTTGAAGGCCTAAACAATGTTTTTAGGTACTCGAAAACCATGAGAAAAGAGTGCACTGGGGTGCACTATATTATATCTCTACAACTCAAATAAAATAGCTTGGAGAGATCTTTCTAATAGTGTAAATGGTTAATCAAACATAGATAGTATGAGGGAGTTACATGCCGAATAATGGAAGGTAAATTTTGAGACCCAGTTAACTTCTGAGGGCCATAACTTCCTGCTCCGAAATTGGTTTTGGGAAGATGAGTAGTTCATGGAAAGGTCTTGGGCCATAGAATAAATCCATGGATTCAAAATAGAAATATGGGCACCTACAAATTAACAAGAGGACATAGAAGGCACCTATGACATTCAAAGCTATACAAATAAGATGGCATGAAACTTCAACAAGTTGTAGTTGGCATTATGAAGCTCAGATGAAGGTGAAACTTGGTCAGGATGTCCAAAATATGTCCATGAAGGAACCCAATTGAGCTCCTCTAAAATTTCCAAAGGAGCAGGTGAAGGATGCATAAGCACAGTTAAAAAAATTGCACTTGGTTGAAGGATGTGTTGAAGGAGTAAATGGGTAATATTCAAATGACCATGACTTTCTGCTCAAGACTCAGATTTGAGAAAGAAAGTAGTTATTAGAAAGGTCTTGGACAAAGGAGTCTATATATTAATTTGGAAATGTGAATTGGATATTCAAATTCACAAGAGAATAGAAATACTATTTTGGTTGTATTAAAAAGAGCAGAATGGTGCATAAACTAATAGATTTGTTGAATTTATTATAGTCTAGCAAATCCTATTTCTTACACATTTTGCAGAGTTAAGAGAAAATATATCAGAACATGATCATCACAGGGACCATAGTAATGGAAGAGGCACAAATAACTTATAGCCATGGAGATGAATTCAAGGGGTTGTATGTCAACATGGTAATGAAAAGACTAATTCATATGGACATGGAGAAGGCAAGGAGGAGAGCATGAACATGGTGGAGACCATAAAGAGTCTGCAAAACTATGTCCAAATTTATAAAGTTAATTATGAGAGGCTTATGAAATCTAAGGAGTAGTAAGATGGATTCAACATCAAGTTGTTACATATCTTGGACATAATAGAGAAGAAAATGGATAAAGAGATTGAATCAAGCAAGTCAAGGAGTCATAGGTTTCATGATAAAAGAAGAGAAACAAGGAGTTTTTTATGGGAACCATCATCACTAACCAATGCGTTTGTTTAGGAGATCCAATAATAGTTCAATTCCATCTCCTGTCAGAAATCATAAGAGAAATTTTAGAGTGGATGAAGTACAAAGAGAAATGAATAAGATTAAGCCTCCTAATTTTGATGGTGAGCACAATAAATATGAGGATGCATAGACCTAGCTGTTGGGCATGAGGAAGTACTTTCAGTTACATAATTACTCCTCATAGGAAGAAGGGAGAATTTCAATCTACCAACTCAAAGGAAAGAATCAATGTGGTGGGACTAGTTAGAGAAAGTGTACACATTGATGAGAAGAAGATTACTTGGAGGGAGTTCAAGAGATATTTTCAAAAGTAATTAACCAAGAATTATTATGATAGGAATATGAAGGAGTTCTTCGAACTCAAGCTTGGGAGTATGACTATGGATGAGTATGAAAGGATATTCTTAGAGATGTTGAAATATGTTGACTTCATCAAGGATGAGAAGGTCAATATTCAAAGGTACCTGAGTGGGATACCATCAATTTTTGGTGATAAGATACAATATGATGATCCAAAGACACTGGAGGGAACCATAAGGAGAAATAAATTCCTCTATGATTATCATAGAGGAAGACCACATTTCCAAAAGGCTTGGGAAGACAAGAAGAAAATCAGAGGAAGAAGGGGACCAAGCCACCATTTTTTAGAAATAACTCTCACGGACAACCAACTTCTAAAGAGCCTCTAATGGCAAAACAATGGGGAAAATACCAAGACAACAACCTATGAAATGTTTTGGTTCTAAGGGAGATCACATGTACAAATATTGCCATCATAAAGGTGAAAAAGTGAGGAATTTTCATAATGTACAACAAGATAATATAGTGGAGGACATGGGTAG
Organism: Picea engelmannii; assembly: GCA_009831015.1. Classification (NCBI taxonomy): domain Eukaryota; kingdom Viridiplantae; phylum Streptophyta; class Pinopsida; order Pinales; family Pinaceae; genus Picea; species Picea engelmannii. Next base: position 967,593 of record ML783716.1, read on the forward strand.
AAATGCACCAAGGATATACATAGCCCTGGATAACAAGTAATCTGAAATTCAATTCCACATGATTGAAGTGGAGGGTTAGATTAATGACCAACCCATTGCTATTTTAATTGATTTAGGAGCTAGGAATAATTATCTAGATCCTAAGATGGTAGAAAGATTTCATTTTCCAAGAAGAAAGCTTGGGAAATATTGGATGGTTCATCTAGCTATAGGAGATAAAAGAAGAACTAATGAGATGGTTAAAGAATGTCCTATGGACATGAATGGGATGAGCATAAGGGAATATTTGAATATCATATCGTCGGGCTCATATGATTTTCTAATTGGTATGGATTGGTTGGAAAAGAATCATGTTGTCCTAGATTATTATAACAAGGATTTTACTTTCTTGGATGCGGAAGGGAATTTGAGAACAATACATTGTATTCCAAGGGCAGACACTATCAAGGAATTTTCAACCTTGCATCTAAAGAATAGTTTTATAAAAGGATTTCAATTATTTGCAACACACATGGAAGAGACAGTTAAGGATAAAGTGCCAAATATTGAAGACTATGTTGTCCTAAAAGTGTTTGAATATGTATTTAGAGAAATACTAGGGTTTCAACCAAAGGGAGGTATTGATTTCTCTATAAATATGATGCCTGGAGCATCCCCAGTGTCCAATACACCTTTTAGGATGAATACACTAGAACTAAAGTAATTACAAATGCAACTTGAGGATATTTTGAAGAAGGGGTATATACGCCCAAGTGTGTCACCTTGGTTTGCCCCAGTCCTATTTGTGCAAAATAAGGATGACACTTTGAGGCTTTGCATTGACTTCAGGAAATTAAATAAGGTGACTGTAAAGAACAAGTATCATTTGCCAAGGATAGATGATCTTTTTTATCAGTTGAAAGATGCTAAAATATTATATAAGATTAACCTCAGATCCGACTACCATTAGGTGAGGATTAAAAAAGAAGACATCAACATTACAACCTTTAGAATGAGGTATGGCAATTATGATTTCACGGTGGTGCCATTTGGGTTGTCAAATTCACCAACTGTCTTCATGTGTTTAATGAATGGTATTTTCAGAGATTACTTAGATACGTTTGTCATTGTATTTTTGGATGACATACCTATTTACTATAAGTCTGAAGAAGAGAATGAGTATCACTTGAGGATGGTGCTACAAGTTTTGAGGGAGCATCAGTTGTATGAAAAACTGAGCAAGTTATCATTTTATCAGAGGCAGATACATTATTTGGGACATATCATATCAAAGGAAGGGATAACAGTGGATCCAAAAAAGATAAGAACCATTGAGGGATGACCAGTACCAAATAATTTATTAGAGGTGAGATCCTTCATGGGACTTGCAGGGTATTATAGAAGATTTATTGAAGGCTTCTCAAAGATTTCACACCCAATCACATCTTTCCAAAAGAAGGGTGTGAGAATTGAGTGGGCACCTAACTTTGAAAGACGTTTTTAGCACTTGAAATATTTATTGACAAGTGTACCAATTTTGAAAATTGTTGACCAACATGAATATTTCATTATATGCAATAATGCATCTAAGGAAAAGGATAGGAGGAGTTCTTAATTAGAATGGGCAGGTGGTATGCTATGAGTCAAGGAAATTAAAAGACCATGAAATGAACTATGGTACTCATGATTTGGAATTGGAAACCATGGTGCATGCCTTGAATATGTGGAGGCACTATCTCATGGGGAAAATATTTGAGTTGAGAACATACCATAGTGGTATGAAATATCTGTTTGGAAAACCAATCTTGAATGCTAGACAAAGTAGATGGTTGGAATCAACAAATATGGCTTTGACATAAAGCATATCAAAGGTAAAGAGAACAAGGTGTTTGATGCACTTAGAAAGAGAGTGCATGAGGTGCATGATACAACCAGTAACATGCATAAATCAAATTTAAAAGACATAATTTTGGAAGCTACAAAATCAGATCAATAGTACATGGAAACAAAGGAAAAAATACAAGAAGGTATTTTGCAGCGGAAAATTGAAGATTACGAGCTAAGAGAGGATGGAATCCTCATGTACATGGGTAGAGTTTATGTGACAAATTTTTAGGATTTGAAAATGTGGTGTTAACAAAGATTCACAATGTTCCTTATGCTAGGCACCCATGTTACCAGAAGACCGTTGCAGTTGTTAAGAACCAATATTATTGGCCAGGTATGAAAAAAGAGGTGGTTGATTATATAGCCAGATGTTTGGAATGTCAAAAAGTTAAGGTTGAGCACATATACCCAGATGGTTTTCTACAACCATTTCCCATTCCTAAGTGGAAATGAGAAGTGGTGACAATTGAATTTATCACCAAGATATCAAGAACAATGAAGCAACATGATTCCTTCATGGTGGTGGTGGATAATATTTCTAAAGATGCCCATTTTATTCTAGTAAAAATAACTCACAAGGAAACCATCATTATTGATATTTATATAAAGGAATTTTCCACACTTCATTGTGTTCCTAAAGAAATTGTCTCTGACATAGATCCCAAGTTTACATCAAATTTTTGGAAGGGATTATTCAAAGGATTTGGGACAAATCTTAAATTTAGCACAACCTATCATCCAGAGTTGGATGGGAAAACAAAGAGGGTCAATAAGGTGATGGAAGATATGTTGAGAATGCATGTGATGGATAAACCATAAAAGTGGGAAGAATATATACACTTAGTATAGTTTGCTTATAAAAATGGGTACCTGGCATATTTAAATATGACCCCATTTGAGGCACTATATGGTAGAAAGTGCAACACACTAGTGAAATGGGATGACCTAGCAAACAGAGTAGTGGTTGGGCCAGAATTGCTCAGGCAAATGGAGGAATAGATGGTGAAAATAGAACAAAATTTAAAGGCTACCCATGACATGTAGAAACACTATGCAGATAAGGAAAGAACTCACATAGAGTTTAAAGTGGGTGACCATGTGTTCTTGAAAGTGAAGGCTAAGAGGAGTTCCTTGAAGTTGGGGAGCTGTTCAAATTTGACAACACATTACTGTGGGCCATTTGAAATTATGGAGAGGATCAGTCATGTTACATACATGCTTTCACTACCTGCATCCATGTGCATTCATAATGTGTTCCATGTATCATTTCTTAAAAAGTATGTACCTAATGATAATCATGTAATTGATTGAAATGTGATTCAGGTGGAGAAAGAGGGAGATTTCCGAGTACACTCAGTGTGCATATTGGATCGAATGATCAAGTTTCTTTGGAATCAAGAAATTGGGTTGGTAAAGGTCAAGTAGGCTTTTTATGGTCCCGAGGATGCAACTTGGAAGCTTGAGTATTCCATGCGGGAAGAGTACCCACATATTTTTGAATATTTTTTAAGCATTTTTCTTGTACATGTGTATATAATACATTGAGGATAGTGCATAAATAAGGGGGAGTGGAATGTAATACCCCTAGGTCGAACACCAATTGTAATGTACATACAGGCTGGTGAGCCATGATGCTTGGGATAGAGAGCCTTTGTATATATATTTTGAGGACATGTGCATGTGTGATTATTAGGCCAAACCTAGATGTTAAAAGGTCGACGAGTCTAACATTGTAATATGTAATCACACTCAGATATTAATAAAATATATCACTATTGTAGACCCAATCAGACGAAAGAGTATGGGGGGATAGAACTCCACTAGAAGGGAAAGGGGGATAAGGGTCTAGAAAGGGCTAAACCAAGGGGGGCTTAAGCCAAGGAAATAATATAATAATATTTCCTAAATTCAAAGTCATGGGATATGTTTTTATCCTATGTTCCTAAGAGTGAGGAATGTATCTATTGGAATATTCATCAATACTGAGAGAGTGGGAGTGAATCAGTTTTGAGAACTTTTTACCATTTTCAACCATAACATGTAAACATTAAGTTATTAATAATTTATCACTTATGATATCAACAATTTATCACTTATGATTGCATTCAAGATATCAATGAAATATAACCACATATACATAGTACACAAGATTTTTACATGGAAAACCAAATGGAAGAAAACCATAGAAATATTTTTAATATATATATATTACATATTACATCCATAGGAATCACCAAATTCAAATATTCTCCAACACCAACTGTAATGAGGAACCAACCCCCTATTTATAGGCTCCAACCTAAAGGAATCTACAACTTCCTAAATTCTCTAGCACCAACTGCAAGGAGGATCCAACTTGAAGGAAGCTCAAAATCCCTACATTATATAACACCAATAGGAAGGAGGCTCGAACCCCCTAGTTTACAGGCTCTAACCTGAAGGAAGCTCCAACTCCCTAGATTCTCTAGCACCAATTGGAAGGAGGATCCAACCCCTTTTTTTTGTCCCTTCCTTTCTACTGAAAATATAAATGAGGGAATCAACCTGTCACTCTTATTGTCACTGAAAATGATACATCATCATCATCATCAACCTGTCACTATTTTTGTCATTGATACTAGTACATCATCATCAACAACAACCTGTCATTGTTTTTGTCACTATACTAGTACATCATCATCATGAACCTATCACTCTTACTATCATTGATATTGATACATCAACATCTTCAAAATATTTTCAACCACATAAATATTATGCCAATATCACCAATAAAATCCCCCAAATCATATGCCCCAAATCACCAATATATGCATTAATCCATGTACCAAAATATGCCTCAAACATGTGCCAAAGCATCCATGATATACCTCAAACCATGTTAAAAATATATTTCTCAAACTATGTATCAAGATATGCCTCAAGCATGTTCCAAAACATCCATGATATGCCTCAAACCATGTACCATAACCATCAAGATATGCATCAACCATGTGCCAAGAAAATTCAAGGCATGCCTCAAGCATGCGCCAAAATATGCATCAAACATGTGTCAAACCATCCATGATATGCCTCGAAGCATATGCCATAACCTCCTAGATATGCCTCAAGCATATACCATAATCACCAAGATATGTCTCAAACATTAACCATAGCCTCTACGATATGAACATAAAAAAATATATAAAACCATACATGTTATCATGTGAAAACATGGAGCATAAGATCTTAGATCATCAGAGCTTACTCAACTTCAACATTAATACTTCCTCAAACTTTTGCACAGATACACGATTCATCCACTATCAACCTAAGGAAGCCCCCACTTTTCTTTACTACAATTTGTGTATACCCTATATGCAATTCGTCCGTCTACAACCCATGTATATACACGCTTCACCCTTCTGCAAACCATGTATAACCTCATAAAATTGGTACGGTCACCTCTGTACACTTCGCTCTCCTTGACCTCCTTTCTCCTGGTCCAGATTTTCTTTGTTAAGATCACCAATCCTGCTAGCACAAGTGCATACCCACTTATATTATCTCCATTCCACAAATACACACTTGCTTGGATATAAAATGAGAGGTTCTTTATGTATATTTATACCCTTCTAAGTAACTTCTTTACTTGATATTTGAGCCGACCTGTAACTTCTTGTTTGCAACAATGTTTCTCCTTTTCCTGATTTTGGGGCTGACTTATATCTTCTTTTACGTTAGATCCAGGGCTTCTTTACCATAATTGGGGGCTTCATATTTAAGGAACCATGTGGCCTACCACCTACCATTGGAAACGACATGACAAGGACTATCTATATATGAAGGTTTTGCATCCATTTTCAATGTCCTTCATTCTCTTTTTCATCAATCAACTTCGGGCTTCATGACCACACCTTCGGGGATTCTTACTTAACCTCTTAACCATACTTCCAGATCTTCTTGTAGACTTCTTCAAAGTGTCTTCCCATGGATATTCCTTCAAATAGTCCCATCACTTCTAAGGGATTTTTGGCTTCTTCTAGGGTTGACATCAATGACAACCAACTTTCCAACAATATTCCCCTTCGACATTGATGGAAACACTCATACTCCCCTTGGGAACATTTATCTCCAAGTCTTCATTTTTTGTCCCCTAGTCTTCATGCTTTCTCCCCCTCTCTTCATGCTTCTGAACATTCTCTCTTGCTTTTTTATTTATCTCCCCCTTTGACATCAATGGAAAATGGTAACTCCCCCTGAAGATTTATCTCCATTGTCTTCTTTGCAAAATGTCATGTAGATCAATATGGGGATCCTTGTATATTCTTCCTTTCCTCACTTCTGGGGCTTCTTGTCCATTGGTACCTTCTAGTGAAATCCACTAATGTATATTAAAATCATTCATGTCAAAGTTTCTTCATCACTTTACTTCAAATATTCATGGCTTGTCATGTCTTTACTGATCTAACATCAATGATATAATCATTCAACAATCTCCTCTTGATAGTACAACACCTTCTCATGCTTTCTCTCCCCCTATATTGTTGTGTCTCTCACAACTTTCCTTCCTATGAATAGCTTCTTCCACCTGTCGATATGATTCCTTTCTGAGTCATATGCTTTACTAAGCATTCCTCTTGATGACAATGACAACAATTCTTTCCTCTTGAGCTCACGCTTTTATCCACTATTATGTATCTTCTCTGGTTCATGTCAAGTATTATCTTCTAGACCTTCCAAATATCTCATGAAATCATCATTGTTCATATTTCATAAAATTGTCCATGACTCTGCTACTCACTGCACACAATGTTAACCCATATTTCACTTTACTATTTTAAAGACTTCTCCAAATCTGTTGCAATTGATCACCACATATTATTTCTTCTTAAGTTGAATCTAATGTGTTCACTAGTCTGCTCTATATTCAAATCAAACTCTACAAGTCTACAACATTCTGTAATGGATATATTCCTGCTTGAATACATGTTTGGAATCCTCTATACAATCATGAATCTCTACCTCAAAAGTGTGCCAATAATATTCCTCATAATTTCCAGCTGACCTATTCATACTTACATGGGGATGAGTTATGAAAAATGATCCTTAATCAACCAATTTGTCATGAAACATTTTGTACCTCTGCCATCAGACCATTCAAAATATTCCTTCTCAAAAAGAATTGGAAACACTTCATACTACCCGAAATATAGTTCTCCAATCTGTAATAGTTGTTGCTTAGACTCCCCCTCTTCAATATTCACATTACTCGAAGTCTCAAATCTGGATGGATTAGAACAATATATAAGGATTATATATTGTAGGGTCATCATTCTGAATTCTAACATATTTCTCTTTACTTGTAGATTCGTGATGATTTCACAATTTTATAAATCCCATGAGAATAATTTCTAGGAGTTCTTCATTCACCTATTCTTATTGTTTTGTATTTCTTCTCCAAACATTCTTGTATCTGATATTAGTGTTTTCCTTCAAGGAACACTTAATCATGCTTCTACAATCACGAGCTATGTGTCCATAGACATTGTGGAATTTGTAACATTCAATATTGTAGGGAGCCACATAAACATCTATTTCTTGAATATTTCTTCCATATGATCTTGTTAAGCTCTAAATAGTGGCACATTACCCATTAATTGGGGCATATTACATTAGTAATTTTATTTTATTTATGTTGGCTTGGGTCCATTAGTTGTAATTGTACCTCCTAATATCCTATATATATACCCAGGAGACCTTTTCATTTGGAATCTTGTATTTGGATATTTATGTGGTGTATAAGGGGGTTTCCTCCTCGAAGAGGATTATCATTCGAAACTCTCTTTTTCAAGGCATTGAGTACTTATTTTGAGGTTTTTTATGCTATTTTGATATTTGGTTCTTAACATTTGGTATCAGAGCTCAAGGTCTCGGGTTTTCAATGTTGCATCTGAGACACCTTGGAATTTTTTCTATAAATTGTTTTCTACAATGTTTCAGCAGGAACCCCTTAGAGGATATTTATTAAATAGATCAAGGTATGTGGCATTCAAATTTCATCTTTTGAGGCCTTATACTTTTGGAGATATGTCTTGTGTAAGATAGGGTTATGGAATCATCCTAAATTTAGTCATCGCAGAATTTTCACTATAAAATTTTAATGTGGTGTTTCAGACCTTGAAACCTAGAGGATATTCATAAAAATTATCAAGGTAGTTGTGATAAAAAATTTAGTTTCTGGGTCATCCTACTTTTGTAGATACACCCTGTGTAAGATAGGGTATATGACTAGTCATATTAACTAGTCTCGGATAGGTGTTCCAGGTAAAAACATGATATATTCTTCAGTAAGTATCCAAATTAAGTGAGAATAGTTGCATTAGATATTGGATAGTCTGTAGTATTTCGGGTGCAAGTTTCAGAATCAAATATCATATATTGTGTTCTTGGCACACTTTACAAGTACACTCTCCTAGAAGGGACACAAATCAGCAAGGTGTGGGGAAGTTACCATAACTTCCACTTGGCACATCCAATTTTGATCAGACCTGTGGGATTTCAGATAAGATGTATTAGAGAACTACAAAATGACATTTTTAGACCTAGAAGGGCCAAAATTTTGGAGATACAGTAGAAGAAATATCGTCTAGCAGAACCACCTCAAAATCAAGGTTTAAAAGTAATACTTGGCCAACATTCCACCAAAAAAGGGAACTTCTACACCAAATAATCCTCCAGAAAGTCCTACTTCGACTCTTGATGAAGGTGAAGAAATGTGTAGGGACATAAATGATTTATAAAAAAACATAGTAACAAAATATTAACTACAAGGGATGATGGATTCAACTGAAGCTAAGTCAGAGGCAATAATGGATACTAATATGGATGGTTTAAAAAGGGAGATCATGGAAGGATTGAAAATTTTCCTAATAGAGAGGCCACCTGAAAATGAAAATGTATCCCATGAAATTCATGATGAGGACACAAGGAAGATGAATCAAGACTGGAGAAAATCCAACTTTAGTTTGAATACCAACCACTTTCCTAAGATCAATATGAGGAAGTTTGATGGCAAGGATCCATTCACATGGATACTTCAGGTGGAGCAGTTCTTTGATCTACATGATGTGCCACATACACAAAAGGTATGAATTGCTTCTTTATATTTAGAACCCAATCAATTTGTGTGGTATCAATGGATTTGTGCTCGCAAATCACTTGTGACTTGGACAATTTTCACAGAAGAAATGATAGCACACTATGAGGATAGAAGGAGCAATACCTTCTTTAGCCAATTGATAAATCTCAAGAAAAACGATTCAGTTGCAGAGCACATTGATAAATTCCAAATATTGAATATAAAGGTAATGAATATTCCAAATGAACACCTGATTGATGTATTCATAGGAACTTTAAAGGATAACATTAAACATGAGGTTTACCTTTGGGAACCCAAATCATTGGAGAATGCGTTCAGGGTGGCGAGAAATGTTGAAATTAAAAATTTGGATATGGCTACTAGAAGGACCATTCCTAACATCTATCGAGAGAATAATGTTCCTTCTTCTAAAACACCTCAACCTATAAGGTCGACACCTCAACAATTGGAGGAAATAAAAGAAAAAAAATTATGCTTTAATTGTGACAACAAGTACAGTAAGGGACATGTGTGTGGTGAGAAGAAATTATTCTACATAGACTGTGAAGAGGAAGAAGAACAAGAACCATATCAAGATGAAGACGTAGAAGAGATTTATTCTAAAGAGTTGAATCCCATGATATCATGTAATGCATTGGATGGAATTAGCACTCCTAAAACCCTCAAGATCGAAGGATATATCAAAAAGGAAAAGGTAATAGTCCTAATTGATTATGGTAGTAATTATAATTTCATTCACTATAAATTAGCCAAAGCTCTCAATTGCTTTATATATCCAGCATCGGAGTTTCAAGTAATGATTGCAAATGGAGGAACTATCAATTGCTCAGGAAAATTTCATAAGATCAATCTTTCTATGGGGGAGTATGTAATGAATAGTCTAATTATTGCTATACCCGTGGGTGGCACTGATGTCGTACTAGGAGTCCAATGGTTACAATCATTGGGAATAGTGGATTTTAATTTTCAAGAAATTTTTATGAAATTTTCATTAGAAAGAAAAGGAAATTGAGTAAAGGGGTATCACAGGGAAACCCAGTAAGGTGATAGGCTCTAATGGCATGACTAAATTATTGAAAAAGGGGCATCCGGGTGTAATTGTATAACTATGGTCACTAGATGTTCAAACATCTAAGCCATTTATTCCCTTATATCTTCAAGGGATCATTGATAAGCATTCCAAAGTATTTGAATATATTCCTAGAGGTATTCCACCCAATCGAAATCATGATCATGATATTCACCTAATTTCTGGGAGTCTTCCTCCTAACATTAGGCCTTACAGATACCCTTGTGCCCAAAAGAGTTAAATTGAGCATATGGTTGAAGAAATGTTAGAGGTTGGCATTATTAGACCTAGCTAAAGCTCTTACTCTGCATTGGTGGTAATGGTACTCAAGAAAGAGGGCCCATGGTGTATGTGTCCAGATTATAGAGAGCTCAACAAGATCACTATTAAATATAAGTTTCTCATTCCCATCATTAATGAATTGTTATATGAACTACATGGAGCAATCTATTTCACAAAGTTGGATCTTTGTCCAGGGTATCATCATATTAGAATGAAGGAAGAAAATATCCCAAAAACAACATTCCAAACTCATGAAGGCCATTATGAATTTTTGGTCATGCCTTTTGGCCTTACAAATGTACCTTCCACATTCCAAGGGTTGATGAATTCCATTTTCAAGCCCTTCCTTCAAAAATCTATGTTAGTATTTTTTGATGATATATTAATCTATAACAAGTCTTGGGAGGATCATGTTCAACATGTTGAGAAGGTTCTACAACTACTAAAGGAGAAACAACTATATTCCAAACCATCAGTTATCACTAAAATTTCGTCCGCACATGGTTACAAGAACTCAGCATCGTCAAACAGTGATGAAGTCATCCATGGACCTAAATTAATACCACAGCATTCAAAAAAGGTCAAAAATTATACAAAGTAGTGAAAAATTGAAGAGCGCTTTGTAGACATTGGGCGCGTGCGCGCATGCGCGAAACATGAATGTAGAAATCGCGCACAGGCCCACGATGTGTGACTGTTAGCGTAAAACATCGTGCACCTGCTAAACGACGCATTTATGGAAGTGGTCGGCCTCCCAACCACTTATGGTTCAGCTCCCAAGCCTATTTGACCCTCAAATATGGACTGGATCTGACTGGTGTGTTGGTCAAAGACCTAATAATGCCCTAATTGGCCTCTTTTCACACTACAAAGCAGTTAAACAATAACCCAAATGAATGCTATAAAAAGACATGGATGCGCCTCATTTTCTCAAGGAATTCAAAGTAATGTTATGTTGCCTCTATTGTTTTGAGGACTCCATCCTTGACACAAGCATATTGGCACCATTACATTGGACAATCCACCTCACCATTGAGTGGATTTGTAAAGAGTTCTTTCATCACCATTTTCCATTTTTCTTTGTTGTAAGAAGAGCTAGCTAGTGAGGGTCCAAGAGCCTTCCCTTGGAGGAAGAAGGGACTCATAGTTCCCTTTCTTCTTGGTGCTTTGTTTTCACTAATAGATCAGCCTCAAACATTGGTGACATGGGTCTTATGGTTCTTTTTGTTTCTATGTCCCTATGCTCATGAATTTAATTTTTATTTCATTTCTTAGTTTAATTCTTAATTCTAGTTTTCGTTTTCTTTCTCTAACTCTTTTCTCTACAGCTGTCCTGCTCAGCAGACCCAAATGAGCTTGCAAGAACCTCTATTTTTCTCACCAAGGTGACGAAAGAGGCGCAACAGATTGGCGACTACGCTGGGGAAAGGTATCAATTTCCTACCTCATTTGGGTTTTTCTTGCTCTTCTTTTAGTTTGTTTAACTTGCAGGTGCACTAACCGTCCTAAGCCGACCTGCCAACCAGCCAATTCCAAGTTGAATTGAGAGAAATCCATTTGGATTTTTCATTCTCGGTTGTGTACCATATATGCGCGGGTTTTTAAACCCACAGACACGCATCATGTGCCCATGTGCCTGACTCACGGTTCTGTTGTACGCACGTGCACTTTTTAACTTGTCTTTGCTCGCGCGCATGCGCTCTGTGCGCCTCTGTCTCCACTAGGACCTGCACATCTGTGCAAAATTTCACATTGTAAAGTTGTTGAGATGTGGGGAAGGCCATTTACCTTCTTAAAAATGATTTCAATCATGTTTTAAAGTTGCACCACACTTAGTCCCCTCATCATATAAAGGGGTTAGTCAAAAACACATAGGCACTTAGGAGGATAAAATCAATTTCCCTTATTTGCTTTTTGCCACATGGATGGCTTGTTTTCACTCACAAGATAAGTTGGAAATCATTTTTAATCACATTTAACTTACATTGGGACTAGAAGTTGAATAGAAATCGCTTAGTATGCTCTTCTCTTGCGCCTCCAAGCGATCTTGAGAATCAGAAAAAGATTGTGAAATGATTTCATCTCCCTTAAGAACATTAAAACCTTTAGGAGAGGACAACAACCCTTCCTGGGACTCCTCTTAGTTTACTTTTTCAAACACATCTTAATATTGTAATGGGCCCATACATGCCCACATGCTACAAAGATAGGATAGTGTTTGAATTTGTGCTTTCTTAGATCAAAGCACTAGGGAAGTTTAAAGGTTTGTAACGGGCCCATACATGCCCACATGTTCAATCTAGGATAGTTTCAAAGATTTTTTAGATTACATCACAATAGGGAGTTAAAGGGATAGTAACGGACCCACATGTCCACATGCTAGCTTCCTAGGGACTTTTTGAATTACGCAAGGTTGTACCAAAGGCACTTAGTTAATTAGGTAATCAATCACTTGTAAGGACTAAGCAAAGTCCACATGCAGCAAGGTGACATCTAACTCACTAAAAATTGGCACACTTTCACTCACACACAAAAGTCACTTATCACTCACATAGCTTCTTCTTGAAACGTGGAGGTCAAATTAAGTTTCCTGCAAAGGGATCCCGAAAATACCCCACCATTTTCTTGACGAGACTATCCACTCCCATTTTTAATCAACGAGGTTGGTGTGCACCCCCAACCTCCCAAAACAACTACATCTAAAATCTTTCTAATAACTCACTAAGTTTTCCTCCACAGGAGGTGCCAAAAGAAATTTTTTAGTCTAGGTAGGATTTCGGGGATAGGCATCCAAATAACTCCCCGTTATCTGGTTCTCACATTGCCAAAACATAGAGGTTGTCAAATAGGGAACTGAAAATCCTCCAAGTCAAGTGTTCCAATACCATAAGGTAGGGAGATACCCGTGAAGGGTTGAAGGCCCAGTTCCAGTTGTTCTGTGCATCCCCCCTTGAGGCACCCACCTCTTGGATGGGATCCAGCCTGTGACCCATTTCTTAGGCCGAAAATCTAAATGCTGCACTTTGATCAAGGTACCTAGTGACCCACTTTAGGACATCTACCCAGGTGGAAATTGTGAGCTGAAATTGCACCTTGATTGGATTTTGTGTGGCTATTGGGAAATATCGCCAGCTCTTTCAGGATATGCCCCCTTTACCCCTCATTATAACCAATTATTTCATCCTTCACTAGTTTCTCTTCCAGTGAATTCAGACCCCACTATTGAGAACTATTGGAAGTTCCAGTGTTATTTGAGAGGAAGGACGTTACGTCTTCCAGGACACGAGCATTTGCTTTCTTTTTGATTCCCCACACGGACAAAACCCACTTACCCACATATATGCTTCTTTTTCAAAACAAAACATTTTATGTATGATGCACATCTGATTACAGTTTGGTTTGGATATATATATTGTGTAAACATTCAACGCAAAGGCTCTTGTTTATATATTACTCTCATCACTCTTTACACACATTCACACAGCTAGTCTGACATCATAGGGGAACCACAGAACCACCATCGTTCACGACGCTTGTTAAATCTCCCTCCTATCTTAGGGGGAGTGTCTGGTCGTGCCCACTCATCGACACCTCCTTCACACACTCCTGTGAGTGCTACTGTTTTAGGATCAGCATTGCTTGGTTCTACATTACTTGGGTCCTCTTACAAAGGTCATCCGTTCACTCACTCTCCTTTACATGGAAGCGGGGGACCCACTTCCTCTCAAGGAGGAAGCACCAACCCACCTAGCCCCCCTCAAGGGTCAGGTTCACAACACACCATGGCCGGAGCTAATCCTCCCCCTCCCCACTACAGATGCCATATTTGGCCTCTCTCAACATACCATATCTCACCAATGATCCTATATTGCATGATCCCACATGGCCTGCAATGCAAACCAAACTACCTTCAGACATACCAAAGTTTGAAGGAAAAGCAGGCGATGACCCTGCCAACCATGTCATGAACTTTCACCTATGGTGCTCCTCCAACAACATTATGGATGATTCCATCAGACTGTGATTATTTCAACGCACACTCACTGGCCCATCGACTAAATGGTATGTCGATGAAAAATTAGGGTCCCACGCAACTTTTGAGTCATTGGCCAAAGAATTCTTGACCTTCTTCCAATTACCCATCCGCCACGACAATGGTCTAGAACTACTTTCTAATTTCAAACAAACCTCAGCCACACACATCGCTGACCACATTCACGAGTGGTGTAGGCGACGTAGTTTGTGCAAAGTAGAAACCACCAAGCAACAATGTCTCGACTGGTTTCTTAGATCACTTGTCTCTCTCCTTGGAAAGGATGTAGCTTCCACCTTCCCTCAATCGAAAGAGGAAGCCATCAGTAAGGCCCAACAGTATGACCTCATCTATGCACAGTCAGGGTACTTATACACTGTACTTCCTGATCTTCCAAAACCTATGCCATTCGGCCAAGACAAGCCTGGGATGTCTCACTCAGTAGACGGATTGATTGGTGCCACCACACACCACGGTCCACAACCCCAACCACCACCAATGTATGGAACACCTCAATACCCACCAACATACAGGGGCACTTCTTATTACCCCCCACCCACTTATCAAAAACCATACCCTTTTGCTATACCTCCACCTATTAGTGGACCACCACCCACACCTCCCATACATCCACCTATTCCAACAAACAGTGGTACTCCCTCAACCTCAGCTTATAGTACTAGCGAAAGCACTACGCCTTCCTATGTACCTTATGGGTCGGTACCACCACAAAATCTATACTTCCCATTCCATGGTCCTCCACAACCCATGGCTCCCCCACATCCTCATGCGGGGGTGAATTTTGTTCAACCCTTTGCTGTCCAACAATACCAAAATTTTGAACAGTTGAATACAGCCAATCCAACCCATCCATCGAACAATGCTAAGAAGAAAGGACAGAACATGAATAAAAACAACCCAGGTCATAGAGGGAATCAACCCCCACAGCACCAACCCACTGGGAGCAACCAGAACCAAGGGAACCAAAACCCCCAAGGGGGAAATAATAATAAACGCCAAGGGTGAAATAATGTTAAAACCATATTCCCTTGTGCCCTTTATGGTGAGTTTAGCCATTACACTCATCATTGCCCCCAGATCATTGATTTCAAACGGTTGAAAGACTCTGGTAGTCTTCCCCATTCTCCCGCACAGCCTGCTCCTCCGCAGACACCACAACAATACGTGCAAAACCCCCCTCCCGCCGTGCTACAAAATCCTATTCCACATTAAGGTGTGATAAACACCCAGCAGGACACACAACATCCCCCACCTCAGGCATGACAATACCTCAACCCCAAAAATCCAACAGATCATACAATTCTCCTCACCAGTGAGGAACAAATCCTTCTGCAAATGCATAATCGTCAGTATCATGCCCCCGCTGAGTCTACTCCCATCCCTCCAGAGACAAACCCTCCACCGATGGGACCCCTGTTGGTGATCCCTCACCCTTCTGCCAAACCACCGCTTCGTATCCCTCGCATCCCATTGCACAGGAATGTCCACAACCCATAGGCTAGGGAAACTCATAACTATAGTTTGGTAGACGACTTAGCGCAATCCCTGGCTTCCATGTCAGTCTTGGAAGTCCTCCAGACTTGTCCTACTCAGCGAAAATCACTACTTTCCACCTTGGGGGCAGTCAACCTCGCAGATACCTGACTCATTACCTTTGATCTTGACAGTGGAGAACCTCGTCTTCCCGCCTTGATCGCTTTTCAAATACCAGTGAAAATACGGAACATCACAGTTCATCGGTGTATCATCGATGAAGGTGCATCTACATGCATTATGTCCAAAACGGTATGGCAGAAAATTGGTTCCCCGGAACTCATACCCTTTTCCATCACATTACGAGCTTATGACAGACAACCATCCTCTCCTGAAGGGCTCTTTCAAAATGTCCCCATTGAACTCGGGGGAAAGACTATTCTCATCGATATCAAAGTTATCGATGCCCCACTCGATTATAATATCCTATTTGTTCATAGCTACATGTACGCTATGAAGGCAGTGGCATCTTTCGTCTTTCGGACAATGATGTTCCCTCACAATGGGAAGATCGTTACCATTGACCAAGTCTCACATTATGAGCCTAATCCATATGCCAAGATCGATAACATTCTTCCTCTCATCCACACAAGCCATGACATATATCCACTCGTCGAGATGGGTCCTGGGATTTTTAAATATCCATCCTTATTAGGAACATATCATGGAGCACCACCATTCCTACACCCTTCCAATCAAGTGTGTGTCATATCATCTAATGGAACTCACACAGAGGATACCCTTCCTCCTACAGAGGCTTCTATCATACCTGACATCCCACTCATCGCAGAACCCCCCCCTCAAGAACCTCCTGGACACTCGTTGACCCCACCATTCCATGATTCCACCTCTCCCCAAGGACATAGTCTAGTTTGGAAGATAGTTCCCCAACCCCTCACTCAAATTCCCTTCTTTTACCCTCCACCAAGTATCGAAGCTTTTCAGGTAGCCGCAATTCTCACACTACCTAATATGGTGTTAGCAATCTTATTTTGGTATTTACACCCACCAGAGATGGTCCCTCGACCATCCCTTCCCCCCCAGGAAGGAATCCACATGACGATTCCCATCCTTACCCCCACCACCCCCCCACTCACTAACCCCCTATTACAGCTGGGGGCAGGAGAAAGAATAAGGAGCCCACCGCTCCACTTCCTCCATGCATCCCACCACCTTGCGCACTATGTGAGAAAGAGGGCCACCAAACCAACAATTTTCCATTACTACCTGAATTACAGAATTTGATCCCCCTCAATCAAACTCCCCCAACACCCACCACTACTGCTAGTCCCGCCACTACCACCCACCCTTCCAGTAGTAAAGGGTTGAGGACCAAATACATTTGTGCTATATATTCAGAGTATGGCCATTATACCCATCATTGCCCAACACTGCCACGCTTTCGGCAGACATTAGCCGCCGTACGCCAGAACTTCCAGAACAACCCCAATCCTACTACGTCCTCCTCAACAAATATCACTGACATCCATTATGTCACCACTTCAGTCAATGAACGTATGAGATGCCCTTTCTCTCTCTGTGATTCATTAGCTCATTTTACATACCAGTGTCCTATGATCCTTGAATACAGGCAATGTCAATTGACCTTGCTTCACCGACCCGCAGAGGCGATAATTGACATTACCTCGTCACTAGAGGCCCTTCATGTCATTTCTCCCGAACCTGAAGCACTCCCAACACCTCCATGGTTCTTAGATGATGTATATGAGGATTCACCCCCCAACCCCTCCAACTCTCTCGCTCATTCCCCTACGGACACTCTCCACCCAACCACCACGGGTACCCCTCAGTACTTCAATATATGGTTTATGTCGAGTGAACCCTCACCATCTCCTAACAATGTTCCCCCTGCTTCTTCACCAGGGGGAAAACACACGACCGCTATCACCGAGATCACTCCTCATGACCCCTTATATTCTCATCACTTCCAATGCGACGAAGAAATACTCGAAGAGTTAAACCACCCGGACTCTCCCTGGGATGCGCTACACCATCGTGCACTCTTCTCTCCATAGGAAGCCTCCATGCCTCCTAACCAAAACCCCATTTACGCGGTCGAAACCAAGGATTTTATCCCATCAGGGCCTATCAACTGGTTCAAAAATCCCATTCCTGTCCCTGATGATTTTGAAGAAGGTAATATGGCCAACATTTCCCCCACCATTAAAATCGACATTTCCATTAAAAATGGCATCATTGAAGAAATCACCATTGGAGTTTCTTTCACTCCTCAGGAAATCGCCGCATATAAAGCCCTCTTCCAGGAATATAGGGATATTTTCGCCTGGTCATACATGGAAATGCCTGGCCTTGATCCCTCTATTGTTGAACATCACATCGACAGCTGGCCCGACATTACACCAGTCTGCCAAAAACAGTGACCGCTACACCCATCCAAAGCCACGGCTATCAAAGCCGAAATTGACAAATTACGCGCTGTTGGGTTCATTTACCCCATTGCCTATACCTCATGGGTTTCCAACCCTGTACCCGCTAACAAAAAACAGGGCACTATCCATGTTTTCATAGACTTCCGTGATCTCCATCACGCATGTCCCAAAGACAACTTTCCAACGCCTTTCATCGATTAAATTATCGACGACTGCGCTGGTCACGAGGCTCTATCCTTTATGGACAGATTCTCTGGTTATAATCAAATCCAAATTCACCCCACCGATCAGTATAAAACCGCATTCACTACCCCTTGGGGTACGTTTTCATATCGTGTCATGCCTTTTGTCTTAAAAAATGCTGGTGTTTAAGGATAAATTCGTGAGTGCGGACACAGACCAATCTCCCCGGATCCACCTGGATCTGGAACAAAACGTGACAGAATACTACTCTTTCCCTAGATCTAGCTATTGAACTAACTAAGAGAAATGGATAGTGTACATACCTTATAAACGCTCTCCTTTAATCTCTGTTGTTCCTTGCTCTGCTCTGATGCTCTCGTGTCGTCCAATCACAACAACACAAACCAATCACAGCAAAGGCATTAATATATTCAATACCTAGTCTATACATGTGATCAAGGAATCAT
>ML783717.1:0-28210 GCA_009831015.1 Picea engelmannii
TCCTCCAATGAATATAACCATTCTACCCCCAATACTGCATCAATATTTGATAGGTCAACTACATAGAAAGTATTGGTCAGGGTGTAGTTTCCTAGTTTGACCTCTAGGTCTGGGATCATGTCCAAACATGTCATTGTGTATCCATATTCCACTGCCATGTGGAATCCCTCAAACTCCTTAGTGTGTAACCCCCTCCTGGCTACTAAGGATGCATCTATGAAATTGTGGGTGGCCCCACCATCAACTAAAGCAGTCATGCATTGCCCTTGTACAAGGCCCTTGAGCCTGAGAGTGTTGTACCTGGGTACTCCAGAAAGGGTTTCTATGGTTCCCCCTTTCACCTCTCTATGAGGTTTTTTATCCTCCTTGGGCTGTGCCCCTGCCGATATCTGAGGTTTCTTACTGCTCTGGCTCATGTGTGGTCTCATCCTCTGAATCACTATTTGCCTGCGCCCTGATATCCTCATCCTCCTCCTCACTTTCTGATTCCACTTCAATGTAGTGGATTTGTCCCTTTCCCATGCATCTATGCCCTGGGACCCAAGGGTCTCTGAAAGAAAATCAAAGCTTCTTCCTCTTCAACTCTCGTCTTATGTCATCATCCAGCTTGGGCTTACCCTTCCATTCCCTTTGAGGATTTTTCTGATCCTTGTTTCTTTGTGGCACAAAGGGTTTGGTAAAGGTTTTGGGTTTCAACGTTGAGTCCCCCATGTCTCTCAAGCACACAATGGCCTCCTGTAAGGTGTGAGGCTTGAAAGCATTAATCCAACCCCTCAATGGATCTGTAAATGCATTGGTGAACAACATCACCAGTGTGTGATCTGAAATATCTGATACAACCAGTGCCTTCTGTTGGAACTCTGTGATGAAGGTCTCAACTGATCCGATTTGTATCAACTGTGTAAGGTCCCAGAAGTGGAGCTCTGGACCTCTCCTGTCAAATCTCTCCATCAACCTCTCTATGAAATCCTAATATGACGCAATTTGGTTGTGACCCAAGGTCACCAGCCCATGGTACCGCCACTTGTGGGCCTCCCCCTCCAATTGAAAGGTGGTGAAGTTGATAGATTCTGACTCTGTCATTGGGTTAAGCTTGAAGTATGTATCAATATTTTGGATCCATTCCTGATCTGTGCAATGTGGTGATCTGTCAAAAGTAGGAATGTTCAACTTTCCCACTTTCTTGATGAAATCCATGTTGTGAGTTTTCCCGTTGCCCCTGTGTGCCTCCCGGGGTTTGTTTCGATATCTGATTGAACAATAGTCAATCAAAATCATGTCCACATGGAACTCCAGTCCTAATGCCAAGTAGTCTCTCATGTACTCCCCGAATGGATCCTATGGCACCACCTGTCCCTGACTCGACTGTCCTCCCACCTGCCCTGGATGTCCCAATGGTTGTCCTCCCTGGAAATGTGGGTATAAAGGTCAGGGAATCCTCCCAGATGATGTGTAGGCTCAAATTGGTGAATGGTGTGGACTATCTCCGCCCTGAGATGCATTCGATCCACTGGCCCCACCTCCCTGGTGTCTTCCTGAACCACTCGCTCCTCCTGCAGCTTCGACACCTATAATTCTCATGCTATGGTGTAGCATCTGTGCACTGATAGCCATCTTTTTTATGTTGTTCATCATGTTCCTATGTCCTCTATCTAGGTCATTCAACATGGCAAGCATACTGCCAACATGTGTCTCGGGGTATTTCCCCCTACCCTCGAGTGTCTCACACCTGTCACCCATAGTCCTCTCTATCTCGGCCTCTGTGTCTGAACTGATATGCTCTATATTCTCTAACTCTAGCTTTGTATCTGACTGAGTGTGGAAGGGATTGTAATCCCTCCGGTTTCTATCTCTCCTATCTCTGTTATGACCTCTGTAGTACTGAATGTACTCATCCCCAATATGTCCTCGGCCCTCTGGGTATTCTTCACCTGTTCTTGAAATCATGGGGTCATGAGAAGCACTTCTTCACATGCTGGCAGGAAGAAGGCTCTGATACCACTGAAATATCCATGATCCAACTGATCTGGATATCTATTGCTGAATTACTATTTTATCATTGAGATATGATACTATGGGGGTTTCTGGATTAGTTTGAGTTAATGTGTGAACATGCTTGTTAGTTTCCACCTGTGTGTTTCATTCATTTAGTGTTTTAGTAGTATATATATGAAGCATGCGAAAGAAAGGACAACACAACCCACTGATATATAATATGAGGGAAAAGTAGGAAATACAATAATAAGCTGGAAGTAGATATACTAGTCATCAGTTAGATCTCATGAATCATCACTAGAATACAAATAACTAACAAGAAATACCCGTGACCAGAAGATGAAGGTTGATCTGTACATGCACAGATAGATCGAGAAAACGCAGTTTCGAAATCTCATGACAATTGTTGTAGATACTAGAAAACTCGCCCTGATGGCAATACTCATCAAAGTGGACTGGAAACTATCCCAAAAGGAGCGCCCTGGCCTCTAGACTAATGCTAGTAACTTCCGCACCAAAGATCCAAACTTTGAAGCTCTGGATGTCACCCCATGGGGCTTTGCGCACCTCCTGGGCTGTGGGAGTGCGCCCTAGTGATCCCACCAGCGGAATCTGGCGATGTATGACTCAAAAGGATCGTCCTGGCCTCCTCTGTAATGTGTCAGAAGGGTTTCCTAGGATCTACTCTTGAATTCCCCCTGGAACCCCAAATGTGCTTCCTCAAGAGTTGTTCCCTAACTAGTTGTTTGTTTCACTGTGGGATATTCCACCGTTAGAAACTGATTACTGGTGGCTCAAAAGATGCACCTTGGCTATCTCTCAACTGGTTCGAAAGGAATCTATAAGATACTCCTCTGTCTCGTGTGGCCACACAAACCCTCTCTCTAACCCTTGTGCCCTCACTGGCCGAGTTATGCAATCACTATACTGGATCTCCTAAATAGCATGGTGAAACACCTGAATGGTATCTCCGATAGGCTAGGGTCTGTCTCTCAACACCAAAACCGATCAATGGTGGTGTTTTCCTCTAGAAATCAACAAAACAACAAGGGGGTCAATCTCCTCCTCCTCTGGAACTATCTCAACATCAAATCATAACATAATGAAGAATTAGGTTGAATTCCTCCCTTTACACTCTTCCCAATCTAATTCACCATTGACATCACTTAAGCTAGGGGCTTTTCCTCCTAAGGTGAGTAATTAATTAATTAAGTCCCCCTCTTTACACCTTTTCATTCTATTTCTCTGTTGACTTAGGCTTAAGTAACTTTTCCTATGCGTTTTGGCTTAATTCATCGTTTAGCCACCAAATCTCCCTTATTTCTCCTCTTGTTGCATGTTTGTGCTTGACTATAGTCTATGGGAACAAATAGACTACTAAGTCACTCCCTGCTGGCCTACTCTTGGGAACGAGACATCACATAATCAAAGTTACCTTATGTTGTCTAGAGTCCAATGCCATCCTCTACAATGCACAATGCTCCTCCTCCAAAGTAGGGCATTCTCCAAGCAAGCAATTATCTCCATGTTTCCATCATGTAGAATGTCACCAAAGCTAAGTGAAGATCTTTAAGGCGCTAGGGTAGAATATCATGAAAACACCCAAATGAATTTAAGAAAACTCTATGTAATCCATCTTCAATGTGAAAATCCATCACATAACATCTGGGGGATAAACATACACCATGTATCCCAAATCTCATGAAGCACCCCCATCATGGTGTAAACACTTTTAAAGTAACCTCAAAAGTTGATACTTTCCCTCCTCATGTCCTCTTCCCATTTATCATCAGTTTATGGCTAAGTGATCTGTACCTGAACAACATGAGATGACACAATTGACCTTGTGTCATGTCCTTGATACCTTACATCCATGATCCTATAGTGCTAAATACCATCTACTTCTATTTTTGCAAATTTTTAGTTTCTCAAATCATACATATGTATCTTCATGGGATAGGTTGGGAAATATTTCTTTGAAACTTTAACAAGTGAGCCATTGCATGTAGGATGGTTTGATAAGTTATTTTCTTAAGACCTATTATCACAGAATTTACACTTGTTCAAAGCCCACCACAAGATCCCCAAATCTTGTATAACAATGGAAGAAACTACTACTGTCACCTTAGTAGGATCTTCCATTGTTTTAGTGATGGAAGAGGTCCATCACAAGGGATGATTCCTTGGTGACCTCAAGGGATCAAATAACAAGTTTAGTAGCCAAGCCTATTGCCCCCTATCTTGAACATCAATTGGTTATTCTAGGTCTAGGAAAGAGATGTTGTGATGTAGTTTGTTGTACCTGCCTGGAATAAGAACACATTGCAAGATATATATAACAACTTCCAAGCTAAATTATGCAATAATGACCTGTTTTAGACACTAGACAATTTAATTAGCTATGGTTGTTGCAAATTGCAACAACAAACCAATCTTATAACAACAATGAATAATTTTCAACAACAACAACAATTAGTGCTCATAAATGTAGCGATTTAACATGAAACACAAACATTCATCAAGCAAAAAATTATAAATTGCTAGAAGAAATTTATGAACAAGTTAGGCCACCTTTAGATGAGTCCAGGCAACAATTTAATGTAGTTATAGGTGGTTGTAGCAAAATTTTATAACAACAACAAATAATATATTGTGTTTTCTAGGGTTAGAGTTAGTAGAGTTAGTATAATACTTGAGAGATTTGAGAGAGGGGTTTTATGAATTGCTTTCAACACAAGAGTTACTTCTAGATTATTGCCTTTACCATTCTAGGGCTATGGGGTCTCAAATACATCCAAGCTTGAAGTTTGATCTTCTTGAAACCAATAGGTAGAGTCTAAACCCTAAGGTGCAAGCACATTTGGGCCTTAGGATTTATACTTTGAGGAGAAGGACGTCTAGGGTGCAAGCACTTTTGGGGCCTATATATCATTTCTTCCTTCTTGTAGCTTCAACTAGGTCAAAGATCAATTGTCTAGGGATTAAATCTTAAAGTGCTAGCACTTTAAAGCTTTAGGGTTCTGACCATAGCAAGGAAAAATAACAAATTTTATAAAAGTAAAATTTTGTGAGAGGAAGAAGCACTTATGTTCCTCTCTCAGGGTTTCAACAAAACAAGACTTCTTGCAACAAAATATCAATTTCACCATTTACATCAACAACATATCAAAGAGTTGCAGAAAATTACTTACTCCATCTAAGAAACCAAGAAAATTTAACCCTAATTGAATAAATATCCATCCAAGATCAACAACCTATCCACAAGAGATGCTTTCCAAGCATAACACATGAGAGAGAGAGACCAATAACCCAAAAGTAGACAAAAAATTTATAAGTACACCTCACAGTGGTGAAGAAAAGATGATCCAATGAAAAGAGCTAGCACTAGCCATCTTATATGAGGCTAGTGCTACACACTTTTCTACATAACATAACATTTGTTCAATTTATGTGGGCCGACCCCTCATTTTCCCTTTTCAAAATGAAAAATACATCATAATTATCCACATGTGTGAGATGTCAAGGCTCCTTAGGCAAGGAGGGGGCCTCCAAAGGCCACTTGGAACTAATCCAGAGTGGAGTGGGGGAAAAATATGTCTCTTCCCACTCAAAATCATGCCAACCATCATCGATACTCCAAAGCATCCATCAAACCCTAGGTCCATCAAATTCTAGAAGATGATGTCATCATCAAAATAGGGCCAACGTCTAGGATCCAGGTGTTGCGTCCATTGTGGAGGGAGTTACATCACGTCCCTACAAGGTCTTTGGATGTATGTTGTTGCAACGTCTCTGATCCAGTGGGTGAATAAGCTTCGGGGTACTCTACCCAGCCTATGGGCTTCCAGCCCATGTGTGTGCCATCATGACTGAATTTGCTCTGACCAAGCCCATATGTCCATCGTATAAGGTCCTATGGATGTGAGAGATGATGTTTAAGATTTTTGAGTTACTAGATGACCCATTGCTCTCCATCACACGTGCCAAGGTTCCGCAATAAAGGCACAACATCCGAAGTGCAAGCCCAAGATGTCCTTCAAAGAACCATGTTAGGGTCATCCCAAACAAAACAGAGTATAACACAAGGTTAGCCATGGTTCACAAGAAACATTATTCCTTAAAGCATGGAAAGTAAGATGTAACTTGAGATATAAGCCATGTAAAAAATTCACCTCAATATCCCCTTCAAGCATCACACCATCCCAAGACCCCATGTGAGTTGAGAAGTTTAAGTATCGGAGTGCCTTCATCCAACCGTACTAGGTGTGCCACCTAGACATGAAATAAAAGAACCTAGGTAGAGGGATAGGTCCTTAAGGGAGCAAGAAATAAATAAACCCTTAAAGAGTAAGTGTGAATGTGGTATGGATTTAGGGCTTACTTCATGGCTTATGGTGTCATTTAATCCATTTCTATGAGCGCCTTTGTGGAGGGTGCTCTTGCTCTTGAGTTACCACTTTCTTAAGTGCCATTTTTTTCGAACCCCTTTATTTGCCTTTTTATCATATTTTTAAGTCTCATTTATAAGGTTTCAATTCATAACATCATTTCTTAGGACTAGGGTAAGCATGAAAAGGGTAGAGCTCAAGTTTGGATTGGTTTTTGAGAGTCCTTTTCTATCATTAATTTCTTTCCTTAATATCATTTTGTTATTATTTTAGTAGCAATTACAATCAACCTCTGGTCCTTCAACCCCTATTCTCATGAGAGAATGGACCATGACCCATTACTGAAGTTTAGTACACTATGAGAGGCTCCAGGATGGAAAGTGTTAAGTATGGTTGGGATCAGAACGTTACCCTTGGGAGGGTCCCCCCGTAGAACTCATTTTCCCTAGGCAACGACAACATGGGACCAAGGGATAGAAGATGACCACCAAGGTGAAACAAGGAAATTGACACAATTTCCCAAGCCAACGATCCATTATCCAACGTCAACCAAAGATCCTCATCCACATGCCCAACAAATTAATCACAACACTTTGCATGAAAGGACTAACATACCTCATGGTGACGATGGTTTACCATCTCCCATACACTGGGTTGCTTGGATGTGATGAGCCTTGGTTGACCTGTAGTTGTAAAGGTGATTGAGGGAGGATACTAGGCTTCCATCTGTGGACATGTTGATCATAATCATGGTTGGGATCATGTTCTCCATTACATGCCAAGAGACATGATCTCCTCTAGTCACCCCTAGGCATTTGGGGTAACATCTGGATCCAACATGGGGACATGTGCTCAACTTAGAGCGCATGACAACCTTGACATGTTTGGTTGAAAGACCTACAATCCCTCACCCACTTCAAACAAACAACAACACCGTTTGATGTATCGATCGGTGGATGTGATCCACCAGAGTTAGCGATAAGTCCTAAACCATGCCGAAAAGAAATTGTTTCACTGAGCTATAAAATGATAAATCAATAATATACAATGATAAGTTCAATTTACTAACATGTATTCATTATATACAAATGATAATGCAATATATACAAGAATATGCAAGACTACACTAGCATGAATGCATGATGCAAGATATATACAAATGAAATGCAAGATGCAAATTCCCTAACCTACACTAATATATGCCACGAGGTTAGGTCCTGTCATGGAAGTAGGGATTGAGAAGGTATCCATTAATGGAAAATGATAGCTTCTCCTCTTTAATTGTGGCCAAGTTAAAGGAGTTGATACCAACTTCGCTCAAAATTTGGTAGGGTCTAGTCCATAAACTGTCAAACTTCTTATGCCTTCTTGGTCTCTCCTTTCTCTTGTCCCACACCAGTACTTGGTCTCCTTCCTCAAAACTCCTTTGTATATCTTTTTGATCAAACAGTCGCTTAATTTTATCTTGGTTATGTGCCATTTTATCCAAAGCATCCCTCCCAAATTCATTCAGTTTTATCAATTGGTCAATTCTTCCTTGCAGAGCCTCACTGTCAGTCATGTACTACTGTGTGAACCAGAGGGTAGGAATTTGGAGGTTAATGAGTAGTTTGGATTCCAATATGTATATTAGCTCAAACATGATTTTTCATATGGAAGTCTTGGTCATGATGCGGTCTACTCATAATGCATACTTGATATTACTACCCCAAGCCTTCTTGTTTTCTCCTACAATCTTCTTGAAAATATTCATTAGATTCTTATTACTCGATTCTGCCAGTCCATTTCCTTGGGGATAGTAGTTGGAAGATGAGACAGGAAAATTCCATAATTGAAGCGAAAATTTTGCACAATAAGGGACATAAAGGCCTCAATAGTGGCGGTAGTGATATTGGCAAGGGCACCAAACCTTGTTATTATCCCATCCGCAAGAAAAATCACGACGACTTCCTCAGTTTCCTTTTTTGTTGGGATAGACTCTACCCACCTAGTGAAATAGTTTGTAGCGATCAAAACCCAATGATATCCATTGTTTTAGTTGTCCTTGAATTCACCAATGAAGTCTAAACCCCATTGTTGAAAAGGAGCTTCAACAATGACTAGTTTCAAAGGTAACACTTGTAGTCGTTCTTTTCCTATGAAGAATTGACAAGGTTGGCATGACCTGACATAACAATGGATATCAATGAAGAATGTAGGCTAGTAATATCATGCTCTTAGGATCTTATGGGTAGTGGTATGGGCATCAAAGTGACCAACGTAATAACCTGAATGGAGTTCCTTAATCAATCAGTTAACTTCATCTTTGTTTACACACCTAAGGATAATTCCATCAAGATTCTTCTAACCTAGGTCATCTTGGGTCAAACAATACTTCATAACTTTTAGCTTCAATTCTCTCTTGTTGTGATCTACCAAGTGGTCAAGGAAAAAAATATTCTTTAATTAGTAAATATTGTCAGCGTACCATTCATCATGTTCTAGTTCACTCACTATCACGTTAACTTGTTAATTTTACCCCATCTGTATGGCTTCTTCATTTCTTTCTGTCAACATATGGGATAAGCCTGGTCCCTTGATAATATTAGTGGGTTTGATCTCTAAGCAATATTATTGAATTTTTGACACTCACTTTCCCCTAGTCCTAAGGCAATCCTGCTGAGAAATGACATCTTTGACAATGGGCTAAGGCACACATGCTTTGATCTTGTTGTATCTGACATAACTTCTAAAGTGATTAAGGGACTTGACAAGGGTATAGACTTGCTTCTCAGTGATTGAGTAATTTAACTCAACATCCCTAAGGGGTTTTCTCATGAAGGAAATAGGTTTCTCGTAGCCATCCTTGTTCTTTTGTAATATCACCCCGACTATAGTGTCTTGGAGGTGAATGAGTAAATTATAAAGTCACGATAATATTCGGGGATAACTAAGACCAGAGCCATAGTGATTGCCTCCTTAATATATTCAAAGGACCTTAAGCTATCATTATTCCACCTGAAAGAAACATCCTTTCTTAGCAAGGCGTTCATTGGCTTAACCTTCTCAACGAAGTTCAAGATGAACCATCTGACAAAGTTGATCTTTCAGAAGAACGATTGCAAGGATTTCTTGTTAGTAGGTGGCTGTATGTTCTTGATAAAATCAACTCTTTCAGGATTGATGGAAATAACTTCTTTTGAAACCACATGTCCTAATAACTTTCCTTTATCGATACCGAAGATTGAATTTTTAGGGTTAAGGGAGATGGCATACTTCCTACAACGCTCAAATATCGTCCTAAGGTGTGAGATATGTGCATTCCTTTGCTTGGAGACAACTGTTAAGTCATCCTGGTATATTTGTATGATCTTCTCTATCAGATCCCTGAAGGAAAAATCCATTGCTCTCTGAAAATTAGATTCGACGTTCATGAGACTGAAATGGATTCTTAAGTATGTGAAGGTCCGCTGAGGGGTGGTGAATGCAGTCTTAATTTGATCCTCCCTCTTTACTAAAACCTGGTTGTATCCTGAAAAATCATCTAACATAGACATCATCCCAACACCAATATCTCTCTGTAGTAGATGTTCCATGTTTGGGAGAGGGTAGTTATCCTTCAACGATAATTGATTGAGGTTCCTAAAGTCAACACATAGTGTAATGTATCCTTTATTTTTCTGAACCACCACTAAATTGGAAATCCAAGAGGAGTACCTGACAAAAACTATGATCCTAGCATCAACCATCTTTTGAAGCTCCTTTTGAATTTGGGGTGCTAGATTAGGTTTGATATGTCTTAGCTTCTGTCTGAATGGTTTGGCTCCTTCTATGAGAGGGATGGCATGTTGAATAACATCACTCCTATAGGATTTTATGTCATCGTAAGTCCAAGCAAATATGTCCTTAAACTAGTGAATCAAGTATAGTATACCATCTCTCTTGGCCTTAGTGGTCCCCTTTCCTATTTTTATCATCCTTGGTTCAATCTATGAGCCTATGTTAAATTCCAAAACTTTATCGGATTGGTCTAGAACATGATTTCCCTTATACATGTCATGTTTATCAAACATTCACTCTAAGGGGACACATCCTTTTGGGAGGGTGTTGTTCGGCAAGTCTATAACTTCCAAGTTCATGGAGTTCGCTAGGAAATTTACTTGGGAATCAGAGAAATCCTTATTGCTATGGAGAAATCCAAGTATCTGGGAATCATTGTCAAAAACCTGCCAATGTTCTATTTTATCAGGGACTGATGGTCTAAAGACTACCTCCATTTTTCATTAGTCCTAAAGGACTCCTTCACAAAGTTGTAGGGTGGATGTGGGGACATATAAGGCATCAACGACATAGTTTTCTTCTCTAGGAACAACTTCAATTGAAAGGTCATCAAAAAGCTTTATGTTGTCTCACAGTGAATCCATGTATTTCTTGAGTATTTCATTCTTCGTATAAAACTTTAGATTCACTTGGGAAACAATCATATTAGAATCTTTGATGACCTTCAAGTGTTTTATATCCTATCTAGGTCTAGGTTGAGTCCTCTGAGCAAAGATTCATACTTGACAACAATGTTTGCACAATCATACTCAAGCTGTTACACATTATTTTCATCATCCCTATGACCGTTAATGATGTAAACCTATTTGTTGCCTTCAGAGAGGTCAGTGGCCTGAATTCCCGAAGAAAGAAGGGAGAAGGACTTTTATTGAGACAATAAGTTGTATTTTCCTTTGTAAAAAAACCTATTTTGGAGGATTTCCACAGGCTTCTCTATATGTAGGGTGTGGAAGTGCCTGATTTTCGCACCTTGCTCTATATCTGGGTTGCAGAGTTTCCACAGGTTTATCTATAGCTAGGGTGTGGTGGGCTTCGTATGTGGGAAAAACGAGCATTTTATCGATGCTTCTAGAAGGAGAAGCTTCTATGGTGAGGTGGCCTCCAAATGGTTTGGATATTACTTGCTTTCATGATTTAGTGGGATCATCCTAACCTCCTCACCTTATCCTCTTCAGCTTATAAAAGGAGAGGAGCTCTCATGGAGAAAGTTAGCTTGATTGGGTTGGAAATTTCTTGAGCTTGTTAGCTTGGTTTGATTAGATTTGAGCTTTTCTTTGTCAAGATAGATTGTGTGTAGCTATCAGATCCATGGTCTCAGAATTATTGGAGCAAGAAGTGTATGGGAAGCAAGGAATCGTTGGAAGGAACTTTACGACATCAAGGCATCGGGTTCTAATCTCTCTTCCTATTATTAATATAATACAGTGGCATGTTTCTTTCCCATAGAATTATCTTATTTTATTGCATAATTCCTTGATGATATGCATAGGTTGTCATTGAATATACTCTCTCTGCTTTCACTTTGGTTGGTTTGTGTCTCACTGCAGGATCAGTATCACAAGAACACCAGAGTGAAACAGGAACAACAAAGACATAAGGAAGCTACACTTAAAGGTATGTCTCTCGTCTTTTGTTCAGTAGTAAATTCAATGATTGTAACTTAGGGAAAGCGACATGTCTTGTCTTGTTTTGTTATAGATCCAGGTGGATCTGGGGAGATTAGTTTATGTCCGCATTCACCGATTTATCCAATAAAACAAGCCTGTATCCGAAATAGGTGGCTTCCTTGGAGGGTATGGTGAGGACAATCCGAGTCCCTGAACTAGAGCTAGAGTGAGCACCATAAAATTCTAAGGTCCATATCCCACTAATGTCTTGACATAGTTCAGTTTTGAGTGTAGGATTAATGGCATACAAATTTCCCATTTTTTCATCTAAGTAGAATATTTCTTTCACGAGACTTTGTGGGGACTCAACTTGGTATCGTACAACATGATTTCTATAGAGGGTGAGGAATCCCCCTTCAAGATGAGGGATAATAACATATGATAATTCCATTTGAAGGATTCCTCCCAAGCTTGCAACCTGCCATGCCTAAGGGTAACTAGAGGAGATCATGTCTCATAGCCCATAATGGAGAACATGATCCTGATCATGATGATGATTATCATGTACACATATGGCAACCCAATAGCCCCCCTCATTCACCTTTACAACTACAAGTCAACGAAGGCTCATCACATTCAAGCAACCCAGAGTATGGGAGATGGTAAGCCATCGTCACCATGAGTTATGTTAATCCTTCTTCCATGCAAAGTGTTGTAGTTAATTTGTCGGGAATGTGGATTAGGATCTTTGGTTGAAGTTGGATAATGGATCACTGGTTTGGGAAATTGTGTCAATTGCCTTATTTCACCTTGGTGGTTAGATTTTGTTCAGTAGTCCCGTGATGTCACTGCCTAGGGAAAATGGGTACTATTGGGGGGGCCTCTCAAGGGTAAAGTTCTGTTCCCCTCCATACTTAACAATTTCCATCCTAGATCCTCTCATAGTGTAGTAAACTTCGGCAATGGGTGATGGTCCATTCTCTCATGAGAATATGGGATGAAGGCCCAAAGGTTGTTTCACAACTACTATGAAAAGAATAAGGAAATGATGCTAAATAAAGAAAGGAATGATAGTAAAGAGGACCAACAAAATTCGGTCTGAACTTGAGCTCTACCCTTTTAGTTCTCACCGTGTTAAAAAAATATGATGCTAATGGCTTGAAACCTTATAAAGGGGACTTGCAAATATATAATAAAGCAAGACTTAAAAAAAGCAAACAAGGGGGATTGGAAACAATAACATGTAAATATGGGGTAACTCAAGAGAAAGTACACCCTCCACAAAGGTGCTCATAGAAATGGATTCAATGACACCATTAGCCATGAAGTAAGCCCTAAAACCATATCAGTTTCACACTTACTCTTGAAGAGATTTTACTTTCCCTTGTGACTCTTGGGACCTATCCCTCTACGTGGGCTATTTTATTTCCTATCTAGGTGGCACACCTAATAGGGTTGGATGGAGTCCCTCCCACACTTAAACTTGGTAACTCACATGGGGTCCTAGGTGGGTGTGATGCTTGAAGGGGATACTGAGGTGAATTATCTTACATGGCTTATATCTTAAGTTGCAACTTACTTTGCATGTTTTAAGGACTAATGTTTCTTATGTACTTTGGTTAACCATGTCTTATACCTTGATTTTTTTTGTATGGCCTTGACATGGTTCTTTGAGGGAGGTCTTGGGTTTGTACCCAAGACATTATGCATTTATTGAAGGACCTTGGCACGTCTGATGGAGTGATCCAGAAGGTCCAAAAATCAAATTTTTTGGAATCCAATGAAAATTGTGCCAAGTCGAAGAGCTTGTCGCAAGATTTCCAATGACGCAAGCGGCTCGCCAAACAAAACTAGAACAAATAAGTTATGGTTGGTCAAAGTTGGGTCAACCCAGTCAAAGTCAACCTGTCCGCACAACTGACATCATCATACATATTGCTAACATCAATAGTTGACTATGCAGAGATGACATCAACATGATGTCAGCATACTGACATGGTATCATGAGAGGCTGCAACGTGTCAATCATTTTTTTCATTTTTGGATGCCAATTGGACCAGAAAAAAAATGCCAAGTGGCACCCCCAAGAAGCGCTACGTGGCACCACCCAGAGGCCACCACATGTCCCACACATAGAGAGACAAGTGGCATATATTGGGAAACTAACTGTATGAGGTCATCCTATCGCAAAGCACCAGATGGCCCAATCAGGGGGCACCATGTGGCAACCCCGAAAAGACTAATGAGGGTTAGGTTTGAAAAAAAACAAAATGTATATTGGGACACCAAGCCGACTGGTGGTCCCCCTTTTATGACAGTCAACACTCCATAAATAGCGATGGCTCACATCCCACCATAACCATTCAACCATCATATCAAGCAGATGGCGCCAAATTTATCCCACAGTTGAGCGATGTGTTAAATGGTTTAACCATATGGTATATACATACATACATACATACATACAAACATACAAACATACATACACATATAGATGCACATACACATACACATACACATATACATATCCATATCCATATCCATATCCATATGCATATACATACATACATACATACATACACACACACACACACACACACACACACACACACACACACACACACACACACATATATGGTAAAAGGGGAGCCCATTGGTTTGACCCGAGACTCCCCCAAACTTAGCACAAGAACTTAACCAATCCTCCAAACGAGCGTAGTTTAAACTCTGCCCCAAAAATGTTATTTAAACAACGCTTTTACCAATGCTCACCGGGAAAAGGGTGCACCTAGAGGGCGTATAGGCATGGAAGTTTTGTAGAGACAGAGCATTTAATGCATGTAGTAGGCACCCTTTTCTGACTTGGGACACAAAACTGACTGGCGGTCCCCCTTTTCTGACAGTCAACACTCCATAAATAGCGATGGGTCACATCCCACCATAACCATTCAACCATCATATCAAGTAGATGGCTCCAAATTTATCCGACAGTTGAACAACATGTTAAATGGTTTAACCATATGGTATATACATACATACATACAGACATACATAGACATAGACATAGACATAGACATAGACATATCCATATCCAATCCATATACATATACATATACATATACATACATACATACATACATACATACATACATACATACATACATACATGGTAAACTAATATTACCCGTCCGCCATTTTAAAAGGGGAGCCCGTTGGTTTGACCCCGAGACTCCCCCAAACTTAGCACAAGAACTTAACCAATCCTCCAAATGGGCGGAGTTTAAACTCTGCCCCAAAAATGTTATTTAAACAATGCTTTTACCAATGCTCATGGGGAAAAGGGTGCACCTAGATGTCGTATAGGCATGGAAATTTTTGTAGAGACAGAGAATTTAATGCATGTAGTAGGCACCCTTTACGAGGCAAAGAGCCCAACAAGGGCCTGTTATAGCACAAGTTGTAGGTTGAGTAAAGCCCTCCCCAACCACGAAAGCAAGTGCTACAACTTGGGAATCCTACACCCAATTTCACCTCGATGTAGGTCCCACACTTCAAGGGTGACTAGGTCACTCTAGGGAGGCTATTTCAGTGACCCTAGGGAGAATGATATGGGGATGGATAGAGATGGAAGTGGAGCCCCTAGAGGTCAAATCTAAATTGAGTGAAATGTGGAAAGAGATGCCTTGTAAGTCAAGAGATTGTTTCCCCAAAGGTATAGTACTTTTCCGAATGATTGTACTTGCCCTAGACACAAGAAAATCAAACATGCAATGATATATGTTAGTATGGATCAACAATTTAAGATTGCTATCCCTAATTTGCAGCAGAAAATAAAATTTTATATCAGCAAATAAATCATTCTAAATCAGCATGTAAAACATAAGATCAATCATCAATATTATCAATAAATATGGCAATGAATTATGATTGAAAAATGACACTTTGAGGCTAAATAAATCAAGTTGTTGTAATATGTATTTTCTGCAGAAAATTGC
This sequence comes from Picea engelmannii, assembly GCA_009831015.1. Lineage (NCBI taxonomy): Eukaryota > Viridiplantae > Streptophyta > Pinopsida > Pinales > Pinaceae > Picea > Picea engelmannii. The sequence goes on from ML783717.1 coordinate 15,805, forward strand.
AGCCTTATGGCTGTATCATTCAATGGCATTCAACAACAAAATCAACCGTGGAAAAGTGCCAAGAACTAGCTCAAAAAGTGCGCCCTAGTTAGTATAATTAGTGTGCAAAATTTAGGAGCTAGTCTAGGGTTAGTTTAGGAGTTAAGAGTGAATTAGTAGCTAGGGTTATGTAGCCTTAATGGTTGTAGGTTAAAGTTTGTAACAAAAATTAAAGTAGTGGGAGAGATGGGATGCCCTAGTAGGGGAAGACTCCTCTCAATGTGGCAAACCAACTCCAAGCAAGAGATCTTTCAAAAGACAAAATTTCACGTTTCCCAAGGCAATGATTTTATATCTCCAATGCAAAAAAAAATGACTAGTGCCTTTAATATTGGGTAAATGGAGTCAAATAAATGAAATAGAGATGATACTTCCTTGAGGGTGTAAATCCTCTTACTTCCCAAGACAAGTATCTCTAGTTAAGGTTTGAGAATGAGGGGTGTAAATCCTCTTACTTCCTCAAACAAACCCTTGCAACATCAATGGAATTCAAGAACTAAATGATGGAGACTAGAGTGGGGGTGTAAATGCTCTTACTTCCCACTTATCTCCTAGCACAACAATCCTTGACTTGAAAAAATGATAGCATAAGAGTAAAAGACCATACCAAAATCAAGAAAGATGCTAAGACAATCCACCATAAAAGATAAAAACCATTCATCCAAGGCTAGCGCCTCACTCCTCCATCAACCATTCATTAAGATAGCCATAAAAAAGTGCACAAGTGACAAAAGAAGCAAAGTGTAGTGAAAATTCAGATCCAAGTCCTGTCACAAGAGGGAGAGTTTATGTCTTATGTGAAAATCAAATGAGGTGATCTCAATTTATATTATCCTCCTAAACATAATTTGTCCATAGTTGTCCATAATATTAGGGTACACCATAAGACAAGGGGATAACAACCCTTGTCTTGCCCCTTTACAATAATTTAACACCATTTTACACATTGAAAACCCTAAAACAAAGGTGACATCATCCCTTGAAGGAGGACGTTTTGGAAAATTTAGCAAGTCGTTGGAGCTTGGCTGCAAAGTAGGGTTTCCAAAGGCCATGTGGCAATCATTTGAAGCCTCTCCACCTCAAAATTCCATGTGTCATGCTCTGATTCATCATCAACCACCATATGCCCCTCAAATGTGACGTCAAGCCCCTAGGGAGTGACGTTTTTCCCCTTCTGGACTAGTCATTTGGCATGCAAATGGTGGGCTATGTCTATCCATCTGTCTGTTAGGCCTCCGAAGGCATCTCTCTGTCTTCTGGCATGTGGGCCTATGCCATCCATCCCATGGGTTGCTTGCCATCATGGAAGCCCAAGTTGGGATTATGCTTCCAAAAAGACCACCAACTTGTACCTGTAATACAATACGGAATTCCCTCCAAGGATCTCAAGTCAAAGCATCATAATGAGTGAATCAAGTCAATAAATGAACCATCAAATCATGTATACCAGGACTACATCATACAAATATGTGCTTAAGAAACTAGATTTTTTCCAAGTTTGGTTATGGGAGAGTTGGCATGGTACTCTTTTCAATGGATCAAAACCCCTAAGTCTCGGAACAACCCTATCTAAGTTATGTGAATGAAATGGAATGGATGGGGGAAGTACTCAATGGGCATGGGGTTCATGATATTCAAGGGTCCATAGTATGTCATTTATGGGTGCCTTTGTGGAGGGTGTGTCGCACCTTCGTCCATAATGCATTTTTTCCAAGCCCATCAATTGCCTTTTATCTTTATTTCTTTGCATTTTCTTTCAATATAGAATAGGGTGAGTTGGAGGCCACTGCCATAGCGTGGTGACTAAATATCAACAGTGTCACCGACAAGTACTTTCATGGAAATGAGAAGGTTGGCTCGTAATTAGACCCCCTTTCCCTTAGCCATGCAACTGAGAGACATTACCTTGGTGTGGTGGCCAAAAATGGTAATGTCATACCGTTAGATACCCATAGTCGTGACATACTGGCTCATGATGAGACCCCTTATCCTCAATTGATCCTTTAAGCGTTTTTATTTATTCTTTTCATGAGGTCCTTAATTTCTTGTGGAGAAGCTTTTCACTGCTTTCTTGGGATCCCCTGGGCGAAGCATATGGAAGGTTCTTTTATTAGGATTTTATATTTTTCCAACTATTAGGCTTTTATATTTTTCCAACTCACTCCACTCTGGTCCTTTAGCCCCTTCTTCCCATGAAATGAGGGATGGTCCCTTCTAGGGTCAGTCTACCCCAAAATCCCAAGAGATGGTGTCGTGAGAGGAAAAAGTGATGGAAAGTGGTAAGTATGGTCGGGAGTGGTATGATGACTCATCAAAGGAAGCTTCCAGAAATACCCCATCCCAAGGGTGACCATATACTTGAGTGCCCAAGTTAACCATCGACATTTAAACAAGGTAAAAGACATAGTTTCCAAAGCAAATATCTCCTAATAAAAAATAACCTCTGATACACAAGCATGAATGCATAAAATATTAAAATGATACCCACCATCATACCTGACTTGTACCGCATAAAGAAAGACCCAAGTGAACTTTGGTGGTAGGATGGTGTGGATGTTGACCAAGTGTTGAGTTACTATGGTGGCGATGCGGGTCTCTAGTTGTGCAAAAAAAGATATGTCTGGTCATGTGGTCTCTCGACACTCCATATCGAGAACCTGAGGGCCTCGAGACATAATCACGTTAGTTATCCATAAAATGGGGAGAACATTTGGCTCCTACTTGGGGACATGTGCTCATTGTAGAGTGCATGAGCACCACAACATCTCCTGGTAGACATGTGCCTGCAAGGAAACATCAAATTATCGAGTGCAGGATGGACTACTCATCCTTGTTCTCATATGGTCATAATCAAAACTAACTAAGCTAGAAAAAAAAAATTGACAAAATTTCTAACTAATTATACATATATGATGATGAAATCAATAATGCAAGTAGAGAAAAATGAAAATTAATGCAACTAAACTAATATGAGCAAAGAAAATGCAAGATCCAAGAAAACAAGATGACTTACCTACTTACCTGGTGTTGGCACTAGGCTGAAGGGGAAAGAAGAACGATCGTAGGAAAGAAAGCATGCAAAAAATTGAAGTAACAACTGGAAAAATAACAACACGCGCGCATGAAATAAAGCGTGCACAAAGGAAAGCAACAACTGAAGGAAGAACAACACGCGCATGGGAGAAAGACCTAACGTAAGAAGGGTTAGGGTTTTGGTAATATTCTGTAAAAGGCTAAAGAGCCCGAAATGTATAAATATAGATAGAAAAGTATCATATAGAGAGAGAGGATGGTTGTTGTTATTATTGTTGTTGTTGAGGGTTAGGTTTTGTTGTTATTTTTAGCTGTCGAGCAAAGAAGATACGAGGGAAGGTAGATCTGAGGATTAGATCGCGGGCTGTAGAGCCTGGTGCGATCTAGTTCGCCTCACATAGATCTTACCTAGTTTTGTAGAGAATTGTAAGCGCGTGGTGCTAGGAATGCAGAACTACCATAATAAAGCTATCTCTGGTGAGACTGCGCAGTACCTTCTGGGTGCTGTGTTGCCTTCTGGATTACCAGGAGGACCGATAGTTTTAGAGGCTTTGTTGGAACCCCGAATGACATGAACCCTAGGTCAATAACTCAGAGATCCCGAGAAGGGAAATAGTAAACCAACAAATGGTTTCGTTGCCGTGTTAAGAGGAACACGAGAGGACTGAGTAGATGAGATAGAATGAATACGAACCGAAGGAGCGGAACAAAAGAGCAATGAGCCATTAGAACGAAATGTTGAGACCTTAGAACCCCATGAGAGAAGAAATCTAGGGCTGGTTGAGAACTAAAGAGCTAGAGTTTGCACAGAAAGACAATAGAAACCCCAGGATCACACCACACAAATACCTATACAAATACGTATTCAGGGATTTACATGAAGTATTTTTCTGTGATTTTCTGCATCTACTACAGGAGTGGATCTTAAGGTTAAAGGATAACCATGCGACGAACCGGATTCGACAACTAGATTGGACTCCAGTACAGATCCAACAACTGCAGCAGGTGAACAACAAATTCACCCGCGCAATCGACTTTTGGCTTGACAGTATTGTGGTAGGCTTTATCACAGAATTTGCGGTAGACATAGCAAAGTCATATAGCGCAGTCGAGCAAGAGTTCCTACGAGGACCCAGAGGAAGGTACATTCGATCATTATATACTTCTATCAATATATTAATATATAACAAAGGTGTAATGAAAATGGAATCAAACAACTAGACTTCCTTGCGTGCATGGGGGAAGCGGGGAAGCACTGACAGAGAGAGGAGGAATGGAAGGAGGGCAGGATAAAGAGAAGAAAGAGGAGGAACCCTTGGACCCGATCTTGATGGATGACGACCATCTTAAGTGGATCTTGGCGTCATCAGGAATGATGCGTAGCGGAGCACCCTACCAATATAAGGTGAATACCAATAAGAGAGTTGTAGCTGAGAGGGAGGGCTTGGAAACCAATGAGGAAGAGGTAGAGGATCTCCGGGCTGTGGAGAAGATTGAGGAAATCTTGTGCGCCATGTACGAGAGGAAAATAAGAGGCCCAAGAACAGGAGGAGAAGGAAACCATCCCTTTAATATTAATGTCAGTGTGGAACCCATAAACCCATGTGCGACCAATACACCAAAGAGAACACCACCATTTAGACAACCAAAGTTCGAAGGAAGTCTGAAAATAGGAAGTACATCGACACAAAGAGAAACAACTGGAGGAGCTAGTTCAGGAAACCTTAGTCAAGTATCTACACCACGCGGAGGAGGGAGTAGCTCGGTATTTGGAATGGCAAGACACGATCCTACTATCAGATTACCAGAGTTTCGAGGAGAAGCAACAAAAGACCCCGAGAAGCATACGTTCATTTGTGCAAAGATCTGGGAAGCAAAGCAGATCACTGATGAAGACACCAAACTCCCGCAGCTAGCGATCACGCTAAGAGACCGAGCACTAGACTGGTACATGAGTCTAGACACGAACAATGTTCCCGGAACGACAAGGACACTGGACAACATTAAGAAACTATTGATAAACGAGTTCCAGAAGTCGAACTCAGAAGATTAATACACGAATGAGATGATTGAAATAATACAGAAACCAAGAGAATTGGTATGGGAGATTGACCAAAGATTCAAGTGATTAAAAGGAAAGTTAAATTAATACCTTATGACCGATATGCAACATCGACACCTGTTTGTCAACTCACTACTCCCACACTTAAAATATCCATTACGACAACAAAAGTTTCAGACACAGGCAGAGGCTCTGCAGGCAGCCTTGCAATTGGAAGAGAATCGGTACCAACAGACGGACCCGGCTATTGAAGAACTGAAGGAGGATCTGAAGAACTTAACATTTCAGCTGAACCAGAATAAGAACAAGGACAAACGAGAATTCGTTTGGTGCACTACTTGCAGGTCGAAAGGACACCATAAGAATGAATGGCGAACATTCACACAGTATATGGCGACAGGGATGCCAAACCCACTACCATAGGGAGGATTATGGTGTGAAATATGCAAGAAACTGGGTCATGACCCTTACCATTGCACGATGATGTAGAAATACCAAACAGTTCCAAAGAACTCATATTGCACCTTTTGCAAGTCAGTCGGCCATGACGACAAAGATTGCAGAACTATGGAGCTGATGCGGGAAAGAACATCAGACGCATACAGGGTACAAGCAGAAATGATGATTGGGCAAGAAACACCATAGTTCACTCAAGCCCCAACCCCATACAACACCGCACAACAACAGTATAATACTGCGCCGCAGCCGTACAATAACGCGCAACCACAGTACAACCCGACACAACCCTAGTACAATACCGCGCAGTATAATCAGGGACCACAGTATAACACGCCGCAAGGTGATTGTGCAGATTATAGAGGAGTAGGACTAGCCAGAGGGGGTTTTGGACACGGTAGAGAACCAGTCACATGTCACAATTGCCAACAACCAGGACATTATGCACGGGAATTCCCACTGCCACTAGTGACCTGTATGTGTTGTCGTGCATCGGACCATGATACAGAGGAATGTCGAACATTCCTTGTAAAGATCTAGGAAAAAATGAATCAAAATAACCAGAATGTTCAACAAATTTCAGTCGAAACAAGGGATGAAGGATGGAACATCAACATAGTCACTCGAGGAGGAACAAAAACATGAAATGACACAGTTTGACAAGAACCAGCGCAGAACCAATGGGTAAAGAAGAACACTAACACCAAGAAGAAGTTCGATGTGCATAAGGAGAAGGATATCTTTACAGAAGCTCGACAAGAATTCCAGAAGGAGAACATTACACTGACTGCAAAGTAAAGAAAGGAAGCTCCGGTATATGAAATGCCACCATCACTAGACCATACCAATAGAATACAACCCAAGAAACAAGTAAGTACTATCAAAGAATTTTTGCAATCATGCATCAAAATGTTAAGTGATCCTTCATCTGTCAAGATATTGCAAAACATCCTAGAAAAATGTAGCAGCGAGACAGAACATAAGCCAGAATTGAAAACTGTCAACCACCTACATACAAGAAGAAGAACAAGTAGGGAATTTAGTGTTGGNCGTGCTTAAACAATTTTGCTTATTTTAAACTCTTTGCAGAGCACTTAATGACAATCACAATAATGTAGGGAGGTAAGAAATAGAACATTCGACATCAGTCACACATATGAAATATACAGAGACAGATATTTCCCGAGGAAACCCATAAAGGGTAAAAACCTCTTCTTCTTTGTATGATAAGTAATATTTACATTCTGTACATTATCATACATATGAGCTCCAACTCATTGTGAGGATACAACCTCTATTTTGCAAGCTGCAACTTGCTGAGAGCACCAACTCTCTGTTTTCTCTAGCACCTACTAGAAGGAAGCACTAACTCCCTGGTTTCTCTAGCACCCACTAGAAGGAAGCACCAACTCCCCATTTTCTCTAGCACCCACTAGAAGGAAGCACCAACTCCCTGGTTTCTCTAGCACCCACTAGAAGGAAGCACCAACTCCCTGGTTTCTCTAGCACCCACTAGAAGGAAGCAACAAATCCCTAAGTTTTCCACCACCAACTGGATGGAAGCACCAACTTCCAGTCACACACCAGCCTGTAAAATAGAGAACAAAAGTTTTCCCTTTCACCACCCTACCACCCTGGTTTCTCTGGCTGCAACCAGATGGAAGCTACAACTCCCTGTCTTCAAGCACCCACTTGAACCTCTGAGTACAATAGTCCTCCCTAGCACCTCCCTACCACCTTGAAATATAAAGTTTGCTATATATAAATTTATCACAGTGATACAATATTTATCAATGGCTTACCGGTCTCATCACTGTTTTGCTACATTGCTCTGCTCTACCTGCATCAGTGTCTTCCTGCACCCCTTCCTTACACTTTATATTCTTTTTCCTTTCATGCTCTGTGCGCCATGTCCCTTCTATGCACCATTCTTCTTCTTTGCATTTCAGTTGCTGCACTCTGCCTCCTTCTACACACCTGAATCACTCTCAACAACACCCAATCTCTTCTCTATTCTGCGTTTTTATTCTCTCTGTGCATCTTCTGCATCCTCTATTCACAATGCTTCTACATGCTCTCCCCATGTCAAGTGCTCTGCCTGATCATCATTGCAACTCTTCAGCTTCTCTGGCGGTTAAACCCATGAGTCCATCATCACTGGGTGTTATGTTGAGATTCCTTAGCCTCTCTAGCAGTCGAGACTCTTCGTCTTCTCTGTCACAATCGAGCTCATTCCCTCTGTTGCAGTTCCAGGCTCCAACGGTCTTACATCTGTCAATAGCCTCTATGAACAGTCTTCATGCCACTAGAAGATGCCTCGAGACTCTTCATCTTCTCTGGTGATCACCCTGAAGTCTCTTCGAGTCCTTTGGTAGGAACCATCAGTCATTTCTAGCAATTACACTGTGAACCTCCAAGAAAATGCATCAACAAATAAATCGCCAACCGTCCAAGAGTCATGATTTAGTTATGCTAACTGAATCGTAATTGATCGATTAACTATGAAGAGAAACAATAGCCCTTCGATTAGATTTCCAAGTATCCAACATCGTTGGATTACAAGAACAGGGTCTCGCGTTGATTTCACCATTTCACATTTCGACATTTCGGCATTCCTATGGTGAAGAGTCTCGACTCTTCATGTTACGATCATCGAAAAGGAGCTTAGCTTGGTGCTAGCTCCTCCCTCTCACATGACCACTGACGGTGGCCACAGCCTACACCAAAAGGTGTTTTCGTATTTCGACATTTCAACATTCCTGTGAAGAAGTGTCTCGACACTCCAAGTCGCAATCCACGAAATGGAGCCAGATCAACGGTCCACAAGACTTCATAATTTGATCCCTTCTTTTCTTAATCGAACAACTAACGGGATTTCGACGTTTTTCCCTTCGAGTCATCGTGACTCCAACATTATAAAATTCATGATAACAAAATCTTCGAAGTGATCGGACGGTTCACATAACCCACTGAGATGGACGGTTGACGATATTTCTGAGTTTTTCCTTTCGGGTTTTCGAGACTCACAGTAGTCCCTTTCAACATTTCAGAGTTCGAGACTTCATGATGGTGGAGTTCCTACTTGCCATGTAAAACCCTGAAATAGAAAGTTCCGATGTGACGTAAAACTGCTGACGTCACACGTGGATTGACACGTGCCGAATAATTGCCACGTGTCACTCTGATTCGTGACTTACATGTGCCTGAAATGTTGAATCAGCTTGACACTTGTCATTGCCTGACTGTGCCACGTGTCCTTAGCTGACGTGGTTTGTTGATGTGCCTGTTTCGGGATTTCGAGGTTCGCTACTTCAAAGGTTAAAGTTCCTTTGATCTTTGATTTCCCGGTCTGCGAAACTCCAAAATGGAGTCTTTGTTGATGTGCCTATTTCGGGATTTCAGGGTTCACTACTTCAAAGGTCAAAGTTCCTTTGATCTTTGATTTCCTAGTCTGTGAACCTCCGAAATGGAGTCTTTGTTGATGTGCCTGTTTCAGGATTTTGGCGTTTCGCATTTCACAACTTCGGGACTCCTGTGATGAAGAGTCTCGACTCTTGACTCCTCCAACTCTTGGTATCTGAAACTCTGAAATGGAGTTTAAGTCGTGGTTTCACATTTCGTGATTTTCTACCGTGAGTTGCTTCCTTGACTCCTGGAGTTTATGCTTCTGAATGGGATCCAATGATCACTTGTTGAACTTGCCATTGCCATGCCATTATCCCTGCGTTGTTGGTCGTGATCTTTGCCATCAATGACAAACACGCATACTCTGCACTATCTTTTATGATCTTATTGAGCTTTCGCTGCTGCGTCTTCCCAAAATACTTCTGGTGCCCGCCTAACACATTCTTCCTGTACTTAAGCCATCGTCGTTGTTGTACTTTCCATTAATGACAAGAATATGTTGCCTGTAAAACATGCCAAAAATCTCCCCCTTTGGCATTGATGGAAACAAAGGCACCCAGAATCTTTTCTCCCCCTTTGACATCAATGTCAAAGAGCACATGCTCCCCCTGAGTTGTTGCAGTATTTTTAGGAGGTATCAGATATTAAACCAACACAAACTCCCCCTGATAGGATGGACTCTCTTATTTAAGGCCTACAAAATATTTGTATCTAAACTAGAGTCTTCTCCTTCTGATTCTTGGACTTTTTCATCTTCAGCTTCTGCTGTATCCTCTGTAGAATACTCAAAATTTCTCACCTCTCTTACTGGGACACCTTCATCAACCTTTTCTTGTCATAACTGGATGACACCCCCTGTCACTGTTCTCTCTCTGCTTCTGACTGCTTTCCCCCTTTGTTCCTAAAAGGTTAGCTTTCCCTGACAAGGTCTTTCCTCTTGTTATCTCTACAGGATGTCATGCATATCATTTTGTAAAACAAAAATGTTGTTGCTGAGGATGTTGTTGTCCTACTAAAACACTAAGTAATTGTAGCTCATACTTTTCAAACAACCCTTGGATCTGACCATTGATTCTCATCAATTTCTATTACTGCAAATTCATTTTTCTTCCATGATTCTTACAACCCAAGGCTTTTATGACCATATACATCACAAGAGAAAAACACTACAAACATTCTCACATCTGCTTTTCCTTTTTACAAATGGAGGACCTGTATTAGGTTTCTTAGGAGCACTGATTTCTACCCTGTTGAGTCCAATACCAGATTTGTCATTTGGTGATATCTGACTATCCAAGATTTTATCCAGGGTCATGGAACTGTTCAAGAACTTGATTTGGGTGTTTGACTTCTCAACCTTCAAAACTTCTGCTTCCAGCTTATGACATGATTCTTCTCCTACTTCTTCCATGGGATAAATGTTAACTGAACATTCTTTTATTGTATCCGAATCTTCTTCTTTACTTGCAGGGGAGGATTCAACATCAACATTGTTGTTTGTCCTTATGCTTTTAGCCACCTCTTGTCCTGAGTTTACAGACTTTATCTTATAGTCTTTGGAAAGGACCACCTCTTTACATCCTCTGTCACACATTTGACTTACATTGAGCAAATTACGTTTCATCCAATCGATTGGAAGATCATCCTGAGAATCTCTTTTTCCATTACTTAAACTCACCATCCCTTTATCCTTGTTTTTACCTGGTTCATCATTTTCAAGGATCACATTTCCTGTTTTGATTTTTCTTATAAGCAGAAGCCTATCCTTTTCTCTAGTCACGTGCTTGAAACATCTACTATCTATATTCCAGGGGTTCTTTTGTCTTTGAGCCGACAGCACTAATCCACACTTATCACTTTCTTTCTTCTTCCAAACCTTGACATTTTCAGCAGAGGAATTCAAATCTGATTTATAGTTCTTGAAGCGACAATCAACAACTTTATGTCCATAGTTATGACAGATGTAGCATTCTAGTTCGTTGATTAAAGAGTCAAAATGATTGTTATGCTTAACCTGTGTCCTTTTCCCAACCATCAAGTGATTTGCAATCTGTGGAGGTTTTTTACTTGGGAGTCTCATTTGTTGTTGTGGAAGATATCTATACCTTGAATGTCTTGCTTGCTCATATCTAAATTTTAAAGAACAGTTTACAACTTTGTGACCAAAGTTAGAACAGAAAAAACAATATCCATAAAAAATTCCTTGGTACCTGGAAAATGGTTGTCTTCTTTGAGCAGGTCGATTTCTTCCATGCTGATGATTTCCTTGAGCAGGGAGTGCATTATTTCTTTGTTCTACAAATTCAATCCTGGAACCTTTTTCTTTACTCCTCCTGGGTGGCTAATTGTCTTTCTTTGTTTCTGCAGGTTTGTTGTTGTCATTGGTTGTAGATTTGACAAACTTGATGGGTTCTTTGTTTCTTGGCTGACCACTACTTGATCCCTCTTCATAACCCAAACCAATTTTCAACTTTGAATTTCTTTGCTGATTCAGAATGGTGGCTAATCCTTCTGAGGCTTTGATACTTGACAAATTCTAATGATACAAGGCTTGAAACTTCTCCAACTCTTTCCTTGTTTTCACTACTTCTTCTTCCAGGGCTTCAGATCTTGCCTTCTTTTCTGATAACTGTTGTTTCAGAATGTCCTCTGTTTTCGTTGCCTCTTCTAATTCCACTTTTAGCAGAGCAAAGTCTTCATCAAGTTTTTTAGTGCCTTTCTTGAATTGTATCAACAATTGTTATTGCTTTCTCTTCTTAAGTCTGAGTCTGTCAATCTCTTCCAAAGCACTGATCAGCTCTCTTTCCAAGTCAACCACAGCTTCTTCATCATTATCATCACTACCTATGATTTTATTATTATAATCCTCTTTGGCCATAAGCATGAAGTCATTTACCTTATCTTCATAGGAGGAGTCACTATCGGTGTCTTCTGAGGAGTCATCATTGTTTACACATAAACTTTTCTTTTTATCAAATCTTTTGGATTTGTACTTCTCTTCACCTTCAGAGTTCTGGTCCTTCTTCTCGTGTGGACACTTATTTGCAAAGTGACCTATCTTACCACAGTTAAAAAATTTGAGGGGAAGCTTGCCTTGATATTTTCCCGATCCTTTCTTTAACCTTCTCACAAATTTTGCCTCAATATCATCTAAATCTGAATCAGTATCCTTGTCTGCTTTAAAAGATGCTTCTCTAGTAATGGATTTATCTTTGTTGATTCTCATTTCATATGCAGTTAAAGTTCCTAGGAGTTGATCAACGAACAAAGTTTTAAGATCATTTAGTTCTTCTATTGCAGAGACTTTTGGATTAAATTTATCAAGCAAAGATCTTAAAATCTTCTGAACTAAAATTGATTATTCAATCTTCTCACCAAGACCCTTCATGGCATTCACAAGTTCTTCAACTC